>CM057085.1:11300000-11425000 GCA_029959045.1 Taenioides sp. WSHXM2023
ATGGCTTAAAGTTCACAAGAGTCAGTTTTGTGAATATAGGACCTTTAAAACAACTCTTGGTGGTGTTTTTACTGATAAAAAAGAGACATAGGGTAAGGCTGTCTGGAGAGGAAAGGCGGTTTGAGCAGGTCATAGTGAGTTTAGTGAGAGGCGAGAGATTCCTGCACAAAAAGAAGCAGGAGAGGAGCCGGTGCTTTCCCTGCCTCAAGCTTTGGCAGAGATCTGTGTGTAGTTACTGCAAAAGTGTAATATAATATGATTAAAGTTTTTAAAAAAGTTTGCATATTTCTGTACTAAATATGAAAATAACCTAAATGTGTTGATCAGTTGCATCATCTTTCAAATAACAATAACATAAATTGTTAAATTAAATTGTTTAACTTTAGTATTTGTGGTACAATTTTATTTAAATGGCCCATATCAGGCTATTTTCTGATCTATGTTATAATGTTGGTTCCTCATCACAATCATACCTGGAGTTGTTTTTTCATAAGCTGTGGCCACTGCTAGTGATGTTATAAAAACTACAAGATCTGGCTGTAAACAGGAAGGAAAACAATTTGTAAGAAACTGAGAATACCCGGCTGGAGGAGGTGGGCCAAAGCACGGCACGGCCACACATGCACGCTCACACGCACGACTTCACCAGCCCTGCGCGCACCGATGCCACCCACATGAGGAAAACACGAAACACAGTCCGCTCCAAAACATACGGCGAATCTGCACCCACCTCCCACAAGGACCGTGGACAGCGACAGAAGCCGCGCAGCCTCCCAGCCGCCCCCACTCCCCTGCGTCACCACCACATCCACAAACCCACGGAGGAGCGTGCACCGCAGCAGGACCCACATCGGTCCCACCCCTCAATAGACGCCCCATGTCGCTGGACCCACCCTCTCCGCCAAAAGCGCCAGCTCCGCCGTGCGACATGCAAACAAACAGCGCTGTGCGACGACGACATCAGCCGCGGACCAGTCGCGCAGGTGCAAACGCAGGCCACAGAACCCCAGGAACCACATCCGAGCATGGCACGGCCCACAAGTCCCAGCGTGAGTGCGCCCCCTAGTACAGCAGGCGTTGGGACAGACAAACACAGTGGCGCTAACTGGAGTTTACTGGACGTCCCTCAGTAATGAGAACTACCTCAGGGTCACAGCACATTATTTCACCCACAGTGGGAACTTCAGTCACTTTGACTGTTACGAAAACAGAAGAGAAGCACTTCACTCACACTGATGCAGAACACTTTATGAAAGTGGAACATGAGAGTGGAACAACCAACACAAAGTGTCTCACTGATAATTGTTATGGTTTGCAATAAAAACACATTTGCACAAAGCGGCGCCTGTCCACTTTTCATGTTGATAAGAGTATTAAAATGATGATTCAAGGATCAAAAGTGTGTGATTAATTTGCGATTAATTGCGAGTTAACTATGAGCTTCATGATTAAATATTTTAAGCGATCATGACATAACAAAGTGGAACAAAGCATTTTGAGCTTTGGAGATGCAGACAGATTAATAAAGCATTACTCAAACATGTGAATGTTTTTGATGAGGTAACAACATTATAACATGACTTAAAGCTCACAAGAGTCAGTTTTGCACAAGGCATCCTTAAAAATATAGAGATCTGAAATGTATGAAAAAATAACTGATCAGTAGAAAAAGTAAACTTTGATAATTTGTTATATACACATGAATAATGACTAGAGACCCCTGGAAAAAGAAAGCCACTTGCGAAGAGCCTAACACAGTACACAGACACCTGCATATGAGGCCACACAGACTCGTCTCAGGCAATTTCTATTTCTAACTTCAAACTATTATTTTCGGAAAGAGCTTGGTTCAGTCGTTGCAAATTGACAAATCAATCTTCATAATTGGTTGCAGTGCAAAAGCAGATGTATTCCAGCTCTCTATAGGGCAACTGCTAAAACAAGGTCAGGCAATTAGCTCCCATCCTGACTAATTGGGTCTGATTTTGAACACAAGTTTGGGTCAGAACAGTCAAAGTCAACAGCCTATTATAGCAAGGCTTAAATTTAATCCTAAAGTTTAAATCATGTCAAATTCTTTAAAGGTCCTATATTACACAAAATTGACTCTTGTGAGCTTTTAGCTATGTTAGAATGATGTTAACGCCTCAAAAACATACATGAAGTTGTATGCTGTTTCATTCACATATTTGAGTAACCTTTAAACTTTATTAGCCTGTCGACATTGCAATAGCTCAAAATGCTCTGGTCCATCTTGTGATGTCATGTCAAGTAGTACTTTTAAAGTTAACAGCTACACTATATTGCTAAAAGTTTTCACTCACCCATCCAAATAATGGAAATCAGGTGTTCCAATCACTTCCATGGCCACAGGTGAATAAAATCAAGCACCTGGGCCTGCAGACTGTTTCTACAAACATTTGTGAAAGAATGGGTCGCTCTCAGGAGCTCAGTGAATTCCAGCGTGGTACTGTGATAGGATGCCACCTGTGCAACAACTCCAGTCGTGAAATTTCCTCAGTCCTAAATATTCCACAGTCAACTGTCAGTGGTATTATAACAATGTGGAAGAAAATGGGAATGACAGAAACTCGCCACATAAACTGACGGGGACTGGGTCTGTGGAAGCTGAGGCGCATAGTGCACAGAGGTCGCCAACTTTCTCCAGAGTCAATCACTACAGACCTCCAAACTACATGTGGCCTTCAGATTATATGAAGACCAGTTTGGTGGAGGGGGGATTATGGTGTGGGCTTGTTTGTCAGGAGCTGGGCTTGGCCCCTTAGTTCCAGTGAAAGGAACTCTGAATGCTTCAGCATACCAAGAGGTTTTGGACAATTCCATGTTCCCAACTTTGTGGGAACATTTGGAGATGGCCCCTTCCTCTTCAACATGACTGTGCACCAGTGCACAAAGCAAGGTCCATAAAGACATGGATGAGAGAGTTTGGTGTGGATGAACTTGACTGGCCTGCACAGAGTCCTGACCTCAACCCGACAGAACCTTCGGGATGAATTAGAGCGGAGACTGAGAGCCAGGACTTCTCGTCCAACATCAGTGTGTGACCTCATAAATGTGCTTATGGAAGAGTGGTCAAATATTCCCATAAACACACTCCTAAACCTTGTGGACAGCCTTCCCAGAAGAGCTGAAGCTGTTAAAGCTGCAAAGGGTGGACTGACGTCATATTAAACCCTATGGATTAAGAATGGGATGTTACTTAAGTTTATATGTGAGTCAAGGCAGGTGAGCAAATACTTTTGGTAATATAGTGTACCTTTTACATTTTGTCCAGAGATTGGCAATTCCAGGGCTGAAACCATCCAAATGATTCTAGTGAAGTATGGAGTTTAAAAACACAGTGAAGCACTTCCTGTTTTACTACGTGACATCACAAGGTGGAACAGAGTATTTTCAGTTTGAGAGAAAAACTCAGCATAAATATACAGGGTTTGTGTGTTAAACACTTGTGACTGAAACAAAACAAAACTCCAAGTATGTTTTGAACAAGGAAAGAAAATTATAACATAGATCAGAAAAATTAGGTAATATGGCCCCTTTAAAAGTAACAATTAACCTTTTTTATCATTTGATCTCAATGTGTCAAAGTGGTGACCTAGTTGTCACTGATGCTACTGCTAAAGAGGAGTTCTGTAATGTGCTTATTAAGTTTGAATATTGGGTGGGTGAAAATGGAGGAAGGCTAAAAGACACTTAAATATGTCCCTGGGCAAACTGTCCCAAATTTCCACATGCTCTTAGGCTCCAGCCAAGCAGTCTGCCTAATCCGCACCACTGGCACCACCACGCTCTTTACAGGTTCACTGCTTAAATTAATGCATTTTTTTAGGGAATTATTATTGTTGGCCATTGTTGCCAAGTCACAGAAAGCACTTTATGGAATATAAAGTGATGTTCAGGAACAAAGCAAAGTCAAATTCAGTACTGGGATTTTTGTCTAAGATTTTCTGAAGGATGTAAGCCCTTTGCGACAGTGTGACATCTACAGTGTGCTACTTTGAGAATCTTGAATCCACAGTTTTATAAATTCAAACAATGCCATATCTGAAGGTCAGAGGAGGTTGAGAAACTTTTAAAAGCCCTCATGAATATGTCTGTAACTCCATAACTCTGCTTCTCCAAGTTAAGATGGACAGCAAAATCAGCTTGAATGAATGAAGCAACTATGAATTTTGCAACCAATATTGTAACATTTTTTTAATCTTTCAGTGATTTCCAGACAATTTAAGGTATGTTTTCTTAAAAGGTCTACGATATAATGTTTCCTTATTTAAAACCTGTTTAACACACACCCTGCATAGGCTCAGTTCTTCTTGCAAACGGAAAACACTCTGTTCCACCTTGTGATGTCATGTGGTAACACAGGAGGTGCTGCACACATCTTCACTAGAATCATTTGACAATTTCAACCCTGTAAAATGTAGCTGTAAACTGCTACTACACGACATCACAAGGTGCAACAGAGCATTTTGAGCTTTTGAGATGCAGACAGAATAATAAATTATTATTACTCAAACACAAAACAACTTTTTGAGGAAGAAACAATATTATAACATGGCTTAATGCTCACAAGAGTCAATTTTGCATAATATAGGACCTTTAAGTTTTATTTGATAAATTATAATAAACTCACTTTACTGGTCAACATGATTAAAGTTATTCCAAACTGTGTATTATAGATTATGGTGAAAAAAAAAAGACCCCTTACGTTTCAAATAGATTTTTATGTATTTTTCTATAACCAAAAGAAGGAGAAAACTGCCAAGGACACACAATTTCATCCAATAAGAAACGTGGCTGGCAGAGAACGAAGCAGTAAGAACATTTTCTGCAATTCCCAGGATCCTTCTGCCGCTCTTGAGCAGAAGTTTGAATTTTCCATTTGTCACAACTTATAAGTGATAATACAGTATTGGGAAAGCAATCACACTGTGAACAACTCCCCAATTAACAGTTCATTAAACCTAAGAAAGTTAATTTGGGAATTTGAAACTTTGCAACTCTCAAAGTATTATTCTTTCAAAGTTAATATCCTTATCCTTATTCAACACATCCATACTGCTTTTTCTGAATCTCTATTTTGCACCAAACAGACCCTGGCCTTGAGGCGGGCGGAGGAAGTGGACAGTTGATGGTCCGTAATCACTGCGTTGGTGTGGTTACGAGGGAGGGGCCCATTAGAAGACCAGCTGTCCAGACCCTGAGTGGAGACAGCCTCAAGTCCTCGTGTTGAACCGGTTAAAAGCGGTTTGGATGATTCGCTCTGTGCCCTCCGCCATTTGGCCCCTCTCTTTAAAGCCAAGTGAGGCTGCCCCCGAGCTGAGCTAACCCTGTCCACTGGCCTTTTTAGTATTCATCTGGTCAAAGGACTTCTTCAGCGGTGTTCAGCTTGGTTTTCTTCAAACTAATGACCATACTTCACTTTCATAAAACAGAGTGGTTGTTGAGTATGTGACTGACAACTACACTATGCTGCTGGGAAAATGGCTTACATAGCACTGGTCTAATGTGCTCAGAGCCGGATCTTCCCACACAGAACACGTAAGCTCCATGAGTGGGGCCCCGTCTCCCAAATGCCGATAGTTTTATCATCCATGTCTGTCTGTCAATCTACATGTGGTTAATATAATATAATAATATTTAGGCTACAATAAATTATGTTGAAGTATTCATCTGTAGACCACCCTAGAGCATAACATACATAAGGTATAATGTACATACATAAGGTATAATACAGAATCCATAAATGTAACTACATTACAGCCAATTGTTAGTACATTAAAATGCACTAGAAAACACCTTTGTCTAAGGCTTAAGAAAAGTATTGTAAAACGTATTACAAGAGTAAAATGCCAAATTATACCAAAGCTAAAATGAGCAATTCAGAAATGCTGTGAAACATTTCAGATAAAAGCAATAATCTCCTTCGAGACAAAAAGATGGCAGACTCTCAACCAAAAAGCTACAAAATGCACCTTTCATTTATGTAACTCAAGGGTGTTCAAGCTTTTTCCACCGAGAGACGCGTATAAAAACATATTAGTAGCAGAGAGCCACAGACAGGTGGTCAATACAGCAAGACTTTCAGAGAGATTTTACAGAGCCACCACACCTTTAAAAAGTCTTGGAACACTAATTTTAGGCCTGTCTCAAAATGTAATTGGATGTTGAAGGCATAGTGGTATAAATACTTAGATTTGCACGCAAAAAATACATTAATTAATAAAAAAATAAAATAAAATAAAATAAATAAACTGGTGCGAGAGCCACATTTGACCCCCGGACCATAGTTTGGACACCCTGATGTAACTCAAGTAACAAATACTTTACAAAGAACATAACTAGTGGTAATTGTAAGGCACAAACAATACACAGAGAAACTGCTATAGTAGATCCTAAGACTTCATATATAAAGCAAATACTGAAAAATAAAGTACAAGCATCGTATTCACTTCACATGCTATAACAGTGACACACTCGACTGATTTCCAGCTCTGTCTCGTCTGCTTTATTCAGAAATACCTTTGTTCTTATGTGCTTATTTTCCCCACATCTCTAAAAATCCTTGTATAAAACCCACGATAAGAGAAGAGCTTGGTACCAACACGACACACGCTAGTCTGTACCGCTTTTATCCGGATCTTATGAACACACATGCTAGGATCATTCGGAGCACACTTCTTTCTTGCATCAGTGAGTCAGTTAGCCTTTTAACTTTGTTGTAAGCTGCTCTTTTCAACACTCACAGTTACACCATGAATTTAACCAGATCTTAATGAAACTTGGCTCCTAAATTCAGGCTTGGTTGGTCGTTTCCAAGCGCCCACAAACTGAGCTTATCAAATAAAGGTGCATTTTAAAAGATATTGCGTGGGTATAATAGTTAGAACGACAATTTTGTTCGGTTTCTCAGACTTCACCAATTATTTATGGCCTATGTCTAAACTACAGAATAAAATATGAATCAAGAACAAATCAGGAAGCGTTATCAACATTTCGGTCACTAACAAAAATAAGCTGTAAGTAATAAGTCACCAGGATCAAGAAACTGCTAGTGCTTCCTATTATGTCCCCATCCAGATATAAAAGTCAATATGTATGAGAATATGTATGAAAGAGGGTGAGAATTTCTGTAAATATTGACCAATCAGAACTGTTCTTATTAAAAAACCTGGACAGCAAAACTAGGTGCACTCCTTTTAACTGAACAAAATTTACACACCAGAAAATAGTTCATTACAGTTTGCAAAGTAGGGCTGCAAAATATAACGGAAAAAAAATATTGGTCAGTATCCTTATCGCAAAGAACTAAACATATCACATTTATACAAAGGTTTTTTTTTTTTAAATCAAAAAGTCAAATTTTGGTGATGATTTTTATTTTATTTAATCCAAATTATCTTCCGATTAAGTCTTGCTTTGATTTTGATTAAGACTTTATTTTGACCTGGTTAACAAGTAAATCAAATTATTGTATAAATTATGTCAATTGAACTGAACTTACTGTGTAAAAAGCATTGCCAATATCAGTTTTGCAACATTAAAGATGCATTGTGTAACTTTCCAGGTGGGGGGGTCTGTCAAATGCTTTTCTCCGTGTAGATGTTATTGCTTTGTCTGGAATGTTTCACAGCATTTCATTAAACTTTTCTATCTTCATGGAGACTAAACCTGACCAAGTTACAGGTCAAATCTGTGGAGAAGCAACCCCGCTCACAGTGAGAATGCCTGTTTTTATAGGTATCTTTGGGCTATAAAACCACCTGTAATTGAATAAATGTAAAGTGGAGCAGTTTAATGTCATACTGTGGAACATTCTAAACACAGCAATGACATATCCATAGAAACAAGAAGGTGACAGACCAGACAGATATATTTTTTTTTGCTCATAGAAGCCCTACTGCAAACTACTATGAGCTTGCGTGCTGTATTTACCGACAAAGTCGAAAAACGATACAATCCTGGGTGATAAAATGCTCAATAAAGCAGCAAACCTCATTATGGGACTGAATGGGGCTAAAAAGAGAAAAGTGGGAGTATATTAGCTCATTTTTTACACCTTCCACACGACAAGAGATGTGTGAAGTAGAGATTTGATGTTGATGTGATGTTTCTGTATTCAGAGCATAGGCCTCCTGCACCTCTCCGGGCCCACAGTGTACCAGCCCTCAGGCAGGTTATTTTGCACATCGACAGCTGTGTCAAGTCCAAGATGAACCATGTGATGTGGCTGTATTATCAAAACTGCTCAATCATTAAAATAGCTCTCGAACCGATTGCTAGCATCAAAATCCAGCGACTAAATGTGTCAAGATACAAAACATAGCGCGGTTTTTGTAGCGGAGATGAGATCGGCTATCAGCGCGCCATCTCCCCGCACGCTAAATATTTCAAGAACAATAAACACCAGAGTGATGGATGTGTGCCGAGACGGTCAGAGGAGAGATGGGAGGAAAATGGAGGGGAAAAAGATCCAAGCTGTTTATGTGTGAAGCATCCCACACCCGACGGGAGAAATGGGGGGGGAAAAAAAAAAAAAAAAAAAAAAAAACAAGAGCATTTTAATATCACAAACTGACAGCTATAAACATAATAAAAACACTGCAATTTTTTTAAAAGTTTGATTCATATGCTGCAGGATGGCAAAGGATTTCATCATATACAGCAATAGCGCAGCTCCACTCAAATCCAAGCTCCAGCGATGTGTCTTCTCCCACTCTTCAGCCCATTTCTCGCTGCTTAGTTGGTATCTTATCAAATAAATCCCAATATTAAACATCTTTTGAAGGTTGGTTAAAAAACATGACTTTCCTCAACTCTCAAGCAAAGTTATATTTTTAATTTGGCCATACCGGCTGGCTTGTCAATGCCTGATCTCTGAAGCTAAGCAAGGACGGGCCTGGTTACTACATGGATGGGAGACCGCTGGGAATGTCAGACCACAGTGGGCAGCCATCCCTACAACAGTAGTTTACAGTGCATTATTCATTCAACTGACATTCAGTGATGGTAAAGTGCTTTGGGCGTGTGGAGAGGTGCTGTGCCATTCATTTAGTGAAAAGGTGCTGTGCCCAATTTTGCAGCAATCTGGTGATCTCTCACTTTTTTAACACATTTCTAGCATCAATTATTGAACATGTTAAGTTAATTTAAAAGCACTTTTCCGTCCATCACAGCAATGCTAACGACACACTTCCCGGTTCACGAATGATTAAAAACTTAACAAACGAGATGCAGATTTATTTTTAGTTTTACTTTATTACATGACGG
Organism: Taenioides sp. WSHXM2023; assembly: GCA_029959045.1. Taxonomy (NCBI): domain Eukaryota; kingdom Metazoa; phylum Chordata; class Actinopteri; order Gobiiformes; family Gobiidae; genus Taenioides; species Taenioides sp. WSHXM2023. The sequence goes on from CM057085.1 coordinate 11,309,292, forward strand.
GTCCAGCTGTTCTGATTTATTTACCAAAAAGACAAATTCTGTAGCTTTTAATGCAAAACACAAAATCTGATGTAATGAGAGATCATGATCAGAAAGAACCAGCATCACATTTAACTGCAATTTAAAACTCCAAAAAAGTCATAATCAGATTTTGAGTGTGCATGTAACTGTAGCCAGTATCAGTCAGACAGTTAGCCTATTTGAAGGTAAAATAAAGTTTTTACAGAGACGATACACACAGCTAAGCTAATGCTCTTATACAGTCAGTGCCCTTTATGCAGTTTCCAGTTTGATGCTATTCAAAGTGCCAGTGGATCAAACAACCATTTAACCTTGTATTGAGCGCACAGCAGGCTCTTCCCCTGCCCCACTCTAGCAAATGTTCACTGGGTTCACATCACCAGCTCTGCAGCAGACTCGTACCAAAAACTCCAGGTTAAAATGTGGAGCGAGCATCATTAATACTTGATTTTATTCTCAGCTACAAATAGATAAAACTGAAGGGTGATTTAACGCAACATTGGTTATTCATAAACTCATTTTGTTTGTTGCATCACATTACCTTTTGGATCACACCTTTCCTCAAAAGAAATATAAAAACAGATGGTTACCTAGACAGCCATTTTAAATCCTTAAACCACAAAACTAACAATCTGACTTACAGATTAGCTTAACCCACTTAACAATCATTGTGCGATCTTAGTGGACCAAAAGCCAACACTTCCTTATGTCCACTTGCCTCATACTTGACAGCTCTGGGCCTGCAGGTAACGTCTGACCTGAGCTGGGCACAGAACACTGCTGCCACTGTGAGGAGAGCCCAGCAGCGACTCTACTTCATTAGGATGGTCAGGAAATATGGGGTGAATATGGCGCCAATATAGTGTCATTAATATTAACTGCGAGCGAGCAACATTTCTCCGCGCGCGAGGAGAAAACTAAGACCCGCGCGCGAGCGAGCAAAATATCTCCGCGCGCGAGCGAGCAAAATATCTCCGCGCGCGAGCGAGCAAAATATCTCCGCGCGCGAGGAGAAATCTGTGACATGAGCGCAAAACAACCGCTGGGGGCAGACACGCCCTCGAAAAGACAACGAGCCTCTTCCTGAATATGTCATTCTGCGCATGTGCAGCGCAGATCAGGTAGGAAGACCACGCCGGGCACCGACAACATGCCCTGCCAGGTGTCACATCAAGACATGGAAGCGAAGTTTGCGTTGTAGCCTTTTAAAACACCATCATGCAACCTTCTGCAGACTTTAGAGTCCAGCGCCGTAGTGCGCACGAGAACACGGAGAGAAAACACGGAGCAAAAAGCCCATCCGGAGAGCGGAGAAAACATGTGAGTACACACTTTTAACTTTAGGAAATCATCACTAAAACAACTGTAAATGTAAAATACGGCCATAAACCACAAAACTGTCAAATAAGTTTGTTTTTAACTGCATGAACCTCGGAGCTTTGTGCTAAAAGTTTGGCTAGTAATCTGCAGCTAACGCAATGAAAAGTCCAACTCAAACTTTCATATTTGGACAGATTTCCATCAAACACTAATAATGTTTTTACTGCCAGGGGAAAAGAAAACCACGGAGGGATTAATGAAACTACGAGGAGGACGTTTTCATGTAAACACGTGAACACTTGGCCAGTGTAGCTCGGAGGTAAGATAAAAACACACATTAGTTCATGCATTAAACTTAAAAGACTATGTAGACTATGTAGCTGATGATGGTGTCAGTATATTTGTTTTCATGGTTATAAGTTGTTGTTGCTCTGTTGTTGTATGTTGACATGTCAGAACAACACTGTTGTTTATTTTCATACAATTTATTTGTAAAAAATATTTACCATGTGACCTTTACTTTGCCCCGGAAGTAAACGGAGAAAAAGAGTAGCCGTGAAAGAGAGAAAAAATGATAGAGAGAAAGCAGGAATGTGTAAAGAAAATACACGAAGAAATGCTACTTAACTACCGCTGGAAACGTATAGGCGAACACGGTAATATATTGTTTTGTATTATATATGTAGTTTAAGATATTGTATGTAAAGCTGAGCTGTTTTCTCTGTCGGTGTCTTAGTTTTTACGGTGTGTCCGGTGTTAACGAGAGAATAAATATTGACACACATGATCATCAGTACGGAGCGTGAAGTCCTTTTATTGAGAAGAAAACCAGGGTAGCTATAGACTATATACAGCTTATATTTACTTGTAAATCACGTAATATAAGCCTCCATCGTATGCATTTAATTCTGGGAATACATTATCTGCTTTTTACAATCCGTGCATGTTTGTAAAGTGAAGGGTAAATAACACTGCCTGGACAGGTCAGATTTAAGATGGACATTAGGCTCATTTAACCGGTGCAGACACTGGTGTAGATACTTGACACCTGTGTCTGTTATGACTATCATATCTAATAGTATAACAATGAGAAAACTATTTGAAATGTTTTATATGAATTTTCTTTTCTCATCTGCAGCCTCCTGTATGAGGACACAACACTGCTGGGGCCACAGAACTGTTGGCTGATGAGATGTTCATGATTCATGAAATGGGTCAAATGCAGATGACAAAGTAAAGCTAACACTGCACTGGAGGTGTGCTGACCCAGACTCCTGCCCCTGATCAGGTATGTTACATGTTGCTTTATTACTCCAGTAATAATAAGGGCTGCAAAATAATCATGCTCATATTGAAATCTAAATTCTGAAAATACACCTTTCTCAAATGTGTGGGATTCCTCTATTAATTTAGCTGTTTCGATTCATATAAACAGCCTTTGGATCTGAATGTACATGCTCTGTGAACCTCATTTTCCTCTGATAGTTTTGTAGTTTTCTTAATGTGTGTGTCATTACAGGTTTTCACTCTGCAGGACAGGACTTTGATCAATCAGACGTAAGGCCCATTCTGCTCTTCCTCCTCCAGAAGACAAGAGATACATCACACTGAGTGCTCCAAGTGCACTGGGTCATGTCTCCACTGTCCAAGCTGACTGTAGAAGACCTGTGGGGTCTCTGGTTGCATCAGGCCTCCCTCCTGCATGTGCTGTCTGCTGCTGACCCTAATGTGTTCTAATAGTGATGTTTAGGTTTAACTTCTAATTTCCTGCAGAAGTAAAATAGTCAAATGGTAGTTTCTTTGCATCTTAGCAGAGGAGCTCCTAAACAGCTTAATCACTGAGGAAGTGTCCCATGATAAATGTGGCCTTATATGACCTTAACAAGTGTGTGAGACAAAACTGAAAACATGTCATTTTCTCATAAGTTTATTTGAATGTTTTTCAGTCTATACTGACATTTGAATCATGGTGAAATGTGCCACTTATTTGATGTCTCTTTTGATAGTAACTAATTACATGTACTATAAGAATGTACTATTGTACTGCAATTAAGCAGTGGTAATCCACCTAATCATATTTTAATTTGTTCAATTTGGACTGTCACCTGCTTCAGCAAAAAGGGAACACAATTTGAGAGTTCACTGACATACAGCTGTTTTTAATGACTTATTAATGCATTGAATATTTGTAAAGGGTTTAATGTTTGATTTTTCACATTATGATAAAGTATTTCCAGAAGTTCCTTTGGTTGTTTAATAAACCATCTTTTCTCAAAGGAGCGATGTATTTCTTTATAAACTGATTTAAATGCATTCCCTGTATAAATTTAATCCTTGGTCAATATAAAAATATTTAATAATGATAGTAATAATTAATAATGCATACCTCATCACTGTATTTGAAACTTTTAAGGTAATTTAGCCTATTTCAGATCTATCCCAGAAATATAACAGTTTCGTTTTGCAAAAGTTAAACATACGTTTTCATTTTAGCCACAAGATTTGGATGAGAATTATTAGAATAACTTGGTCTCAAAATTCGACAGTTCAGTTACCCACGCGTAATCTTTGTTATTGATCTGTGTGCGTAACGTGCGTGGTGCGTGTTGTTAGCATTAGCGTTAGCGTTAGCATAAGCGTTAGCAGCGTGTCTCGGTTGCTGGGCGACGGGAGCGGCTCCGTAGGCTGGACCTGTCCCATTTCGACCACAGCCTTGCGGTCCGCGTAGGCTGGTTCGCAGGCTGCACAGCCTTCGGAGCACCCGGCCTTTGCAGCCTCCGGAGGCTGCAGCCTTCGAATTGGGACACGGCTAGTGTGTTGGTGCCCGGCGTGGTCTTCCTACCCGATCTGCGCTGCACATGCGCAGAATGACGTATTCAGGAAGAGGCTCGTTGTCTTTTCGAGGGCGTGTCTGCCCCCAGCGGTTGTTTTGCGCGCATGTCACAGATTTCTCCTCCTCGGAGAAATGTTGATCGCTCGTGAGCGGGTCTTAAATTTCTCCTCGCGCACAGAGATATTTTGCTCGCTCGCGCGCGGGTCTTAGTTTTCTCCTCGCGCGCGGAGAAATGTTGCTCGCTCGCAGTTAATATTTACGCGTGTGTATTAATGACACTATATTGGCGCCATAGGTGAACCATGGCCCCCTCACACAGGCCTACAGGGGGCATAGATTTCACTGTGTGGTACGGGAACACCACACTGGCAGAGAGGAAGGCTCTCCAAAGAGTCATAAAGACTGCAGAGAGGATTATTGGGACAAATCTACCATCGATGGACACAATCTATACACAGCACTGTCAGAAGAGAGCAGGAAGGATCATTAGGGACAGGAGCCACCCTGCTCACGCCCTCATTAAACACAAACACTGCACATACAGTGTGACACAGACAGAGCAGACAGCATCAGGACCAACACCGCACGCCTCCGTAACAGCTTCTTCTCTGCCAGAGTCAGACTGATGGCCAAAGTAAAGAAGTGATTATAACGGACAGTTCTTTTTTTTTTACTTACTACTAGCTACCTCATTATCATGTGCAATACACAGTACTATGTGCAATATACAGTATTCTGTGCAATATGCAGTATGTATTATTAGCAGGGGTTTGCCTCACTGCTGCATGTGAATTTCAGCCCTATTGGATGGATGGATTTAATGTGGATTTTTAAATTGAATCTATGTGCTTCTCTTTTTTTCCTCAAATGCACTTTTTTATGTCCAAGAGCCCTGCACAAGAATTCCAATTTGTATGGACTTTTGTGGGTGCACAAATGGCAAATAAACTTGAATCTTGACATACCGGCCCAAAAAATATTGGCAGAGTTTAATGGCCATCGGTTTCTCTGGGTTCTAAACAATCGGCATCAGCCATAAAAAAAAAACATGTCAGTCAATCTCTAGTATGTACAGTATATTATTTATATTTTGAATCTGTATTGATATTGGAATCGAATCAAAAGTGGAAAAGCTAGTATCACACATCCATAGTCGGTTTTGAACTTGAACTGCAAGTAGCCCATGCTCTTATTTTTTTTAAAAAAGGAAATCACAGCTGAATCTACATTGCCAGTGTCTAAACCTACAGATAAGGGACACATGCAAGTCTTTCTCAGTAAATGGACAGGTTATATTTCATGTGAAAGCTCAGAACCTCAGTCTTGATTTTTTTTTTACCGGTTCCTTTAAGTCTTTTTTCTTTAATAATGTCCCAATGTGTGTGACTGGTGTTCAACTATTACAACTACACCTGCACATTGCTTTTATACCAGTTTAATGTTTAATAACCTGCAGTGAGCCATTTCACATTTAAAAAAGCTGTACTGTTGGCTCACGGATCAAGGCCACAAATTAATTAAAAGGCCAGAATTGAATGGGCCCCAGGGTAAAAAGAATAGGTTAAATGCACACAGTTTTCCCTTTATTCACTCAATTTAAATGTGGCGTAAAATGAGCACAAGTCAAACCACCTAAAGACCCCTTCACAGCGTACACGAGGCTTTGGTGAGTATACTGGACAATGGATGCATTTAAAAAGACAGAAACTAGAGTACTCCATCCAATTTCATCTGAGGACATACATTTCTATAACTCGTGTTGTGGGTTTGATTCCTGTTAGAACAATTGTAATATTATTATTTCCTTGTAGTCTTCATGTACTTTGTAACAATGTAGATGTACTGAATGCCCTAGTTAGGGGTCCATCACCTGCTTGTTTCTATAGAGATGTCATTGTTCTGCCTGGAATGTTCAACAGTATGACATTAAATAGCTCTACTTTACATGTATTCAATTACAGGTGGTTTTATAGCTCAAAAATACCTAGAAAAACAGGCATCCTGACTGAGCGAGGTCACCTCTCCACAAATCTGACCTGACCTGTAACTTGGTCTTCATGAAGATAGAAAGGTTTAATGCCATACTGTGAAACATTCCAGACAAAGCCATAACATCTACATGGAGAAAAACATTTGACGGACCCTCCACCAGAAAAACACAATGCACCTTTAAAAGATTATGATGTGCACATTGTTCATTTCTGTCAACAATGCCACATGACTGCAGTGAGCGCTACATTGGAGAAACAAAACAGGCACTTCACAAGAGGATGTACCAACACAGACGGGAAAGCCAGAGTGGACCTCAGTCTGCTCGACCTAAAAGCCACGGGCCACTCCTTTGAGGACAGTGAGGTCCAGATCTTGGCCAGAGAAAAGAACTGGTTTGAGAGGGGAGTTAAAGAGGCTATTTTTATCAAGAAAGAGAATCCTTCCTTGAACAGAAATGGAGGTCTCAGACATCATTTGTCTCCCATCTATAACTCTATCCTCAAACCTAAATCAAAACAAACTGAGAAAACAACGGGACTAGCCAGGACATGTCCAGAGGTGTGAAAACACCCATCATGGCCCTGAATGGATATGCTAACTACTCCCCCACTCCCACTCCATATTGAATAGACTCACCTGACTAACAGAAACTGTAAACAAATATGTGTAGTCTCAGAGTAATTTTCATTGTATTTAGCTCCTCCCTTCAGGCAGATATAAAGCAGTGTCCACCAGCATCTGACCAGAACTGAAGAAGCAGCTTGAATGAGCTGTGAAATGTATTCGACCAAATAAACTTTGTCCAGTTGACAAATTGAATTTCTCCTTTTGCAACGCCACATGAGCTCAAATTCCTGTAATCAAAGGTCACACTACACAGAATAGCAAGATTCAACTTTAACCCTCTTTCTTCAGCATAACGTCTCTGCAGCATCTTAAGAGACAGAATCCCTTCACGTATGTACTGCCCCCTTTGATCAAAGTGTAACTGAACTTTTAAACTTTTCACTGGGCGGCTGCTTGTTTTTGACTTTTATCTTACTGAATGAATGTTTGGTTTATTTTTGTTTTCGTAGGTTCAACCTAACAATTCCTGAGCTGAAAATTGGCTGAATGTCTCCTCCTCTTCTCACCCCCATTCCACACTGCTTAATGGCCGTCAAAAAGTAGATCAAAATAATTTGGTGCAACCATTGCCTTCACTGAAAATTAATATAATACAAGAAAATGTACTGTATATTTAGTTGTTTAATTTAAAATATAAAAATCCTGTCTCGTCTTGATCTCATAGGCACCAACTTTTATATCGTCTCAATTAGTTATTTTTAACTTATTGGATTTGAAATAAATGCACATACTGTATATTGAGAGAAGATTAAAAAGTATATATATAGATACACAATATATACACAAGATTATTCTTTTTTCACACTTAGAAAGACAAAAGAAAGTCCTTGGGGCCAGTTGCATTCTGTGCTTAAAACAACAGTATCATAAAAGCATGAAAAGCCCCCGTGGTGAAGTATTGTGAGCCTGTTTCATGCATTTACTGTTTTAATGTGCCAGTTAGAGCCTCCCTCATCTACATATGACAAACATACCTGAAGAGACAGACAAACCAGGACCACCAGAGACCCCCGGCCTTCCCTCTGGTCCTGCTTCATTACAGCGTACAGGGGAGCAATGCTCGCGCACCCGCCAACTTCATTGGCTGCCATTTTTCCTCCTCCTCCATGCAGACTTTACCCACAGTGCATTGCGGCGCGCCTCTGAAGCGCAGATTGGTTGCAGTGGGCTCTGAGATCTCAAAGCTGTCGTGGCTGCCTGCATCGCTTTCTCTCCACTCCTGTTTTTCATCTGTCGTGTTTTTGAGAAGGCGATACACCAGAAGACCCTTCAAGAATGTGTGCGTGTGTGTGTGCGTGTGTGCGTGTGTGCGCGCGCGTGTGTGTGTGTGTGTGTGTGTGTGTGTGTGTGTGTGTGTGTGTGTGTGTGTGAGTGTGTGTGACTTAGACAAACTTTATTGATCCACAAGGGAAATTATTTGACACTGTAGCTCACATATCACAATATAACAAAGAGCAAAAGGGGGTTATCACATTGTGGGCACTGAAATCTGCATACAGTCACTTCATGGAAACCTTTTGTTTTGTAGGGACCAAACAAAAGGCAAATCCTTCAATATTAAAAACTGTTTCCTATTTTTTCCAATTTGAGCGGAATTTGTCTCACCCCAGTATGGAATTTTGTATAAGCAGATGTTGAGGTCAAAATGAGTCAGCTGTGTGCTGTTTGCATCTAATTAGTATTTAAATAGATTACTTTTAAATTAAATAGAGTATTTTATTGTCTGATAATCAGGAAGTGTGTGTTAGCATGCTACCTGTGAATTAATCATGATGACTAATTCATTTAAAATTTTACATTTTTAAGATAGCAACTTAACTTGGTTTTAAAGTGAATATCCATCCATCCATCCATCCATTTTCTTCCGCTTATCAAGGGCCGGGTCGCGGAGGCAACAGTCTAAGCAGGGACTCCCAGACTTCCTTCACCCCGGACACTTCCTCCAGCTCCTCTGGGGGACCCCAAGGTGTTCCCAGGCCAGCTGAGAGACAGTCCCTCCAGCGTGTCCTGGGTCTTCCCCGGGGCCTCCTCCTGGTGGGACATGCCTGAAACACCTCCCGAGGGAGGCGTCCAGGAGGCATCCGGAACAGACGCCCGAGCCACCTCAGCTGCTCCTGTCGACGTGGAGGAGCAGCGGCTCTACTCCGAGCCCCTCCCATGTGACTGAGCTCCTCACCCTATCTCTAAGGGAGCGCCCAGCCACTCTGCGGAGGAAACTCATTTCGGCTGCTTGTATCCACGATCTTGTCCTTTCGGTCATTACCCAAAGCTCATGACCACATGGTCATGAGCTAAAGTGAATATATTTATGTTTAATTTAGATTAATGTTAGGGTTTAGGTTTAAGTGAGAGTGGTCATTACAGTTCACAGTTCAAGTAATTCAAAACAAATTGAATGTAAAAGGAGTGACACGTGGTAGATTATTAGTTGCAGTATTGATTGTCGGTTGAGTACTTTGGAGTAAAGCTGAACAATTTAGGAAAAATATCGAATTGTAACTTTTCTGACAATTATTGCAACAGATTAGATTTGAGAATTTACAAAAAGAGAACATGTTTGTATAGAGCTAAACTACAGGGTTAGCAGTTTAAGTGCAGAATAAAACGGGACATTTTGTTGTTTGTGTAGAAAATGATGGTACATCAAAAATTGCTTTATGATTGTCTTTATGATTTGCATATTGAAAACCATTTAATTTTTTTTTTTTTTTTTTTTTTTTTTAAATCAGAAAAAAATAAAAAAGAAAAGGAAAACCATTTTTAATTGTTGTATTGTACACAGAAAAAATAATTCATTTTGCCCAGCTTTTCTGGTAGCCGTATTAGATAAAACCGTGTAAACACAAACTGACTGAAATGGTGACAGTGATCATACAACGTGCCAAAGCTAATATGTAAATCTCCAATCTGCACACAAAGGTATCCGTGTCACATCTGATGGATTCATGTGGAAATTAGATCCATTTTAGCTCCACATATTCGTGGCATGTACGATACGAAACATGTACAACTATCAAATGAAAATAGATCCTTCGCACAAATCAGTTTTACAGACAGCTCAACGCAGCATGACAAATAAATCAGCTTCGTAATGGCGTGTAGTGCACGCGTGATAAAAGCGTCCGATACGCAGTGAAGCTGGGTGGGTCCTGTAGCATTTTGTTGTGGCTTTTTCCTCAAACACGACAGAAAAAAGACGAAGGGTATTCAGCAGGCAGCATAATCCTCCACGGACCCAAACGTTTCCTTGAACCATTTGCTTTCAAGAGTGAATCTCAATGATGTGTGGGAATTAGAAATCTCACAAGAAACAAACATGCTTGAAATTGAAATGTCGAATGAAGTTTGCTTTGACAACGGATAAAAAACAAATGAGCGGAAAGGGTTCAAAACTGGTGCATGGCTCTGTAAAAGATGACAATAGTAGATAGTTAGGGTCTTAAAAATAATGCCAACTTAAGTAGAAAGATTTGTGTTCATTTTCAGGTGATTCAGTATTGTTAAAATGGAAAAAATAGATAATATTGTTGCTGAGCGGGTGAAAAAATGTGTTAACTTGACTTAGAGTGATCTAAACAATTGTATGAACAATCACTAAGTAAAGTGCCCATCTGACATCCAATTTGTGTTTGGGCCTCAATAATAAATTACTAAATAGAAGAAATTCCTGCTTGAAAAGAATGTGGCATGTAATATTAAAGGTCCCATATTACACAAAACTGACTTGTGAGCTTAAAGGACTGCATGAATGAAACAAAACTTGGCTTAATTATTAGTGTGTTTACATCTCCAAAGCTCAAAATGCTCAGTTTCATCTTGTGATGCCATGTAGTGGTATTTAAGTTAACAGCTCCTTTTACTTCTTAATTCAGTAGAGAGAGTAGAGTATTACCACATGACATCACAAGGTGGAACAAAAGAACAGACTAAATATCCAGTGTTGTGTGTTAAAAGTGTAATGAGAAAGAAAATGGCGTAATATAGGCCCCTTAATGGCATAATTGCACTGTGCATTATGAGAAATTCAGAGATGGACACTTAATGTCCTCTTAGCCCACTGCAATTTGAATGATTCACTTTTATACACTTTATTCAAAAGGGCTGAACAATTTGGGGGAAAAAATGTAATGAACAAAGAAAATATTTTCCTTAAGTATTGCAATTGTGATCCTAGACATTTGACACCTGCTGGAAGCCTGAAATTGTAATCGCTAAAACCAGAATCACATGTAATTTACAGTGTTTTCAAGTGTCTAAACTACAATATAAGCATTTTTTGTATGTTTGTAATGGACATTATTATTATTTACTATCCATTGTGCGGCCATTTTATGTTTTATGTTGTAAATGTACAAATATTTAAAACTTGACTGTCACTATATGTGGGAACATCGTTTTTATTCAATGTTAATCACCACTCTGCAATCATAATATTAGTTTAGGTTATTTATAAACACTAGAAATACAATAAAATCCAGATACAAAAGACATGGCGGTTAGATACTATACATTTATTTTTGCATGGACCGTATTTTCTTCTTTTCAGCAGCCTTATATTACAATAAAGCCTCCCTTGTTCCTTTCTGCGGTTGATTGGCACTTTACTGAATGCATTTTACTGGAACATACTGTAACACTTATGGTCTATTACATAAGCGTGTACAGCGTGAGCCTGTCGTATGGAGGGCAGGTGATGTAAGAGGGGTACAAATGTTTGTCCTGACCCTGCCTCTCCTCTGCACAGAGACACACTGCCCCCTCTGGATGCCACTGGGATCACAGGCGTTTAGTTTTTCAGAGCTTTAACTTAACAACCTTCACGGCTCTGACCTGGACATCATCGCTCACAATAAGGTAATTCAATACAGCTACAGTGGAGCTAGGCTTGGCCATTTTACCTATGGTGCATGTTTTGGGCTGGTTATGTCCTCATCATAAGTCATAATTAGAAAAAGAATATTGCAGCGCTTGTAAGAAAGAGCCATGTGAGTCACAGTATGATGCTTTGGGATGTGAGCTGATTGGCTGTTTAAGTGTGGTCCGCCCTGCTTCACTCTTCTGTCTGAGTGGTTCTGTTCTGTGCAAAAAACAACATACAAGTGAATACTAATTACAAACTGTATTTATTTATTTATTTGCACCAGATTTAAATACAAGCTACTTTCCATCTGCAGTCCTAAAGAAACGATTTACCAACTCTAGAGACCAACTCTAACAACAATATTTCATCAGTAACAGTGTCTCCTTAAAATAACCACTATCAAATTCAATCTATGTTATGTTGTTTCCTCATAAAAAAAATACCTATAACTCCATACATGGAGTTTTGTTTTGTTTTATTCATACATGTTTAACACAAACTCAGCATATTAAGGCTCTGTTCCACCTTGTGATGTCATGTGGTAATACAGGAAGGGCTCCAATGCGTTTTAAACTCCAAACACCTTCAATAGAATCAGTCCAGGAATTGCCACTCTTTACTGAACAAAAGGTAAAAGGTAGCTGACTAATAATAAAGGGTTACTCAAACATGTGTGACAAAACAACTCCAGGTATGTTTTGGAAGAGGCAACAACATTCTAACATGACTTAAAGCTCACAAGAGTCAATTTTGCGTCAGGTACCCCAGCTGAGGTAGAGTTTGAAATTGTAACACTGTTGTTGGTTGTTGTTTTTTGTTGTTGTTTGTTGGTTGTTGGTGTTGTAATACATGGCCAGCACTCTGTGTTCCAGATAAAGCCAGTATAGTCATATAAATATGTGATTTGTGGGGGGCAGAGACTGGAAATGACACAAGAGAAGAGACAGTTAAATGCTCTCCAGAATACATGGAGCCTGTTGGACATGAGGCTGTTGAAAGGAGAAAAAAGGAAAAGTCTGGCGCTGTTGTTTGGAAACTGATGAGAGGAAAGCGAACCCGGCAGCTACCACTTCACCGGCACATCGGAATCTGATTTGGGATCCACTGGTAGGGTTTAATACTGAAATAGACTGCCATGGTTCTCATCTAGTATGTTGTCTTTAGCAGTATGCCATGAGATTAAATAGTTAAATTGGTCCTGTATTATACAAAATGGATTTGGTGAGCATTACATGTTATAATGTTGTTACCTCCTCAAAAACAGACCTGGAGTTGTGTTTCATTTCATTCACACATGTTTAAGTAATCCTTTATTATTAGTCTGTCTGTCTCCAAAGCTCAAAATGCTCTGTTCCACCTGTCATGTAATTGTAGTTTCCAAGTTAACCGCTACCTTTTTACCTTTAGTTCAGTAGAGATCGGCAATTCCAGGGCTCAAATGATCCAAATGATTCAAGTGAATAGTGTGTATACTCACTGTGGTCTTATATTTGTTCTAATACAGCTCAAGATCATTAAAAAGCCATTCATGAAAGGTTAATTTCTATCCTATGATTGGCTGTGAATGTGACTTTTTTACTATAGTATTTGATTTTCAATACTTTTGAATACCCTAATGATAAAATTTTGTAACCATCTATACAGTGCACTGATCTACATAAATATATTACAGTTATATTAGTACAATTCATTTTTAGAAATCCAGTTCCCTCTTTGCTCTCACGTGTTCAAACAAACTTCACACATTTCTTTAGTTTAACAGCTTAATATACATGCCTTTTTCTGTACAATACGTTTTTATTTAGATGACTACAAAGTACCCAGAACAGTGTGACTTACATAAATGTTCTGACCTTCACACTGATATGCACTTAGGTTACACTGTTTCTTTTAAAAAGTGCCTAGTGCGTGAAGTGGGAAGTTGTAATTTCCCGTTGCGTGTAGATGAGTTCCATCTTGGAAGTGATGACAGATCGCTCCGAGTGAAATCTGCAGCGTGTTCATTACCAGCTCTGTTTTCACCTCCCCATTGGCAAACAACACCTGTGTGTGTGAATACCACCTCACACGTACAACACAGACACAAGGGAAACACCAAGCTCACACTGTCACCATCACACTACACGCAATCCCACAAGTCACTTCAAATCAGCACCAGTTTAGTCATGGAAAAACTCTACTCTCTTCAGCATCTAGTTAACAAGTGTGTGAATAAAACAGTGGCTTGTCTCTAACTTGGAAAACATTAGTGGTTGTTAGTGGAGTTTAAAATGCTAAATATGCTAAATATGAAAAGTATAGGCCTGTCATAATAAACACTATATTATTATACAGTAACTTCTACGGTTATTATTTGTTGCAGCTCAGGACACTTACTGATACTGTATTTTAAAATGATCATCTTGCGTTATTGTTATTGTGTCAGTGATATCAAGTATTTTCAATACTATAATTGTTATTGTGACAGGCCTATTTGAAAAACACTTTTTAAAACAAAGATTTATTGATCGATTGGAGAGTCCACTTTTCCTTCAATGTTCCACAGTATACCATTTATCTTGGCCAACTTGCATTTATTCAATTGTCGTTTCTATTTCAAGAAATGCACTAGTGGGGAGTTCTCACTAGCGGGCTTGGCTTTCCACAGATCTAACCTATAATTTGGTTTGGTGGAAAGCTTTTCTCCATAGTGATAACGTTATGAAAGTACACACCCTTTTTTCTCTTAATTTGACGTTTTATTAAATGTCCTATATTACGCAAAAGTGACTCTTGTGAGCTTTACATTATGCTAGAATGTTGTTACCTCATCAAAAACATACCTGGAGATGTGTTTTGTTTCATTCACATGTTTGAGTAACCCTTTATTATTAGTCTGTCTGCATCTCCACCTTCAAATTGCTCTGTTCCACCTTGTGATGTCATGAAGCTGTAGTTTTCAAATTAACAGCCATCCTTTACCTTTAGTTCAGAAGAGATTGGCAAATCCAGGGCTGAAATTATCCAAATGATTCTAGTGCAGGGGCATAGAATATAAAAAAAAAAAAAAAAAAAAAAATAGTGGAGCACTTCCTGCATCACCACATGATATCACAAGGTGGAACAATGTTTTCTGTTTGACTCCACCCCTGCAAGGTTTTTGCGTTAAACATGTGTAAATGAAACAAAACACAACTCCAGGTATGTTTTTGATGAGGAAACAAGATTTAACCACAATACAAAAAGCAATATAGTAAAAAAATTTCTTATGAATGTATCCAAAACTGTTCCATTACAGGATCTCACACTTTTACATTCCAAAACATTGCCTGTGCCTAATAGATTATCAAACTGTTGAGGTAAGCTGCACAGTAAATAGAGGAGGAAATATTCATTTGCGCTCCCCCTGAGGGACAAGATGTGATATGGTTTCCATGTCTTTGCAGCAATCAAATTTGTGAGTGGAAATGGCACCAGACCCACGGAGGCTTGTGGCGCAGCCCGCCTCCAGACAAAAGCACCGCTGGGTCCCACCAAACGCCCCCTGCTCCAGCAGCAGAGGGGGCTGAAGGAAAACAGACAAAATAAATCAAGCGCGGAAAGGGAGGAATGAGAGAGGAGAGAGAATGGGGTGAGTGGGAGGAGAGGGAGAGGGAGGACGGAAAAGGGAGAGGGGAGTGAGGAGTTGTCACAATACTAAAATTTCAAACTTGATTTTAATACTAAAAAATAGACTTGATACGCAATACTGATTCAGATACCACAATAAAAAACAAAAAACCAAACAAAACAAAAACACATACTAACATAAGAATCATATCAGATTACTAGATACTACTTTTAGCATCGATTAGAATCTGATTTTCGATATAACCCTAGCGAGGATGGAGGGATGGAGGGAGAAGAGAGCTGTGAGAGGACTGGCATTGGACAGAGGAGGAAATGAACTGACGCAGTACAGAAAGATTCACATTTGATTCACTGCGATGAGACTCTGTTCTGGGGCTCTGGGGGCGCATCCTGTACACAAGCGCCAATAAAGCTACTCTATATCCGGTTAATTTAATCCATAGGCAATACAGTATAAATCTTACATCGGAACAAAGGAACACACAAACTGATATTTGACAGCAAGATTTAGTGGAGAGGGTAGAAAAAGCAATCATGTAAAAATATACATGTTCGAATGCCAAGAAGCGAATTTTGCAGGCAGAAAAATGACATTAGTGGCTCTAAATACAAAAGTGTGGTATATCATGTTGCATATGAGTGCTGTCACCATACTAAAATTGCCAGCTACAATTATTAAAGAAGACATAGTGTATTTGAGCCTTCTCCATAGCCATAATCTATGACACATCATTTATTATGTTATAAATTGTAATATTCATCTAAAACTAATGGACAAAACAGAATGTCAGAAAACTGCAGCGCCCAGTGGGAGCTAACGTCACCGTAAACGTCATCACAACAAAGAGTGCTGAAGTTGTCAGCGCCTCATATGGATAGAAGCAGATCATTGTTTGTTTGTTTTTTCCATTTGTACCGAAATGACTATGCAACGCTGGCAAATCCTACGTGTATGATTAAGACATACACGTAGGATTGAGTTAAGTACAGAGCAGTGGCCGTACGCTGGTGGAGGTGAAAAATGGAGTTGACTGGTAATATGGCGTCTTGAAAATATGTGATTACACAAACATGCATGAATCACTCTGAATACAACTTCAAGAGGGTAAAGGAGAAGAGGAAACAACTATAACATGGTTTCGCATAATAGAAATACTCACTTTATACGTAGAGAAGTATCTTACCACAACTAAATACCACATTTTGTCCTATTTACAGTATGTGATCATTTTTAGTTTTGATGTCTAGTGTCTAGCTTACATATTTTTTTGTATCAATATCTGGGTATCCATGTTTGACAACCCTACACCAGTCTTCAAACATTTTCTTCCATTGCGCCATAGTTGCATAAGAATCATATCAGATACCATAAATCAGAGAGGCCTTGCAGATTTAATGCTAGTTTTTCTGACACAATTAGCCCCTGGAGCCTGTGATCACATCCTGGAGCTCTGAAGAAATGGAGGTGGGTGGAAGAAAGGCTCCTGTCTCCAATCTCCAAAGTGAGATCCATCTTTAGTTCTGTTTCAGCGAGACGACTATTCCCCTCAGACGGGTGCTCTCCCCTGGTGGAGGTGTGTGAGACCTGATCATGTGATTGGAGCCACCAGTCCCAGTGCAATTTCACTTTTATTCACACCTGGGTCTGTACTTTTTTCATTTACATGCTCGCGAAATACATCAAACTCAAACCTCAAACTGACAATATAAAGGTTGTACTACATGTCAATCAACTCTGAAATGGAAAAAAAGCGCCTCATTTACAAAAAGGAAATTGCAAAATGTAAAACTGCAAATGTGGATGGTCCGCCACTTGCTTGTCTCCACAGAGATGTTATTGCCATGACTGGAATGTTCCACAGTATGGCGTTAAATCCATCTCACGTTTATTCAGTTCCACATATTTTATTGCCTTGACAAACAGCCTATTACAATGACTTTTTGAACTGTAACTTGGCCTGATGGTGGCATCTACATGTTTGTCTCCATGGTGATAGTACTTAAACAATGGAACATTCCAAAATAAACATAAAAATTAACTGGCTTTTGTGAGGGTTTTGGTTGAAATAGTGTACTGTACCCAATACTGTACTTAATAAGTAAACCTTTATATAATAAATAGACAGTGGCATACCCCCAGTAGAAGTATTCTATATTTTTACTTTCTATACTATTACTAGTATACCATTATATATTGGCAAAGAAAGCAATTACACAAAAAAATCCATTCAATAAACATTATAGAAGGTCTACACACAATAGGCTCCAGGTGAACAAAGGCGTATGCATTAGATTAGAGGAGTCCTCTCCTCTCTTAACGGCTGCCAAAGGATGTCATCTGCCTTCAGCACCAGGACTGTGCCTGTTGTCACACATTATGGTTTATTGTAGTCAGACTGCCAACGAGTGCATTACCTCAATGCCTCTTTTCTGCTAATAACATCCAGCCCCTGAAGTGATTCATGACAGAGCTCCAGCAGGTACATCCTCTTCACTGTAGGAGAAGGCTCAGGGTTCTTATAGTGATCACACAGGAAATATGGCACGCCTCACTTGTATCGGCATAACACAAAATATGTGTTGTTACTTTCACTGTTGAACACGCCTTTATACTATGAACAGCAGCACCCTTTAAATAAAAACAGCAATTTAAACTTTAAAACTTCATGTTTGAAACATTGTAAACATTGGTTAACTTTGGCCTTTCTACAGCAGAGGACTATGTACATGATGAAATCAGTACTGCACTAATCTCTTTGCCATTTAGACCAAAATTGATTTCCATAGGAAGTTCCCATGGCCTCCGGAACCCGGCTCATCATTCAGAGCCTGTGGCCTAATTCAATAGTGACTAAAGGCCAGCCTGGTGTTTATACGGGAGCCAATTAGCTTAGTGTCTCACTATGCTATGTAGCAGCGTATACAAATCAATCCAGTCACAGTGACCTGCTCTACAGGGTCGCCCGTCTTAATTACTTACAAAGCACATGAACCCTCACCACCCAGTCAGTCATTTCCTCAATGCATTTAAAGAGGGGGACAAATTTGTACTTTGACTTAAGAGGTCTAATGCACTTTTGATTTTTGTGTTTTTCGAAGCCTCTAAAGTTAAAGTGGGATTTTAAGCAGCACTGATGAAACATTCCCTATGTTCTGACAGGTACTATGCTAGATTTACTGTCCTTCAAGAAAATCAGTATTTGGAGCATCTGTAATTTATGGTGGCATGCTGGTCCATCATTAGCCTGGTGAAAATACCACTCCCACTTTCTGTTCAATTGAGGTAGCCCTCATATCCTCATATCATCACATCATTCTCACATCAGAACGTTCCCCACCTCAGTGTTTGGTGCGTTGTCTGTTGATTCTGAGTCCTTTGTGATTTTCATTTAGTTCAATTTTCTCTCTTAAGCCCCATTTCAGACACAGACAGACCATGTATTTCTCTGACTGGTTACTACACTTGTCAGTCATAGACATCAGAACTCAGGCTAGGATGACATGTATGTGATATACTAAATTAAATTAATAAATAAACACAATTGTACTGTATCAAATACAAAGCAAAACCATTTAGCACCCACTGTTTGGGATTTAATTGTATTTTCTTGGTTTTAAGGGATTACTATTAACGATGCTGGAGGGGTGCAGTCTGACAACGACACCGCAGCAGTAAAGACACAAGGGCAGGGCTGGAGCTGAGAGGTGGGCCAGTCTCTGTCCGGAGCTGCACTGTAAATATGTGCTGCTTGGTGGGTATCAGTGTAAAAGGCAGCTAGCAGCTGGTGCTTAGCGAGCTCCTGCTGGCTCAGACCCCCAGCACTGGGCGAGCTGATGAAGACAGATGGAAACAGAGCCACAAACTGAGCCCCAAGTCCAGGACCAGAGCCAGAGTCCAGAGGAGGTCCCACCAAGAAGAGGCACACTGCCAGATCTGAGGCCGCATGAACTTTTCAACTAGAAGTGGTGCTATAGAAATATTTACTGATGAATGATGAAACTAGAACAGTAAGCAGAACAGGCAACTTGGTCCAAGGTGAGACGATTTCCAACATGTCCCAGGGATACACAAGAGACAGGAGCAAACAGATGATGTGTACTCTCTATACGCGCAGTATCCACAAAGCGAATCCCCTCCAGCACCCACAGTTCACATGAAGGACAGGCGGGTTTGTAAAGTGGGTTACTCAGCAAACTCATTAACTACATGAAAATGGGCTTATAGAGCAGGATCAAATAATTAACCCATGTTTTCTTTTCTCATTCTTGGTTCTCAAGATGAAGTAATTTTAATGCTTGCATATAAAATTTCTCCAGCTGTGTGGACCATCTACAAACTGTATACATAAATGGACATAGCTAACCCGCTAGCTGCCGCGTTCGAAATAGGAAGTGAGCATGGGGGCCCTTACGACTCCATCGACTTCAGTTGACTTTACATTGAGAAATTGTCACCTCTCTCTGTACCTGCTGCAGTGAGCCTCGTTATTTTGGTCTTGAAATGTTTGTATTAACCTGCTCTATATGATCCTATTGTTTTTATTTTTTATTTTGTCAGTAAATCAATTCCTATTCCTAATAAGAAACTTGGCTCCAAATGTGCCCCCTATAACCACTAGCACTGTGAGCGTCATTCGAACTTCACCCTCCCTTAGTCCACTTCTGTATACATCTATGTGAACATCGCTGCCAACTGATTTGCGCAAATTATAACCAAATAACACACTTAATTTTCAACTCACAATTAGTTCCGGATTGCTTTGTCAAAAGTGATAATTAATGAAAATGCAAATCTCAGAGAAAAGCCAAAAATAACTATCCAAACAAACAGCAGGTGCACAGTTTTGACAAGTGCAGTTTCACAGTCGTCGTATCGGTTATTCTGCCTGCCCCTGTTTAGTCTGCCTCTTATAAACAGCACAGAGCCTTGGGGAACAGATGAGAAAACAGTCACAATTTGGCCACATACAATTTGATGACATGACCGAAAAAATCAATAGGAATTCATTGTGGGGACCCCCTAAGCTGAACCAGCAGAACAAAGGGACTGTTGTGTATGTGGCTGCTGTGGTAATAGCGCCAAATCAAGCCACGAGTTCAGTGCATTACAGCCCTCTCCTGTGGTTTACCCCCGACAGTTAGCCTGCTTCATCACATAATGGGGACCCAAGTAGTGACAGTTTTGTTTTCCGAAACCCGGTTACTATTTCAGGATGTGTGGAAAAAAACAGCAAAATGGAAACTTTACAGAAAGAAGCCAGGCAACATGCTCCAAAGCCTGCGCCAATAATGTGATGTTTCAAGTTCTAATACAGATCTAGGTTAGAATATATTGGTGTATTCATTTCGTTGGCTCGATTCAAGAGGCGCTCAAGATTGATATTGGGGATCCAATGGTATCGAATATCGGTTCAGTCGATATCCTGGTTGGACATATTAATGTAATAAGACAGATACTGGTGTCATAAGGATATTTTTTTTTATTTATACAAGTTGTTTTGCAAGTACAGGAGAGATAACAGTTATCACCATAACACGTTTGGATCAGTTCAGTCTTTTTTTTTATTTTTCTATAATATAAATAAATAAGGCCATCAGCATATACTTAAAGTTATAGTATGGAAATAAGTATTGGAACTGATTGCATTCATAGTTGATATCTGCAGATTCCTCACCAGAAGCACTATGTGATAGCTCAGAGACAAAAGAGTTTATCTAAACATTATGTCCAGGAAATAACAGTGTGCCATTCCCATTTGCATTACCATTTTTATGTAACAACGTAAGATTTGAGCTGAAGAGGGGAGAATACATAACTGCTATGGCTAATTATCGGCTCATTCTTCAATTTATTTGTTGCAGCTCAGATTTTTTACTGATAATGTATATTTAAAAATGGATTTCCTGGGATCATCCTGCTTTTTGACAGTGGCATAAAGAAGTTTCAATATTGTCATTTATTAAGTATTTCTCTGTAGCAATATATCATGCTTTGAAATTTGTTATCTTGACAAGGCCTGGAGAAATGGGAATTCTGGCATTTGTATAGGTGAAACGAAAGGTCCTATACATATATTAAGCAATCCAGGCTTCTTAAGGACACTTTAACTATATTTGTGTTTTTCAGGCTGCTGATTTAACTTAAACTGAGATGCCATTAAAACATGAAAAGTCTGGCACCAAAAGCAACAAGATTTGTAACTGTATTAAAAATAAAACCTACATAATGTTGTGTGATAAAGCCACAAAACAACTCTTATGAGTAAAATCAATATTAATACACAAAATGCCAGACGTAATAACACAAAACGTGGCTTGCAAGAATGTTTGGTCCCAACCAGAATCTTTTTTTTTCTAATAACTGTAGTCAAATACAGTTATTTTAATGGCAAATACAGCATACATAATAAATACGATACTGGTTAAGGATAGCTGCGCCGATATTGAACATTTTTTGGTGGATCGGATATCGGTCTCCAAGATATCGGTTCAGTTGATATCCCATTTCGGTCTATACATTGGTTCAATAAGACGATTTTTCTGCTTTAATGTTGCATTTTTTAAAAGCTCTTCTGTAATTACTTTAAATGATAAATGAAAGTTACAAAACACATTTAGATCTTTTTGTTTATCTTCTGCTGATTTTTTTTTTTTCTGTATCTGCCCTGGTATTGGAAGATACTTGAAACCAAAGTACAGACATTGGTACAGAAAAACCTGGATCAGTGCATCTCTATACATAACTGAAATATACACTTTTTATAGTATTGATGGTACTGACTGTTAACAAGGTACTTTTGGCCAACTATTTACTACAGATGAAACTATATCCAAGTCTCTCGATACGATATTTTCATGATATGCATCTCATGGTACAGTATTTATTGAGATATTCTGTGGAGGCTCACAGAACTGTGAAATGTGCTACTTTTTCCCTTTTAAAATGCTTTGAAAAACCATTGGTACTGTTATAATACAAAGAATTAAGATTTAAAAGTGCTTAATAACAGCCATTTCTTCATGTATTCGGCAATGAAATGGAGCAAAGAATCATGGTCTATGTAGTTCTCGCTGTCTTTTAGCTATTGCTGCACCAAAACAATTAATTTAAGTAGAGAAACTTACAATTTGATATACTGTGATGGCCAACGATATTATTGTGAGACTTTTGACGGTACGATATCACAATATTTCAGTTATTGTTACATTCCTACTTTCTACTTCAGTCAGTGTGATTTCTCCTTGTCTACGTAGAGCACTGTTTTAGCATTTACTTGAGCATAGCCTGAACTTAGCACAGGTTCCATAAATGTCACAGCATTGCAGTAGTCTCTAAAGCACACCGCCTCACCTGGCCTTTTGTGATCTCCTCTCGGCGGCCTCCTGCTCAGTATTCACAGCGTCAGAAGCTCCTCACCCGCGCTCCGTTCAGCTCAGGCTACAGTCTCCCTCTGAGGACAGCAAGTCAAAAAAATTAAACTTCACTCACGGTGCCATTTAAAACAAGCTAAGTGTTTGAAGCTGTCAGGTGCAGAACCCTGTGTTAGCTGGGGACTGGTGCAGCGCAGGTGTAGCCGGAGAGCTAACAGGGAAAATATATCCAAGATAATTTCACAACGGACCACGCTTTTAGAGCAATATTAAGCAACATGAAACAAAAGGTGAAAAACATTGAAATACATGCATTATGAGTGCTGGCAGAAACAATGACCCAAAAACAGATCTGTTTTTGAGTCTTTGAGATCTGTTTTCAAAAGATAAAAATAAGGTTGGACATTTATTTATTTATTTTGGGGAAAAAATAAATACATGCATTCTTCTTTTTGTAAGAACTGCAATTAGATTTTTGTTATCCAAACCGGACTCATTTCCAAAACATCTAGACACACTGATTGAAATCTTAAAAATAGCCTCATAAACTAATAACCCTAACTAATATGCATTTCAGAAGAGAAAACAGGGTGACTATAGTTTAAGCATTTTTTTTCTTATCCATAAAAAGCCACACTATTTGCCGTTTAAAGGTCCTATATTATGCAAAATTGACTCTTGAGCTTTAAGCCATGTTAGACTGTTGTTATCCCATCTGTCTACATGTTAGTCTGTCTACATCTCCAAAGCTCAAAATGCCCTGTTCCACCTTGTGATGTCATGAAGTGGCAGTTTTCAAGTTAACAGTTACCTTTAACCTTTAGATCAGTGGAAATTGGCAATTCCAGGTCTGAAATGATCCGATTCTAGAGAATGTGTAGTTTAAAAACACAGTGGGGCACTTCATGTATTACCACATGACATGACAAAGTGGAACAGTTTTTTTTTTTGTTTTTTTTTTCCAAAAGCAAGAATGTTTTTGATGATGAAAAATGAAAAAATAAAATCAGAAAATAATGTAGTATGGACACTTTAAACATTGCATACAGTGTTGTTACTTTAGACAATTACTCAGTCTGTAGGAGTATTTCCCCCACGGCCCCACCATAACTATCATCATTAAATAATTGCCTTAACTCAAATACAAACTCCTTTTACTTGAGTAGCTACTGTTGGCCATTCCACCCTCGCATCACCTAGTTATCTTAATACATTTCACATCTCTCCTCCTTCTGTGGCTGGTCTTTGAAAGTTGCCTGGAGATAGAAGGTTCTGAGTCCCCACAGATCTGCTCTGCTTCTCCTCTCTCCTGGGACTCTCCGCTCCTGTGTGCACGCTCCAATCCGCCGCGGGCAACTTTAAATTAATACCTGGAGCTGAGCCTCCCCTGATAATTGTGTATCATCACCCCTGAATGTTACAAATGCAGGATGTTTAGTGCTTGTTTAATAGGGCTAAACTCTGCGGCAAAACGTGGGCTAAAAATAATGAATGCTCTTGGAAAATGCTGCCTTTACAGTAAACAAACTATTCTTATACTATTTACATTTTAAAACAGCTCAGTGTTTTCTCCGCTGAGATTTCTTTTGTTGCAAAAACACACAAAATGCAAAGGCTTGGATGTGCAAAAAGTAAGTGTGCTAGCCCCGATTGTTACAAAGGGTGTGCAGCACAAACTCTCCTGATAACAATCAAATCATATTTTTGAAATCCAACAGAAATGTGTTCAAACTGGCAAGTAACTGTATTGTTTAAGGCCCAAGGACAGCATAACTCAAAAAAAATCAACTTATGAAGAAAGAAACTGGTTTCTTTACTTTTTATTTACAAAATAAACTGTTTTGCAGCTTTTATACTTACGCAATAAACTCAGTGTTATTTATTATCATATTTTTTGCGTGCTTTCAAACAATTTCTTGAAGCCATTGCCTCTAGTTGTAGGACTACAGATACAATTACATTACAATTAGCCTACATTAATAATGGTACACCTCTGGTATAGTCTTAAAATGAATTACATTAAATTAAAATCATATACCTATTTTATTGTATTTAAATGTATGCATATATTTGTACCTTATTTGATACTCTCGTCCTACTTTAATAAAATCATATTATAATTTATTTTGCTCTTTATTCTTGCATTGTCATTTGAGAGCCACTGTTTCCTAGTAATTGTGGATTCAATAAAGTTTGTCTAAATCTAAGTAGTGGCAACAATATTGAAACAATATTGCTCAGGTATAAGTAAAAGTAGCATGATATAAAGCTTTTAAAAACACAAAAGTTACAGCAATTAAATGTAGCACAAACACAAACAGAAAGAAAGGGTCTATAGTTAGATAAGTAGAACTCGTGTACAGTGCTCAAATCTCATGTGGCTTTTAGAGTAATGTCTTCCCAGGAAAAGGTCCTCCTCACTCAGTTATAGCACAACTCCATGGAGGATTTTGATACATGACTCCTATAAACTCCATGCATCTCCCATCACCGGGGCATGTGCGCGCTCTGCTGCAGCGGGACGCCACAATTAGCCGCATATTCATTTCTGATATAATTGCTGTCAAATTACCGCAGCCCACCGACAACAATAGCGATAAATGGCACACAGGAGCCTTGGCAATTAAACCAGCACAATTTAAAACACATTCAAACGGCGCATCTGGTCAAGCGGCGTGAAGACAATACTGGAGATTATTACACAGCCAGGGTAATTACGCAACAGTGTACGTGTCTTTTGCTTAACATACTGCAATCCCTGAAAGGCCAAAGGGACATACAGATATACAAGTACTATCCAGACGCCTACTACTGCTATTCAGAGAGCCGTGACATTATAAGAAACGAGAAAATAACGAAGAGCTCATTATGCGTGTCTAAATGTAAAGGACAAAGCTGAATCATTTCTTACGACCCTGAGAAATACACGTAGCATGCCTATAAACATGAATATTAACTGGCAAATATTAACTATATATGTTCCCCGTTTATAAAATTAACTGAATAACCATGTGATTAGCAAGGTTAGCTTTGGCAAAAGACTGTGTCAACTTGTGTCCCTTTTAACTAGTTGATCATTACGCAAGAGAAGCTGGGTCAAATATAAGAAGAATAAAGGTTTATGTGACTTTTCATTGATTTTTTTTTTTTTTTTTTTAACAAGAGCGTGGTCGTGACTTCATGGGTGGGCGTGAGCGGTGCTTTTGCGCATGCTCATAGCCTGACAAACGTAGGCCTATTTGTTAATTTTGTTCAATGTAAATTAAGACCTAAAGTAAGTTTTTAAATCATACCTTATATTTCAACTATGAAGCAACTTAAATATTGAAAAATACTGATATTGGGAAAAAATAGAATTAAATGACATTATTAAATTAAACTTGTGGGTTTCAAATGACATGACAACTTCCTAATGTAATTGCAAATGTACCTATTTTAATACACACAAAGTATCATTATAATATAGTGATGAAAACTAAAAGTGAAAATGTCTTCTGGAAATATATACTCTATAATCTTAAACACTGTAACATTTTTTACATTGAAATACAGGTCTATAGGCTATGCACGTGCCTATACTGCAAAATTGTTTAGTTATATGTTGTTACTGATACCTCTTCAAAAACATACCCAGAGTTGTGTTTTGTTTCATTCACACATGTTTGAGTAACACTGCATTATTAGGCTGTTTACATCTCCAAAGCTCAAAATGCTCTGTTCCACCTTGTGATGTCATGAAGCGGTAGTTTTCAAGTTAACAGCTACATTTTATCTTTTAAGATTGTCAGGTCCAGGGCTGAAATTATCAAAATAATAATAGTGAAGTTGTACTGAGTGTATCACATGACATCACCCGGTGGAACAGTGTTTAACGTTTGAGATAAGAACAGGCTAAATATAAAAGATTTGCGTGTTAAACGTGTGAATGAAAAACATAACTGTGGTTATGTTTTTGATGAGGAAACAACATTATAACATAGAAAATAACATAGAAAATAGCGTCATATGGGCCCTTTAACTTGGCAATGAAAGAAAATCCACAGTGTTATAACATTGGGTAGTTTTATTGAAATTGTAAATGTGTTAGGTGTCATTATGCGTGACCTTAGTTTTTCTACACTCACAAAACCATAAAAGTTTGAACATTATAATAATGATTTGCTGCTTCAACATTACATTCAAAGCTGTAAATTGTTATAGCTACATTTTGTTAAAAACACAATATTTACATTAATTGCAATACACATTTTTATATTTGGCATACTTACATGAATCTCATAATTTACAGGTTGTCAAGTACTGATTAATGTGAACATTGAATCTCCAAAAATTCACAAGAAATTAAAAAGTAGAATACCCATACAAAAATGAAAGATACAAACAGAATGAGCTAGTTTTGCCCTTCAAAGTTGCACAGAATTGAACATCCATGAAAACATTGTTAAAATGTTCTGTACTTTACAAAACAGCATGACATCTGCCTGCCACAGCCTTTGACTTTAACTGTGGCGTAATGGGGCAACTCCTGACACTGTAGTCCACCCACGTCCAGCGCTTTTAATTAAAACACAATTAAATCTTTACTGTACAAATATATTTGACAATGATTAGTTTGAAAATCTTCCACCGTGCGACTGGCTGATAAAACAAAAAAAGTCCTTGCTAAGTATGTGCTGACAACTTCATCATACAAACATCCTAAATAACTTTTTTTTTAAATACACATTTTGTAATAACAGTATTGTTGTTAATAGAAGCACACTGCAAAAATAATACCTAAATAAATTCAAATGACTCAAATTAAGAAGATTTAACTTGATTTGAGATTTAAGTTATAAAGTAAAATTTTCTATCAATGGATTTTTTATTTTTTTTTAAATTCAAACAACAAACGATGCACTATGTAACTTCGAAGGTGGGGGGTTCGCTACTTGCTTGTCTCCATGGAGATGTTAATTCTTTGCATCGGCTGTTCCACAGTAGGGCATTAAACATACAGTATCTGCCTTGCATTTGTTCAGTTACAGGTGTTTCATAGCTCAAAAATATTTTGAAAAACATAAATTCTTACCATGTGCAGGCTTGCTTCTCCATAGATCTGACCATTAATCTGTCTCCATTGTGATTACCAAGTTTATTTCCATACTGTGGCGAAACAGTAACATCTCCATGGGGACAAGAAGGTGGCAAACCCTCCACTACAAACACAGCGCACCTTTAAGTATAAAGAGCTGTTGTTTTTCTTATCTTCAGTGTAACTAGATGGATTTTCCTACAAAAGATGGAACAACTACAAAATGACTTGTTTCAATCAATATAAGTTCTTAATTCAAGTCATTTTAACTTAGCAAGATTTTAGCTTTTGTAGTGCAGCAGTTTGACTATTTGTGCTTTCTACTAGGAACTTTGCTAGACGTGATCCGTGACTCATGTTTATTATTGTTACTGTAACACAATACCTGGCACAGAAATGAGTTAAAGATTTTAGGTCTCAAATTAAAACACTGAATATCTCTTTACAGCGCATTGTATATGATCCTTTGGCACAGTACTTGGTAACTCTACCCCTAAAATGTGTTTTGTCACGTACATCATGCAGAGAGGGTACGGGGGGCTTCCACACACTGATCACAATAGTAATGGTAAAACGGCATGCACGTGCAGCCTTTGTTACCGGCCTGGGCATGTTGAGATGGTTTAATTATAGGAAAATACTTGATTATTTAAAAAGAGATAGGGCAGTGTTGGTAAGGCAGCAATTAGCTTGAAACACTGGCTTTGGTTACATGCACACTCAAAATCACATTATTATCAGAGTTTTGTAATTAAGATGAAACGTTAACAGCAAAATTACTTGATTTCTTTCTATTCATGGTCCAATAACTCCCTAAAGTACTAAATATCAGATACTAATCAATGCTAAAACTAGTATCGAAACTAGATACTAGTTTGAAAAAGTATCGATACTAAAAAAGTCACATTTACAGGACAAAAATGAACCTTTCCTGAATAGTTTTAGAATGATCTAGAGCTGTATCAGAACAAGTGTAAGAGCACATAGACGAGGACCACTATGGAACCTACGTGGACCAGTGAGGGATTACACAGATATATGACATGATAAAAGAAAGTACTATTATTTAAAGTTGAAAATCACATTTATTGTCAAAATAACGCATGTTTTTTATTATTATCGTGGTAACAGCATCAGTATTGAGTCTATTCCTTAGTATCGAAATCAAGTTTGAAATTTTAGTATCATGTCAACCCTATTACATCAGTCGTTGTGGTTTGCAAGTCATTTAAATAAACTTAAAGGTCCAGAAATCAGATAATAATGCTTTTGGTGTGCATATAACCATAGCTACTAACCATTCTACATGTGAACCTGAACAAAACCCTTTAAGCCTAGTGTTGTCAACATTTAAATTTGTTTCCAAGATCTTATATAATTCTCTTTTCTTTGGGTTATTTTCGACCATTACTCGTGCGGATATGAACACAGAAGCGCACCCCTTATCTACTACACTTTACTGAAATGCATACTCGAGGCCTCTAGCACCTTTTTTGCCATACAATATACAATGTACAGTTATCATTAAAAAAAGAAACATAACGTGCATTACTCACTGATAAAAGACTCTGTTTGCAATACTTAAGGCAAAACAATTTCCATATATACCAATATACATATAGATTATTACAACTTTGTTCCTCAAAACTGTTGTGAGTAAATGTATTGAAATCACTGTAAAATGACGTACTATAGCTAAAAGTGCAGAGTCAATACAATGCCCCCTACAAAAATGGTGATTATGAGAAGTTTTGAGTCTAGATCAGCCACCTGTCCGTTATTGAAGAGTAGGAATGCCAAATTAAAAAGAGTGCCGGGTAAAAAAAGTGCAAATAATCCCAGTGTATTCCCATGCCCATCTAGAGGTAACCTGAACCTATAGCTGTGACACTTTCCTGGGCAGAGGTCTTGGTCGTGGCACGCGAGGATCAGAGGCATCCAGCTTCATACTCCCGGTGCGGAGCTGGTGCGGTTTGGGGGGCAGCGCCGGGGGGTCTGTCTGAGGCGGGATGGAGAGACTATGGGGCAGCGGCACGGGTCTGCGCGGGTTGTCCCTCACAAAGACGCTGTAAGGGGGCGGGGTCTTGTTCTCTCGCCGTATGGGTTCGTCGGAGCTGCTGGAGATGGAGGTGGGGAGGGTGGTGGGCGGGGCCAGCGGGTGAGGCGGCGGGTGAATGTCGGATATGGGGAGCTCTGTGCCAGATGCCTCAGAGACACTACAGCGGCTCAGGGACGAGATGCCACTGCTGTAGCTTCCGGACAGGACCGGGGAGCTGGAGACGAGGCTGGAGGACTGGCATTCTGTGGGAGAGGGCGTGAACGGGGGCACTGTGCTCTGGAGGGAGACAGACAGAGATGCAGGATTAGTTTATGTTCTGAATAGGTGTTAAAGGTCCTATATTACACAAAACTGACTCTTGTGAGCTTTAAGTCATGTTATAATGTTGTTGGATGGTTGTGTTTTGTTTCATTCACACGTTTGTAACCCTTTTTTATTAGCCTCGCTGTATCTCCAAAGCTCAAAATGCTCTGTTCCTTCTTCCAATGTCATGAAGAGGTAGTTTTCAAGTTAACAGTTCAGCAGAGATTGGCAATTCCTGGGCTGAAATCATCCAAAGATTCTAGTGACAGTTTGAGAGAAGAGCTTAGCCTAAATATGCAGGGTTTGTGTGTTAAAATAAGTGAATGAAACAAAACAACTCCAGGTATGTTTGTGATGAAGAAACAACATTATAACATAGATCAGACAATAGTGTAATATGGGTCATTTAAAGGCACTGTACCCAATTCATTTCCATACATTTGAGCAAAATGTCTTGTCCCAGTACAGATATATTGTATAAACAGCTCTTGAGATCAAGATCTGTCTGCTAATTAGAAAGAATATTATTGTTATGATGTGCACATTAGTATGCTAAGTGTTGTTGTGCTTTATCATCACACCAAAACGCTCTGGTCTTGGAGTTGTGAAAAGCCCTTGTAAACTCATCACAGTGACTAATTAGGATGCTCGGAAAGCCTAAGGTAAGTGAGGAATAACTTTGGGCCACTGCAAACCATTTCAAATGAACTAGTTTTGTTTTCTACATTTTTACGACAGTAAAAATCAGCTGCAGCGTCTTTGGGGAATATTTTTGTTTCAGAGCAATACAATGTCCAAGTAATTTCCCTTGTGCATTCATGGAGTTTGTCTAAATCTAAGCAAGTCTAAGAAGCCTCCATTATGATTTGTCTATAAAAACTGTAAGGAAAAAAAAAAACATTATTACTATCAAATCATTTTATTTGATAGTATCTTCCAGGAGTCTCAAGGTCACCTCATTCACTTTTCTTATTGTTCTTCCTCAGTACACAGCAAATACATGTTAGAGCTAAATTTACTTTTGTGTGTGTGTGTGTGTGTGTGTGTGTGTGTTTGCTTAAAGGTGCATTGTGTAACTTTTCCGGTGGAGGGTCCGTCAAATGCTTTTCTCTGTGGAGATGTTAATCTAATTTGTCTGGAATGTTTCACAGTATGGCATTAAACCTTTCTATTATCATGGAGACCAAACCAGACTAAGTTACAGGTCAGATCTGTGGAGAGGCGACCCCACTCACAGTCAAAATGACAGATTTTTTGAGCAGTAAAACCACCTGTAATTTAATAAATGTAAGTACAGAGCTGCTTAATGTCATACTGTGGAACATTCCAGGCAGAGCAATGACATATCCATAGAAACCTTTAAAAATACTTCTATTTGCAGCATCTTGTGCTTGGTAATAAAATTTATAGTGAACTGGTTTGAAAACTGGTGAACATTACGATTCTCCCAAACTAAGGAAAATCAAATCATCTCCCCATGTGACATCTTAAAACAATTCTGTGCCCAATTTAAACCAGGTAAGCATAACTAGGCAACTTCAAAGTAAACAAGGAATAAATTTAACTAAAGTAAATCAGTACTTGAACTACAAAACTTTTCTAAACACCATCGGCGGTACTTGGGCACACCTGAGCGCAGATTGCCTCGACTCTCCCTGGTTTTGTGAAAGCCCAATACCAAACACACCAAGGCACCAGATACAGAGGAGGGATGCTGAACAGATTGGGAAAGCCAGGTTTTTCCACCCCATCAGCTGGCCCTGTGCACCGAAATGAAAACGCACAATATGCCACACTTCTCTGTTCAAAATGTGAATACTCATCAAACTGTTTTTCTAAGCAATTACAGCCCGGTGCCATTATTTAAGCTACATTTTAATTGGATCTACTGAAGTATACAATTGACCAGTGAGGTTGAATTAGTCATGCTATAACCAACGTTATTTAAGAGAAAACTTTCGCTTTTATGTGGAAGTTTAGACAATTATTCTTAATATACACTTTCAACAGTCTCGGTTTGACTTTTTAGCTGTAATTATCCAAGTGTGTAGTGATTTGCATGTTTATGTGGCATTGATTTTTACACCTGATGCCATTCCTGACACAGCTCCATGTTTTACTCAATACTACATACTCTCTGTCAACGATTATGGACAGCACATGCCAAGATGTTTCCATTTCCCATACTGTTTATATAATAGTTCACTCTTCTATACATTTACAGAACTCTTATTCTATATTTTTGCACAATGTTTCTCAAAATGTGGCCTGTGTACGTGAGGTGATCTACACAGTTCTTTCAGTTCTTCGTTCTTGGAATAGGCTCTGTGCAGCCTCACTGTTAACGTGACTACTTTCTGTCCAATTTTATCTCTATGGAGGTTTTTACAGAGTGTTTCTAAAATTAATAAATATGTAAAAAGTACTAACTAATAAATATAACAACAAGCCCTAATTTAGACCTTCTATACAGTAGTCCTTTTCTAGACCTGGTTTAGATCTGATGGTAAGAGGCTAAACATTTTTTAGCCTGGTTAAGCACTTTCATATGTCAGAATTTACAGTGGAGGAAATAAGTATTTTCTTTAAAGTTATTTTCTGGATTTTCTTAGGGTTAGGGTTATTTCTTTGTCAATGGGCAAACCTACAAAATCAGCAAGGGATCAAATACTTGTTTCCTCCACTGTACCAGTATAATTTTGAAACTTTTACTGGACTAATAATATTTTCCAGCACCAGAACTCCTAATTAAGAGCATGTTTTCTACTTCCTTTCCTGACTTCCTCTGGCCATCGGCTGATGTTGTGGCTGATAAGTGGGACAGCTGCAGGTCCAAAGTTGGCCTCCCCCTGACTGTGCTTTGATGGGCAGTTGGGAACCTTCACTCCAGGGTTCCTCCATTACCACAAAACACACAACATCTTGTACAAACACACACACAATCACACACATAAATCTGATTGACAGAGCCTGCTGTGCACCAAGCTGTCATTCACACTTCCAGATCCTCTCTCTTTCTTTCCATCTTTCTTTCTCTCTGTATCTTTCCATTCACAGTGACATAAGCTGAGACCGCACACAATCAAGCCGACGTCCAGGTACATATCTCTATAAGTCTGTACAGTCTGAGCTAAGCCATGTAAGCTTGTGCAGTGATAGCAGTTGTTCCATTGTTGTGGATAATACGATTGCTTTAATGCATTCGATTTAGCTTTGTGCTTAGGTCTAGTCAGTGATGGGAAGAATACTTTGAAAATGTATTTAATTATATAATACTGAATACCTGCAGCAAAATGTAAGCTGTACCTCAAACTCAGCCATGTCCAGCTATTCCACGAAGGACTTTAAATCTTATATATATAAAATCTTGGTGAAGTTTGGAAGTTTTTGTAGTAGTTTTGTAAAGTTCTTAGATCTATATCAGAACTAGACCACACCATAATATGAAGGAAACTACTATTTTGTTTTTGTGTGTAATTAGCTTCTAAATTGAAATTGTGACAACATTAATTTCTATAGTTTTTACTACTATATATGAATATCTAATCATGTAAAGATGACCATTGTAATATAATGTATTCTAATATGTCTCAGTAGAAGTTTTCCAAGACGACAAGGTGACATATCTACTACTATTTTGTTTTTTGTGTGCTTACCATCTAAATAAACATTCATTTATAGATGCAATAACATATTTTTTTACTGCTATATATGAGTATCTAGTAGGATAAAGACGACCATTGTAATGTAGTGTATTCTAACATATCTCAGTAGACAGTTCCCAAGTAGACAAGGTGACATATCGTCCCAGTGGCATGTGCACATTAAGTAAAATAGTGGATTTGCCCCCAGGCGGTCCCACTGAGGGCGCTGTTCTCGGGACAGTCGGGGCATAAAATGACCAAATCAGCAGCAGCAGAGCAGTTAGCAGCTTGACTGAACAGTAATGCAGGGCTCTTCAGCCTTCTCCTTCTGCAGTGGGCACAGAGCAGGATAAGGACCCCGGAGCCAACTGCTAACACATTATTAGCCACTCAGGATAAAGACCCGAAGCTGTCACTAAGCAAGGTCAGCCTGTCTCAGCAAGAACGATAACTTAAAAGGAGCCCAAACGGAATAAATGGTGGCAAGTACACTCTCGAACTGCTTTAAACAAGTTCACTCAAAATAATGGACAAGACTGGAGCCGAGTTAAATATATGTTATAGAAGGATCAGTAGTGGAACATAAGGAAGTAAAAGTAGTAAAGTACTGTACTTAAGTATATATTTTAGGTATCTGTATTTTACTTAAGTACATTTTAAAGTGAGTGGACTTTTTTTTTTTTTTTTTTTTTCACTACATTTGAGAGCAGGTATCTGTACTTTCTACTCTACTACATTTTAAACAGGACTGAAAAGTATTTTTCATGATTATTATTTTAAACACATTTCTAATTTGAGCCAACAAAAATATATAAGTAAAAACAGCAAGGAAAAATAACTACTGATTACATTTTTTCTGTTGACCAAAATTAATCATAAATCTTTATTAAAATCACTATATTTTAAGTTTAATTAAATCTTTAATACTTTAATACTTTTTACTTCAGTAAAGTTTTTCATGTACTTGAGTATCTCAGTATAATTTTGAACTTTTACTGGACTAATAATATTAGTGAGAAGTATCATCAAGGGCTAACTGGTATGGAAATTAATACATCTAATTAAATGCACCAATTAGCATGAAATTAGCATTTATGTTAAAGAGATATTATAGCAATTACTGAATTCATATATTCCATTATTTAGTAGCTATAGATATGTGACTTATCATAATAGTGTTTCAATGTATGCTTAGATTTAATCTGATAATGAACACAAACCCCACTCAATTAGGTCTACTAAATAGAACTGTCCATCAGCTTCAAGTATTTATTAAAATCATTTAAATTATATATATAAAATTGCCCTGTACCTATTTTCCCATGTATTATAGTAAAATCTATGTTGCCCCAGAACTGATATATTGAATAAGCAGCTCTTGAGGTCAAAACAAGTCTGCTATGTACTGTCTGCATCTAATCAGAAAGCATGCTGGCGTATTAGCATGCTAGTTGTTGTTAGCTTTACTGTCGCGGCAAAGCTCCGCACTGGTCTCTGAGAGTTGTGAAAAGT
This sequence comes from Taenioides sp. WSHXM2023, assembly GCA_029959045.1. Classification (NCBI taxonomy): domain Eukaryota; kingdom Metazoa; phylum Chordata; class Actinopteri; order Gobiiformes; family Gobiidae; genus Taenioides; species Taenioides sp. WSHXM2023. Next base: position 11,344,518 of record CM057085.1, read on the forward strand.
GCATATAAACTCACCACCGTGAACAGTTTGGATGCTCAAAATGCATAAGGTAATTGAGGAATAACTTTGGACCACTGCAAACTGTTTAAAATGAACTGGTTTGGTTTTCCACGTATTTTAGACAGTAAAAATCAGCTACGGGGCCTTTAAATAATAATAAAATACAGTTGATAAAACAGCACTTTGATCTCCAAGGCAACAGTGTACATAACTTACATCAACTCATGTAAAAGTAGAAGAAACTAACCTTTTGTGGAGATCTTGAGTTGGGAACCGGGGACTGCGACCTTGTGTTTTTTGCCGAAACTGTTGACATAAAAAAGACAGATGTTCAAACTAGTGCATGATACAGTGAGTTTACATAAAGACGATACTGTGTAAGTCAAGCAAACATCAACACATGGAGCTGGAAGGGAGAGAGGTTTAAAGCAGAAGAAAGTCTATGCGGAAAATAAAATTCATCTGTCCATATCTCCCTTATAAAACAGCTAGTCAAAAAGCATACGATTTTGACCCAAGACAGCTAAAAAGAAAAGTATAAATAATGTCTTCACTGTTGCACCTGTTATTGAGGGAGTTGCATCAAACAGTAGGTATTAAAAATCTAAAACTATCAAAATTGTATGAGTGTTAGAAGCAAAAAGTGCAAATGCAATGATTGGTAAGACTGGGACAAGGGCCTGATGGTGAGAATAAAACCTCTGGGCGATAAATTATGAGTTATTTTGAAGATACAGATATTGGGATGTTGCCTATACTGTCACTAATGAGAAAGCTTTGGTCTTGCATTTTTACAGTCCTTACTTGAAACTCTAATGTCTGCCTTTCGTAAGCTAATGTAGCTTCAGGGGAGTTCTCTTTATATAAAATGTTCATAAATGTAAATTGTATGAACTGCTTGCAAATGATTGATAAATAAACGTGTAAAAAATAGATTTAAATTTTTGCCATTACTACCTTCCATACTCAAACCCTCCACCACAAATGTTGTAAAGTGAACGTTTAAAACCCTGAAAAAGTTGCTTTAAGATGAAAAACATGCACAACAGTAGACAGTAGGGGGCACCATTTTGGGAAGGTGTCAGTAATATTACTACTGATCAATACAAATCAGAAAGCACCTGAACTAGTGAGTTTATTTTACACTATTTTACTGAGAGTTTAGTGCAGATTTGCGAATAAGACAGAATTTGAATTAGGACTGACCAATAAAGCTTAAAAATCCTTGGCGTTTTGCAGATCAAGCCCAAACCAGCATTGAAAGACAGAAAGAGAAAATGCTTTACTGTTAGATAACAAGTCTGCAGAAGTCAAAAGCCAGAGTGGAAAATTAGTATTGTCAGCTTCAAGGCTTTGATCGGCCATTTTACCTGTGTACGGTGGCCTAGGAGGGACAGGAGGGCAAACCTGTCTGCCCATAGACTCTGAGAAATATGGACTTCCCTCTTTGACACTGTCTAGGCTCCAGCTACTGGGGGTGGGTCTCACTTATGGTAAACAAAACATCAACACGTTACAACATACACAAAACTTAAACAATACAATGAAAACAGTGGTGTATGGGAACGGTATGGGAAGTGAAATTGCATAGTAAGGTTCCATATTATGTTATTTTCTGATTTATGTCAAAATTCCTCATCACAGTCATACCTGGAGTTGGCTTTTGTTTCATTCTCACATTTAACTGAAGGCTGAATTCTTCTTTCAAACTGAAAACACTTTGTGACGTCATGTGGTAATACAGGAAGTGCTCCACTGTGTTTATAAACTCTACACACCTTCACTAGAATCATTTGGATAATTTCAGCTCAGGAATTCCCAATATTTACTAAACAAAAGGTAAAAGGCAAAACTACCACTTTAGCATGCCATTTAGCATTCTGGCCTTTGGAGATGTAGACAGAGACATAATAAAGTGCTACTCAAACATGTGTGAATGAAACAAAACACAACTCCAGGTCTGTTTTTGATGAAGTAGCAGCATTACGACACGGCTAAAAGCTCACAAGGGTCCATTTTGTGTAATATAGGACCTTTAACAAATCCAGGAATATTAAAACACATAAAAAACATTCAAGAATAATATGGATTTCTAAAGCATGTTTGTAAAGGACTAAAGTACAGGGCTGGCAGGTTTTAAACGTAATAAGAGCTCTTGGGATTTTTATTGCTGGCAAAGAATATAATATAACCTAAATAACTGCAGCGTTTGCGATTGCTAATTGCAAACATTCAAACGGCAATTTCCATTTGAGTGCAGCCCTAACACCTGGCTCTGTTTTCACAGCCCTGACTATACCAGGCTCAGGGCATTTCAGTTTAAACTTGTCTCTTTGTCACTTCGTGCAAATTAAAGGTGCACGGTGTAACTTTTCTGCTGGAGATTCTGCCACCTGCTTGTCGTGGCAATGAAGAATGTATCTATCTCCATGGAAACGAGTGGCACCAGGCTAAGTTACAGATCAAGTAAAGGCTTTTTTGAGCAATAAAAACTGCTGTAATTGAATACATCCAGAACACATATATACACATTAATGCCACTGTACAACATTTCAGGCAAAGCAATAACATCTCCACGAAGACCAGCAAACGGTAAACCCCTCACCAGAAAAGTTACACCTTTAATACATTTTTTAAGTTAAAGGTGCATTGTATGGAGAGTCCGTCAAATGCTTTTCTCCATAGAAATGTTATTGCTTTGTCTGGAATGTTTCACAGTATGGCATTAAACTTTCTATCTTCATGGAGACCAAACCAGACCAAGTTACAGTACAAAAAGTTACATAGAGCAGGTTTAAAGATGAATTTCATTATTTGCCAGAAGACTTGAGGGTGGACTGTCCTTTTACAGTAGACGAAGAGCAGCTTCTAAAAATATCTGTGTCCATGTATCTGAGCCCGAGGCAAGGACAAAGGACTGTTTCTTTGAGTAACTTTAGTGCTGGCGACACATAAAAGCACTTCTATTGTGATTATAATAATAGCACGCCCATCTGTTACACAAGCTTAACTAACAGTTTTTTATATATATATTTAGACTTCACAATTCTCACTTCAAGGCAGATAATGTGACAAAATAGCACATCCAAGCTGTCTCACTTGCGATAATTCTATCACCTTCAACCATTGTTACATTAATTTCATGCATGAAGCCGCCATATTGTCTTTGCTAATTTCTGTCACTGCATCTTTTACCGATGACACTTTAATAACACGTGGATACAGCAGGTGTTTTAGTGAGAATCAGGCGGAAACTGTCACTTCCACAAGCAACACTTTTATTTCGAGGTGACTGTTTTTATATTTATTTGTTTAAAAGGTGCACTGTGCAGTTTTCTCTTTACAACCTCATGCACTGTATATAGCTGATATATATTTGTATTACTATATTTCTATTTTTGCTTGTACATATGCATCTTTATATTTTTATATAATTGTGCCTCATTTAACACCAGCCTCTTGTTATTTTTCTACTTACTTTGAATGTATTATTACCATTTATATTTTAGCTTTTTGTTATTATAATATATAGTGATGTGCGAGCTACTGTGTCCAAGTAATTTCCCTTCTAGTCTAGGTCATTCCTTTCCTGAAATATTCCTAAATATGGCATTAAACATAACATAGCTTGCATTTATTTCATTACTATTGCTCAAGAATGCCTCATGAAAAATGTATTCTTACAGTGAGCCTCGCCACAGATCTGACCTGTAGCTTGGCCTGTTGGCGTCAGCTTCTTGTCTCCATGGAGATAGAAGAAGTTTAAAGGAATAACATTTCTGTAAAGATGCTCCAACAGGAAAGTGACATAGTGCATCTTTAACTGTGCTTAATAACTGGGATAAGAAAAGTATTAACTACCTAATACACAGTAATCAAATACATTAGTTATTTAGGCCTACCAGCAGACATAAGTATCCCAGTGCTTTCTTATAAATATATGTATATATATATATGTATGCTCTTTACGTACTGTGCGCAGCTATCCATACTTTATAAATGTCACTCATGTCAGTCAATGTTGTGCAATTAATGAATGCCCTTTTATAACAGATGGCAGCAGAAATGAAAAGATCTGAAGTACATATGTTAAATGTGTATCTATAGATGGAAATGGTATGAGAAATGAAAAGGACACAGGCAAAATTTGAGGCTCATGTTTAAACTGTGTTGCTGTTGAGAAATTGTAAAGTAGGGACATTTTAAAAAGGCCATATTAGTCTATTTTATGATCTATATTGTGATGTTTCCTTATCAAAAACGTACCTAGAGTTGTGTTTTGTTTCATTCACACATGTTTAACGCACAGACCATTCATATTTAGAGTTCTTGTATCAAACAGAAAACACTCTGTTCCACCTTGTGATGTCATGTGGTAATAGAGGAAGTGCTACAGTGTCTTTTTAAACCCAGAATCATTTGGATAATTTCTGCAATTGCCAATTTCTACTGAACAAAAGGTAAAATGTAGCTGTTAACTTAAAAACGACAGCTTCATGACATCACAAGGTGGAACAGAGCATTTTCAGCTTTTGATGTAGACAGACGAATAATAAAAGATTACTTAATGAAATGAATGAAACAAAACACAACTCCAGGTATTTTTTTGATGCTGTGACATTTTAACACGACTTAAAGCTCAGTTTTGCGTAATATAGGACCTTTAAGCAGCGATTCAGTTTTTCACGCTGTCTATAACAGATATATTGTAAATGCCAGCTAAACATTTCAAATAAGATGAGTTGAGTCATCGAACAGTGTCTGAAAATCTCTCCTTGAATTTCACTTTTAGCTTTGACCTTCTACATAGAAAAAAACATCTCCTCTCTTGTTCTCTAGTTGAAAATCAAAGTAAAGTTATCATGAGTGTGGCTGGAGACTGCAGCCCTGAGGCTCCAGTGTTTCGACACATGCTGGTGGATGTGTAACTGTCACATACTCTCCATGTCCACAGTGAGGACCACAGCACAGACAGGGACCGTCCACATGTTACTGCCGTCATACTCCAGGTTTGACATGGACACTAGACACATGCTGGAGATTATCATAATGACTACATAGCACTTTTGCCCAGCTGAATTTCATGCCTGCCCCTCCTAACATCCTTACGGTTCTATACCATTCGACATATTTTTTGTTAGATTCTATTTCTGTCCAACATGACTGTATACCTTAAAAGTGCACTATATAGCTTTTCTAATCCGCTTGTCTTTGTTCATACCATTGCTTTGTATTAAATGTTGACCAGTATGGCATTTAAACATATTTAAGTACATGACTTTATAGGGACAAATAGGGACAAATAGCAGTATAGTTCTTACTGTGAGGAAACAAAAAAAATCTGACTTGTACTCAATGGCATCACCTGCTTGTCTCTTGTCATGTACAGACAGATGTTTAATGCCATACTGAAGAACATTTAGAACTGGCAGGTGGTGGACCCTTCTCCGGAAAATGTATGTTGTGCACCTTTAAAGCCCGAAGTATATACATCATAATAAATACTTACACGAAAACATTACAACTACTATTATTGTGGCAAGGCAAGTACCAAATTGGCTAGTAACGTTTGAAAAGCTATCAATGCTCACCGTAAATAAATAAAATTGCACATTCTGTAGACTTTTAATTGCAGGGGATTGTAAGGCATCGTCAAATATGTCGTTGTTTATATTTAATTTTGTTGTAATCGTCTGCTGTTTAATACTTCTGGTCATTGAACTGCTATAACTATTACACTTTATAGCTCATTTCACCTGATGTTCTTCTGCTGCACTGTGCACCTCTGAACTGTTGTGCTATTGTCCTTTTTTATTGTTACTTATGGTTGCAAACTGAATGGTCCTTAGGGATAAATAAAGTTTACCGAACTGGAAAATAATAGCCAAAGTAGTGAGCAAGTAAAAAGTTTATGTCAGGTCTGTACTCAACCACAGAAAATATATTATTACAAGTACCACATATGTGCTATATGTAAAATATAGTGGGTGTTTTACCTTTGTCTGGTGCTGAGAGGTTGGGGTCACTTCTCGGTAAAGTGTTGTCTCCTATTTGATGAGGAGGTGCTCTCTGTAAACACAAGATCACAAATCATCAAATTAGACTTAGACACTCAGAAATTAATTAAATAAGTGTTAATTAGTTTTAATAAAGCATGAACACATAGTAAAATACGTTAATTAAGTAGTTACTAAGCCTGAATCTTACAAATCTTAAACAAATTCGTTAAAAATTAAGTCTCTGTTCATGCTAATTAAGGTGTAGTTATTAAAAAGTGGTACCATCTGATTTTTCACTTCAATGGACTGCTTTTTTTAAATCATTACTTTTCATTTTGTCCTTTCGCTTATACTGGTATACTATATTTGTTTCATGCAAATAATTTTTCTACTTATTTACTCGACTACACTCCGCAAACATCTGGCAATGTTCTCATGGAAAAAATATCAAATAAAGGGCAAAATATGATGTTGTGAAGTATAGGAGATGGGCAGACTTTTTCTTTTTTTCTTTCTGAAATAGGGGCTTTGTCACTGAAGATGAAGAGTGTGATAGAACTAGTGCCCTTCAGCTGGAGGAGCAACAACAATATCAAGGTATTGTGGTAGGGCCATACAATGTGGAGTACACGCATTTCTGTACAGGAGAGCATGGGCACGAGTGATACACACTACTATAGAAAAAATACTTTTAATAGTAAACATTTGTCATTTCTAGTTATACTAAAAGATATTGATACTGTGCAGTGACATCAAGCTGGGGGTGTTGTAGGCGTTCCACCATTAGAGATAGATGTAGCAGTTACCATGGTGACGCAATGCACACATTAGCAAACACTGACGAAAAAGTTTCACGATTGTCTGAAAAATCATGAAAAAATACAAAATAGATTTAAACAACTAATTTCCAGGAGCCTGTGAGCAATACAAGCGTTCATGGTTAGATTTCCAACAAAAAGGTTAGAAAGACTAACTGAAAAAAAAAAACTGTTTGTAGTTCAAACTAAGTCAGCACTTTCTGGTCAGATTGTGCTAAAATAAAGCTCAGATTAAAGTGTGACTTGAGTAACAGAGCTTCAGACAGAGTAGTGCTTTCAGTTAGCTTCACATTCCCAGGGAATATTGGTGACTTCAGCTGCAAAGTATTGATAGACTACCATAGAAAAAATACTAATATCGGTAAACATTTGTAATTTGTAGTAATACAAAAATATATTGTGAAGAAAGGTATATGATGTACAGTATATAGATTTTCACATAAATAAATGTTATACCTGTACTGAAATGAATCAAAATAATCACCCTGTAACTGGCTAGCTCGTGTTGTAATTTCTTCTGGGATTTGCACCTGCAGAAGTGGAAATAATGTACGTGGCATAAGCTTTGTGTAAAAATGGAACATGGCCGTGCAATTTGTCAATAACAGCTACATTACACACCGGGTGCAATTAAATGGGGCTATAATTACAGCCAATGACAACAAGTCTTTGCCCTATTGATTTTATGTCCAAAAACTACTCAGGGAGCAGTCTAAACTCTGGGTGACCCTACAGTTACAGTATGGGCCAATGGACACATAGGGTGGTAAGGTGTTTTACTGGGTATATTCATTCAATTCAGTGTTTAAGGGTTAGATTAGACCAGGTTCTTGTTAAGTCCTGGTATAATTCTGAGCACAGTTTAGTCCTGTATATACTTTTTTATACTTGGGCAATTTGACTCTATTATAAGAGTAAAACTGAGGACAGCCCCCTTAAATTCACAAACGACCAACCATTTTAGGCTCTACTGGTCACAGACAATTAATCACTACTCAAATGTGTGTGTTAGTGTTGACATAATACTACAATTTCAATTTAAATACCATAATGATAACGTGGAGTCAGGTGGGTGTAAATGATTATAATTGTCCATGTAAAGCACTTAAGGTTTCATGCTGTGTACAGAAAGCATTTTATAAAGTTTGATTTGATGAATTAAAAAAAATATATTCTTTCATCTTCATCTTTGAGCGTCAAGGAATGTGCTATATAAATAAAATGCATTAGTATAATTACTATTCAGGAAAGATCCAATTTTGGACCTTTAATTTATGCCCATTTCTGTAATTTTTCACCCAGTACCAATACTTGTTAAAATGTCTAGTTTAAATACTAGCTTTACAGTTTATAAGGATCTTCGTACTGATTTTGTTTGTATCCCGTGTGTTTTGAATGCCCGTGCCCACCTGTGCAGGGTCCAGCGGGTTGGGGAAGATGGCGCTAACCGGCCGTTCACGTGGAGACAGACAGGCGTTTTCTCTGGAATGCTTGTGTTTCTCAGCCATTTGAGGAGAACCTGAAATCACATATAAAAGATGTAGTACCACCCACATATACAACAAGCTCCTACAAACACACAAGGGACCGAACTGCACCAAGGTGTTAAGACCATTACCCACAAATACAGGCAATCAGGAAAGGCCAATCTTTCCTTGTGGCCGCTAGCCTCTCTCTGTGCTTTCAGCCTCACTAGGTCCACAACATGATAAATGGCCTGCACCCTCCCATACACTTGTACACACGCCTGCCTTATCCGCTACCTCGACTATTCTTGTATGCTGGGTATTTTCAACAAAGAAAGACAGGAAAAGAGGCATACGCTAAGCTAACAAATGAATAATAATACTAGCTGTCATGATAGTGTGTGTTATAATTGACTATTTAGTGAATAGAACAGTCTAAAAGAGCAGCGGTTTCGTAAAGACATGTTGTTGTCCACATAATGCACTAGCACAATGTCATTTTTATGATAGAGTTATCGCTTTTCCTAGAATGTTCCACACTATGGCATTAAACATATATATATATATATATATATATATATATATATATATATATATATATATATATATATATATATATATATATATATATATTGCAATTGTTCGGTTATAGGTGCTCATAAATGCAGTGAAAAACATGTCCTACTACAGTGGAGTCACCTCTTCGCAGATCTGATGTGTAACTTGGCCTGATCAGGGAAACCAAAGTCCTAAAAAAAGGGGAGAACATGCAAACCTATACAGAAAAACTACCTACTCAAAATTTAAATTTAAATTTAAAATGTACAACAAAAATGTATTGCAAATGTACTACAACATTGTCCTCAAATCCTCTCTTCTGATTACTCACAAACCTCGAGAAAACTCTTTCACTTGAGTAATTAACAGGTGCCACAATGAAGCACAGATCCGTACAGTTCATTTAATCTGTCAGTGCTCCTCCTGTCTCTGTGTAATAAAAATAGACACACACACACCCACGGTTAGAAATCTGATTATATATTTTTTTTCTCTGAGCTTTGTCGAAGTCTTCACCCATTAGTGATGGAGGAGGTACTTGGACAATCATTCAACTCTAAGATACACATCAGCGGCTCTTATTAAGATAAGACCAGAGCCGCAATAGCTCTTCTCTATGGGTGACTTCTACTGCGATGCCACCCGCTGTATGCCCAAGGAAAGGCTATGTATTTCCATAAATGTCTCAATATATTCCATGATAAGACACAAAAACATGTTTGCAGATAAGAGAGTGCGTGTTGGATATTTAGACTGGAGTGAATGGAAGGGGCTGAGTCTAAGACAGCGAATAGTATTAATAATCTCACATCCAGCCATATTTGTCCCTGGAGTAATTTTTTAATGGTGCACTGTGTAACTTTTCTGCTGGAGGGCTCACCACCTTCTTGTATTGATGGAGCTGTCTTTACTGTGCCTGGAATGTTCCACTGTATCGTATTAAACTTATGTACTCGTATATCTCCATGGAGACAAGGAGATGGCGCTACCAAGCCATGTTACAAAGAGAGGACCCCACGCCACTAATTTTACGTGTAAATGTGTACACCTACTTGAATAAATGAAAGATAGATACGTTTAATGTCATAGTGTGGAACATTCCAGGCAAAGCAATTTCATCTCCAGGGAGACAAGCAGTGAAGTAAGATTTTTTTTTTTTTTTTTTTTCCCTCTGGTTGTCTCTAAATGTTATTCTTTGATTTGTCACGGTTATAGTCTTTCTAATTTAGCGATTAAAACCTGATTTGGTCTTGCTTTTGTTCTAACGCTAGGATTCTGTTCAAAGTTCACATTTAAAACCACTGAAATATGCATTACTAAACTAAAACAAGAATCCTATTAATTTCTAAACATGTTTGCAGAGATTTACAGTTTTTTTACACGATACAACAGGATAATTTGCAAAGGAAATGTTGCTAGCTAAATGAAGTCTTTGGTATTTGATAATTGTGATTATTACAACTGCAGTATTATTAGATTGTGATATATACTACAGCCCTAGTTTGTCTTAGTGTAGAAAGATCAAGGGTTAGTCAATAACAGTTTATTAAAAGGATCATCATCATAGGTTTTTTCCCCTGTATATTTCTCAGTGTAAATACCATATAATCTATAGGGAAATATTGGCCTTCTCATAAGAGTAAAGCCTCATCACTCTACAATTTGAAATGCATTCATATTTATAGTTATGTAGAGCTGCAAACCTTAATCCTGTTTTAAACCTGGTTAATGAGCCCGAGTTAGTGGTGTGCTTAGTTTAATTATCCTTGGTTAAAGGTGCAATATGTAATTTTTCAGATGGAGGGTTCCTGCTTGTCATTATGGAGATGTTATTGCTTTGCCTAGAATATTTCACAGTATGGAATTAGGGGAAAGACGGACTGGCGTGGGCGGAGTTGCATTTTAGTTTTTGTTTTTCCTCGAGTGACACAGAAAAGAGGGAGCCACTGTCTGTGTGAATGTTCATGTATGTTAGCATTAAACTTACATATCTACAGACAAAAGCAGGTGACACAACCAGGCCAAGTTACAGGTAAGCTCTATGGAGCTGTAACCCTGCTCATAGTAAGAATGTTCATTTTAGAGGCATTTTAAGGAATAAATACTTCTGTAATTGAAGAAATGCAAGAGATTCCAGGCAAAATAATAACAGAGACAGGCAGATGGCAGACCACTCACCAGAAAAGTTACACAATGCATCTTTAATTATGCCTGGTTTAGTTATGCCTTAAGTAACTTCTAAGGTGGAGGGTCCGCTACCTGCTCGTCTCCATGGAGATGTTATGGCTTTGCCTAGACTCTTCCACATCTCCCTTGCTTTTGTTCAATTACAGGTGTTTTATAGCTCAAAAATACCTAAAAAAAACATGAATTCTTACCATGTGCAGGCTTGCTTCTCCATAGATGTGACCATTAACCTGTCTCCATTGTGATTACCAAGTTTATTTCCATACTGTGGAATAATCAAGTCAAAACAGTAATATCTCCATGGAGACAAGCAGGTGGCAACCAGAAAAGTTACACAGTGCACCTTTGATAATGGTCGACAAACGTAACAATGTAGTCTATAACCAGACTTTCTGCTCAAGGACATGTTATCACTACCCAAATGTACGTGTCCTCAGTGTGTTGTATGCACATCACCATCTCTCCGTCACATTATCTCATTTGGTATTCTCCGTAACATTTCTAGTTTGTTTTACTGCACCTCCTCTGCCCTCTCTGCCCTCCACAGACAACAGACAGTCGGTGTAGTGCCAATCAAAAGGTCAAAGGTCACATCCCTTAACTGAGAGCGTCCACACTAATTTACCTCAGCTATCTTTGCCTGACCACTCTGGATTTAAATGGCCCCTAAACAGGACATAGATGTTGTAGACTGAGTTGTAAAATAAATAGTTCATTATTCCTACCTCTGGCACTAGAGGGAGCCGAGCTGGTCACGTTCGGAGAGGCAGAGTGGTTGGAGCTGAGACTTGAGGTAGATGGACTTGGCTATAGAGAAAAGAACAAAAAATAAATAAAACAATTTTCATTTCATTCAAAGAAACCCTGCACTGCAAAAAACACCATCTTATCTTCATTTGAGTATATTTTCACTTAATTCTTAAAATAAAAATGGCCTTGTTTTATTGACAAATCATGTTTTAGGTCAAATTATACTCAAGTTAAGATAAATACTACTTATTAACATATGATCTTCTTTAAAGGGCTTATCTTAGACCATTTTCTAATCTGTTATAATGTTGTTTCCCCATGCTGTTACCTCTACCTACCTACCTACTACCTTTTATCTTTTGCTCAATAGAGACGAGCAATCCCAGGTCTGAAATCCAAATGAGTACTTCCTGTATCGCCGCATGACATCATAAGGTGGAACAGAGCGTTTTTCCAGTGTCAAAATATGTGCATAGTAAATGGTTCTATTTTTCCGCTATTCACAACGGGGCTCCAATTAAAAACCTACAAATGTGTTCTCTGAGGGGAAACGTGCCAAAGGAGCTGCTTTTTTCCGATGTTGTTCTTTCCTTTATAATGAATGCGTGCTGGCAGGTCCAACTGCAGACTTCAAGCCAGAGGTTTTCAAAATTATCCAAAAATAGCCGAAAGTACTGGCTGAATGTGGTGTGGTACAAAGCAGCAGAGGACAAGCGTGGCTTTTTAATTTGGTAAAATAAGGTTGAGTCCATTGGTACAGACTTCAAAAAGAGTTCACAAAATGTTCAGATGATGAGAAAGGCCCGTGGTGGCAGAAGTTCTTAAAAATGTAATATTCAAAACCAAAGCTGCTTTAAAAAACAATTACTAACTTGGTATAAAAAGTACCCATTCTAGCCTTTTGATTTCATATTTTAGCATTGCAGAGATGAATATACGGCATTGCTCAAAAAATTCACAATTAACAGTGATTAAATAGTGGTGAGATTTACAGTACTGTCTCAAGTCCTCGAATTTAACTTTTTATCAGGCTGATTTGTTGATTTTTGGTACATTTCCTTTCCTGTGAGAGAAACTCTTGCCAGAAATAGAGTAAGCAGTGATTCACCTGGTTATTTTAAAGTAAACCTATTATGCAGCATCGTTTTCAGAGCTTTTATCTGTTATAGTTGTATTTGGAATGATTTGTGCATGTTTGAGTTATCTTTAATCACTTATTTTCAAGATGCCATTTTGCAGATCAACTCGCGTTTTCTTGCCACCGGCACACGCCCACCGCTCTGTGCTTCATTCTCCCAATTTTGTTTTCTTAATTGGTGATACGCATTGGATTTGGCAGCATCGTTTTGTAATTTAGGTAGAAATAAAAGATAAAAAAATCTGCTACCTGCTAGTGTGATCTGCTATCGATAGGAGGGACCGACAACTCCTTGAATCTTTGTTGTGATGACGTTTACGGCGATGTGAGCTCCAATGGGCACCACAGTTTTCTATGTTTTCTTTCTCGTTTCTTTCAGTAAGTTGTTTTAGATGAATATTGTGATTTAACATGGAGAAATTATAACAACGATCCACGAGTGTCAGAATATAACTATATCGCAAACACAAGCACAATATATCTCACAATATTCTCTGCTTTTTTTTATTTCCTATCTTTACATAAATTACTACACAATGCTGCCAAATACTATGTGTATCACCAATTAAGAAGAAAACTGGGAGAATGAAGTAAGTACAGAGCAGTGGGCATATGTCGTGGCATATCAACACGAGTTGATCTGCAAAATTACGTCTTGAAAATAAGTGATTAAAGATTACTGAAACATGCACAAATCACTTCAAATACAACTTCGGTGGAGTAAATGATGAAAGGAAACAACTATAACATAGATAAAAGCTCTGAAAATAATTTTACATGAATCACTGCTTACCCAAGAGATTCAAAGCCTCACTCAAAAAGAAAATGTACAAAAAATCACCCTGAAAAAAACGTAAATTGAGCACCGGGGATAGTGCTGTGAATCACCTCACTATTTAAAATACGTTATGTACTTGAGTAACAAAGTATTTCTGAATACAATACAACTAAAAATGTGGTGACATTATATTAGTAGTACCTGCATGTTGAAAACTTCATCAGAACTTTCCGATTGTCCTGTGATGTTACTGACTTCGTTTGAGGCCTGAGACGACAGGGAGGACGAGGAGTAGCGGTTCACAGCTGGGTAACTGAGAGAACTACGAAAAAAATAAACAGTGATAATATTAGAAAGAAGGAATATATTCATAACAAGATTGCATGATGAAATTTTACTCACCAAAGCCATTTTGTTTTAGCAGCAGCGAAGCAGATGGGACAGGACAGACAAAAAGACACATTTTTAGACGAGCAGTAGATAAAACGTAACACACTTTTTTTTCCCAAAGTTTTGTAAAAAAAAATAAAAAATAACGTAAGAAAGCAGAAAGCACTCATTGCACAAATATTTCATCAAAGACTGTAACCTGCTTTTGTGCCACCACCAATTCAGAAAGTGAAAATCAGAAAAGAGGAGGAGGAGGAGGAGAGAAATGTCAGCGTAGATTGAGAGTATGGGATGGCTTGTAGCTCGCCCCCTGGGATCAGACTGTGGAGGAAGAAAAGGAGCAGGTACACAGCAAGGCAAGGTCACCGGGCACAGAGCACAGAGCGAGCACACAAATAAGAGCCAAACAAGGAGAGAGCATGGTCCAAACACACACACACACACACACACACACACACACACACACACACACACAGACAGACAGATAGAGAAACTGACAGAGAAAAAGAGAAGGGGACATGGAGAGAAAGCAAGAGAGACAGAGACGCAGAAAGAGAGGGAGACAGAGAGAAAGAGAGAGACAGGGACAGACAGGCAGAGAAAAGAGAGGGAGAAAAGAGAGAGAGAAAGAGAACAGAGAGAAAGAGAGAGACAGAGACAAAAAGAGAGACAACAGAGAGAAAGAGACAGATGGAGAGAGACAGAGACACAAAGAGAGAGGGAGACAGAGACACAAAGAGAGAGGGAGACAGAAAGAGAGAGACAGACAGGCAGAAACAAAGAGAGTGAGAGAGACAGACAAAAGAGAGGGAGAGAGAGAAAGTGAGGGAAAGACACAGAGAGAGAGACACAGACAGGCAGAGAAAAAGAGTGAGAGAGACAGAGAGTGAGTGAGACAGAGAGTGAGTGAGACAGAGAAAGAGAGAGGCAGAGAGACACACACAGAGATAGACAGAGAAAAGAGAGGGAGAAAAAAGAGAGACAGAGACACAAAGAGAGAGAGACAGCAGAGAGAAAGAGAGAGAGAGAGAGAGAGAGAGAGAAAGAGAGAGTAAGGATATGAAACTTGATGTTATTGAAAAGAAAAAAAAATATTCTGGTAAAACAGGATGAGAAAGGGACAGAGGTCTAGACTGGAGGCTGGCAAAAAAGTTAGAATATGTGAAAAGATGAGGCTGTACATGTGAACACTGGCTGCAATAACACTTTGTTTATTTACCACCGGGATTTCAAGTGTGGACCGTTTCCATAGCGATTAAGCAATTCAAATCAGAATGTTTCATCTTCTGAATAGCGCTCAATGTCCTCAAATGTCCTGAAAGAGTCCTTTTAGCTCAGACTTACTGATACTGATTGCTATACAGATAGAACATATTGCACCATTTTCAGAACATTTTTTATTTCACTATATTTAAAATGACGTCTTGAAGCAAACATACAACAACTTCTTTATCAATGTTTGTGTGTTGAATGCAAAATAATATCATTTATTATAATTATTATAATAAATGAATTATAGTATACTTAATTATACTTGTCAATACAAAAAAATCACAACAGCGAAGAATCCTAAATAGAGAGCGAAAATTACAGAGCTGCTGACCTGCGCCTGGCGACCCCTCTGCCCGCGTCTGGACTGATGATGTTGGGCACAGAGTTGCGGCAGGTCCGAGGGCTGCCATTGGTGAAGTGCACGGGACTGGCACGCACATATGGGGGGAACTCCTGTAGTTTAAAGCAGCACAGGAAACACTCACAGGTAAACAGCAGATGGAGTCAGGGTTTGCCGTAACATTACATTTTAATTTCTTTATGCTTTTCAGGATACTCCACTATGCTGCTTATTAAATTATAAAACAATATTATACCAGAATAAAAATATTTCTAAAAATACTAGAGTCTGTTATTTAAAATTCCCCTTCTTACACTGAATTGAAGAGACCATACATTCTTCTCATGGCTGTTGTCAAATACAGGAAGTGTTGCCATAAAACAAAGTTAATGACTCGAGAAAATAATATTATACTTTCTAATGCACAGTGCATTACCTTTAATAAACTCTCAATCACCAAGAGCCTCATAAAGGTGTCAGTGTCGGAGGTTATAAATATGCATGAGCAGTCAAATAAAGAGGTGTACCTGGATGCCCAGGCTGGACTTCATCAGATGGAACTGGTCCACCAGCTTCTTGTGCAGAGGCCTCATGTCCTGAGGAACAAACTTCTCATGGACAGCAAGGCCGTACTCCAGGATGTGAGCCTGGAGGGAGCAGAGCATGCAACTGTTTCAGATGACAGTGAAAATATTCTATAGACCAGTGCTTCTCAAACTTTATACATTATTTTTATTTTATTATCTTCTTGCTGTGAGGCGAGAGCCCTAACCACTTTGCCTCCGTGCCGCCCTCAAGGACCTCAAAAGAAAGTATTTGACCTTCAAAGTACCACCAGATCTAGAGAATAGGTCTAAAACAGGACTACATATTCTATACTAGTTCTTGAACTTTCCCACAAGACAAAATGTGGATTAAACTGATTAAATTATAAATTCAACACAGAATTGGACTGCAGAGGAAGGAGCTCCTTGTACCACCAGTGGTACGGGCACCACAGTCTGAGAACCACTACTACTGGTCAATAATATTTAATACAGATGGGAAAACTTATAAAAATGTATAAAAAGCTGTATTTTGTATTACATTTTTTAACTTGCCTCTTAAAAGTAATTTTAAGCATTTCTCATAAAAACTATCTTTTGTCCCATCTAAAACCACCAAAACATCTTAGTGGTTTTGATATTCTACTTTAGATTATTCCTTTCTAAAATATGGTGCTTACCAGAACTTTTCTTTTTGCAAAAATATTTATGCACTAATCATTTAATTAGTAGTGTTTTCCGTTGAATAAATTATCTTTCCACTCATCAAACCACTGATCAGTGATCTTTCTTAGGACTGCTTTCTAAAAAAAAAACAACTTACTATTCAAAGCACTACTGTCTCTTTTTAAAAAAAATAGTTGTTAGTCTGTGTAGCAGTTCCAATAAAAAAAAACAAAAAAACCTTGAAAATCCCAAATGATCCTTAGCTGTGTTGAGGCAGCTGCTTGATCATGTTATCTCTGGCCTGAGAAAATAAATCAACAGGACTTGGCGCGCTCCAACTGTGAGATCCATCGTAGTAATTAATCATATGAAGTCTACTTGGAGTGTTCTGTACAAGAATTATTGTTTAAGATGATGTGCGAGCAAATCATAAACATCATATATTTTATAATCCTCTAACATTGTTCATTCTGGTGATGGGTGAAAAAGTACCTGTAGAGTCTGTAATAATCCATATGTCACAAGTTTCTTGTGGTTATTTATACATTTAAAAAAAAACACATATTATTGATTCAAACACTGTCAAAAGCTGCATTTACTTGAGTGGCGTACTACTTGAGTAATACCTTTTTGAAGTAACAGTAAAGATGAAAAAATAAAATAGTTATCTGGTTGTGAGAAAAATTGTGAGTTGACAATTCATTTTAACACTTGTATTTCATGAACTTCATTTTCAGATATAATGCAATGTGTAAATTCGTTAAGTTTCGTTTGTTTAATTACACTCAAAATCATAAATCTAAAGCTATACACAAAGCCAGTTTTTGAGTGTCACCAAATGACCAGCTTTTTTTAATGTTACTTGAGTAAATCATCCTTACAGTTTTTACTTCTGCTTGAGTAACATGATTTAAACACAGTTTTCTTACATAAGTACAATTTGTGGCTACAATATAATCTACCCTTGTATTACATACAATATAATGCTATACTTTGTCCTAAAATACAGTAATGTCAAACAAATGATACTCCAGCACAAACCTGCTCAAACATAAGCTCCCTCAGTCGTCCAATCTTGTCTCCGTCCTCTGGGTGGTTCATAATATAGTCCTTGACAAAAAAGGCCTGTACAGAGACATAATGCGGCACATCTGTTATTCTCACACTGGGAGGCAGAGCTGCAGTTACCTGGATCCCCACTGGGCTCATGCACTCAACTATAGCACACACAAGGCTTTGTTTAAGTGCTTCACAATGGCAATGAACAAACTGGGACAAGATACCGTTTGTGTTGCTAATGACGGGAAAGCAACAGATTTATTAAATCAAGACTATTGAGACTATTAATATGGTCAATGGTCACTTTTTACCTGAGCTTTTCCACCTTCAAGGCACTCAAAGGACTTTACATCAAGGATCACTCACCCATTCACACACACACGCACACACACACACCAGTGTACGCAGACATTGAAGGCAAGGTGGGTTAAGTGTCTTGCCCAAGGACACAACAACAGAATTCATCTGTGGGAGCTAAAATCGCACAGCCAACCCGTGGGTCAGTGGATTTGACCTCTTTACTGTTTACAAGTTTACAATGTTTATGTTGAGAGCAGGATTCAAACCACCAACCAATGAGCTACTGTCGCCCCTAATATTATTTTGTATTTAGTATAATCATCATTACCGCATATTTTTTTTTTGTTTGTATTTTTTTCATGTAATTAAATAATGTGTGTATATATATATATATATATATATATATATATATATATATATATATATATATATATATATATATATATATATATATATATACACACACACACTATATATATATATATATATATACTATATATATATATATATACTATATATATATATATATATATATATATATATACTTTTAATAGAATATTTTTATGTTCATACTTTTTGATTAGTTAAGTGGAATATACACTTTCTTAAAAATGACATGTCCCTACGTAAAAGCATCCAGCAAGAAACATTTAGCATGCCCTAATGTATGTTTTTGAAGCTTTTATTAAAAAAAAAAACATAAAAACAAAAGCTGGACAATATTTCAGTTTAGATCTTTTATTTTATGGCATCTTCTAATAATGATTATGTTGTTTGTGGTTTTAAATTGTTTCAGTACAGAGATGGCAATGCTATGAATAAAAATGACTTGTACAGCTATCTGCTTTAAAATCGAACAGAAGCGGCACATGAAGGGACGGAGCAGAGATGGTTCACACACAGCAGCAGGCTCCTGGTCCCTGGATGCACCTGTCTATCTCCAAAGACACAGACACCACTGACTGACATCTGCACAGAACACACACTGTATAAGATAATGTATGCTCCGACTGCAGCTTTTGAAAGACTTTTTTTTTTTTATTTGAAGTGTAAGAGATGTAGATGTAAGGGAAATACAGTAGTGATGCTGAGAGAGTGGCATTTTGTTATCCATCAGCACTGAAAATCTCAAGAGGAATATTGTTTTAAAACTAGAACAAACATACTGAAAAAATACATAAATACAAGGCTGAAGGTGCACTGCGCAACATTCTTAGTGGAGGGTCCAACACTTGAATAGATTAAACCCATCTATCACAAGAGAGACAAGCAGGTTACAGGACTACACTACATTACAGTTCAGATCTGTGGAGAGTCGCCCCTATCGCAGAAGGAATTATTGTATTTTTGAGCAATAGAACATGAATAAATGCTAGATGTTTATGTTTAATGTCATACCATGGAACATTCCAGGCAAAGCAATAACATCTCAATGGAGACAAGAATAAAAGGTTAATAAAGAATAATTGCTCTAATAATTATTAAACCACATAGCAATCATTTATTTTGATAAAGAGAAATATACAACTCATCAAATATAGGATATATTCTAGGACCTTTAAGTTTCCAGAGTAGTAAATAGCCATGTGAATCAAACACTATATGAAATCTATCTGGGTATAAGAAGATAGTAATTTTAAAAAAGATAAGAGAGAGATTTTTCACTTCTCCCAGAGTATATATCTTGGGAAAAGCCAGCAAATGTAATCAATAATTTCCCCCCAATCTGTCAATGATGGAAAATGCATGCAGTTCAGATGAGACTCAGTTCACAGTGGAGAGGCTGACTTAATCATTAGAGAAGTCCAATTAGAGATGAACAGTGAGGGGAAGAAATACATCAGGCAGCATCCTCCTCCAGGGTCCATCTCAAACTAAAGCAATACATCGGAATATTAACAATGACAATTTCTCATACATTTCTGTCAGAGTAGACCACCTCAGATGTCAATCGCCATTATGTGTGGCTGATCCATGTGTGTTTCCAAAGGGCACTGCTTGGACTATTCTGAAGAGAGATATTATTTATTGTGATATGTCATACAGTTATCACAGTTCATGCATGTTGTATTGTTTTGTTTTTCACTTGTCTTAATGTCTATGTTAAAAGAAAACATATGATTATAGTAATGTATATATAAGTAATAGGATAAAGGCAATAAAAGGTCAGGCCAAATAACGGCGACGTTTGTAGAGATACAAATTCACAGAAAAGAGAAAAATATTTGACTAGACCAGGACTAAACATGGACTAGACCAGGACTAGACCAGGATTAAACCAGTACTAGACCAGGACTAAACAGGACTAAACCAGGACTAGACCAGGACTAAACATGGACTAGACCAGGATTAACCAGGACTAAACCAGGACTAGACCAGGACTAAACCAGGACTAGACTGGGACTAAACCAGGACTAGACCGGGACTAAACCAGGACTAGACCAGGACAAAACATGGAGTAGACCAGGACTAAACATACACTAGACCAGGATTAAGCAGGACTAAACATGGACTAGACCAGGATTAAGCAGGACTAAACATGGACTAGACCAGGACTAAACCAGGACTAGACCGGGACTAAACCAGGACTAAGCCAGGACTAGACCAGGACTAAACATGGACTAGACCAGGATTAACCAGGACTAAACCAGGACTAGACCAGGACTAAACCAGGACTAGACCGGGACTAAACCAGGACTAGACCAGGACAAAACATGGAGTAGACCAGGACTAAACATGGACTAGACCAGGATTAAGCAGGACTAAACATGGACTAGACCAGGACTAAACATGGACTAGACAGGACTAAACATGGACTAGACCAAGATTAACCAGGACTAAGCCAGGACTAGACCAGGACTAAACATGGACTAGACCAGGACTAAACATGGACTAGACCAGGACTATACATGGACTAGAACAGTAACAGACCAGGATTAAAACAGGACTAACTCAGCACTAGACCAGGACTAAACCAGGACTAGACCAGGAACAGATCAGGACTAAAACAGGACTAACACAGGACTAGACCAGAACTAAACATGGAGTAGACCAGGCCTAAACCAGGACTAAACAAGGACTAGACCAGGACTAAACATGGAGTAGACCAGGCCTAAACCAGGACTAAACAAGGACTAGACCAGAACTAAACGTGAACTAGACCAGGACTAAACCAGGACTAGATCAGAACCAAACCAAATCTCCATTAAAACAAAAACACATTATAAATAGCTATGAAAAACACAATCCAAGCCTTTTACACCTTTTCCTTGCGTGTACTGTACACCAGGAGACCCCACCCCCTCTCCCCTCGCTCAAACACACACAGATACCACACACTCAGATCTGACTCTCCCAGCAGAACACGCCGGTTGCTATGCGACAGAGAGCAAGTTGCCGAGTCCAGTCTCTGGTGACGGTACAAGGATTTTCTCAAGAGCATTTTAAATCGTGAATTGTAGTTCTTGGTTAAATATGACATCTTTATAAAAACAGTATTTGCTCATGTTTGTTTAAAAGAATATGCATAAGCAGAAGTACAGAATATAGCTCAGATTTGGGTTGAACAATGTGGTATGAAATTATTAACAAATTTAAATGATTGCCACAATGGTGCACTGTGTAACTTTTCTGGTAGAGGGTCCGCCACCTGCTTGTCTCCATGGGAATGTGATTGTTTTCCCTGGAATGCTCCACAGTAAGGTATTAAGTGTGTCTATTTTGCATTTATCCCATTACAGATGCTTTCATTCATTAAAAAATACCATGAAAAACAAGCATTCTTACAATATACTGTAACACCTCTCCATAGATCTGACCTGTTTCTTGGTCTAGTTTTGTGAGAAAAGTTACACAGTCCACCTTTAATGTATTGATTTTAAATGACTACATTTCCCTTTCAGAGCTCACTAAATCAAAGTCCAGACTTACAGGAGTTGTTTTTACTTAGTCTATTTTGATTTCATACATTGACTAAGGCTTTAATTGTAATTGAATTGTTAATTACTTTTTTTTTTTTATCTGAATATTTTAAATGAGCTGTACCTGATCTTAGTGGTCCAGTAACTTGGGACTGCCGCACCTTCCTAACACATTTTTAGCTCCCCAGTTACTCACAAGAGCTGTCAGAGTAATGCTAACAGCTACTAGCATGCTAAGAATGCAATTCCTGATCTGCAGAAGAGAAACAGCTTTAAAGTTAGAAGCTTATTTTTAACCCAAGAGCTGCTTTTACACAGCTGTATATATCTGTACTGGGGTAAAACACATATTACTTGTATTACAGGAAAAAATATCTAACAGTTCATTATCTCACTAAACCTTTATAATGCAATAGTCGTATACAGTGGTTCTTTCTTCTAATGTACAGTACAAAAGCCCCACTCAGCTCTTTCCTCCAATCATCAAACGATCCATCTCACTTCCTCCCTCTCCTCGATCTCACATTTTTGACCTGACCCCTCTTTATCCTCGCGTTCATCTCTCGACCACACCCCCTTCCAGGCCATTTGTATATCACACATCCATCCAATACAGCACTTCCTCCTCCTCCTCCTCCTTCTTCTCTCCCTGCTCCTCGAATCATATGAACCTACTGAGTCATATCCTCACCCCTTCACGCACTCTTTCACCCATCCATCCATCCATCCACCTTTCCCTCTACAAATGCTGCTGCTCCCGGCCCATACGTCTCGCAGTATAAAACCACCTTCATGGATCATTTGGAAATCTATATGTCATCTCTCGTCTCTGGTTCAGTCACTAAAACACTCCAACCCCGTCCTCCATCAATCCAAGCGTTTGTATTTTCACAACAATAACATTTCCTGATTTTGGTACCATGGAAAAAAACCTTAATGTAAATACAGTGAATGCAATTGAATGTAATTACACAACAAACTAAATAAAAGCTGTCTCTTGGTTCTGGCGAAGGGCATGCCACCTGCTTGTCTCCATGGAGATGTTATTGCTTTACCTGGAGTGCTCCACAATACGGCATTAAATGTATATATATCTTGCATATTAAATTACAGGTGTTTTTATCCGTTATGAAAAAATATATCTTTAATGCCGTACTGTGTAACAAGCAGGTGGCATTTTATCTACCAGAGTGGGTACATTGTATTGTTGTGTCGTTGCGTCCTTGGGTCCTTGGGCAAGACACTAAAGCCACCTCGCCCCCAGTGTCTGCGTAAAATGGTGTATGAATGTGTGATTGCCATGTGGTCTTACTTGTTCTGAAGATCAAGACAATTCAAATAAAACTATACTGTATTTTTCGCAGTATAGATATGTTGAGATACGCGTTTTTGATGGCGTACCTCTTGGTATCGTGCCAGGCCCCCGTTGACCGCGGCGTCGATGACCCCGTTGAGGCACATGGTGAGGGGGTTGATGTTGGTCATCTGTCGGTTCTGACACTGAGTGATCAGAGTGCGCAGCTGCAGGTTCTTGTTCTCTATCACCTCGATGGCATTCTCTAGCGGGCTCACCTCCACCTGAACAAAAGTATTTGGTTACTATACTAATACATACTGATGCTACTTTGTCTTTCCAGTAAAACTTTCTGAGGCAAACTGTTGTGATAAATGCATGAAACTGACTACCATATGTGTACGTGTGTATTCTAAAATATATACTTATAAATAGATCTTCTTTCCTACACTTATAATAGATATTATTTTTTTAGATTTTCTGCCATCTTGTTTTCTATACGTTAAGAGGATTAAGCAAAATCATTGTTCTTAAACTTCAGACTAAACCCCTTCGGTTTGTAGAATAGAATAATACTAACAAGTGTTGCATTCATTTTGTGTTATTCATGAATCATTATAACATGATTAATGATTATGCCAATTGACCAAACAAAATAAATTATAAACTAACTAGCTAAAACTACCAGACTATATGATAATGCACAGGGAGACGCTAACTCACTTGTCACAAATAATACCTGGGGGACATTTATGTGTTTAGTTATATTTAAACAAAACTGCAATTTACTCAGATTATTCATTCTATGGTATATAAACAATCTACAATTTCTTTCAACCTGACAAAGGATAAAAAGTATATTTTAATTTTATGTGTTTTTTAATTAATATCACTAAAAACAAAACAGTCCAAATAAGCTATCTCATATGTGAAAAATAAAACCAACCATTTATAATTAAACAAATATCAAATACTGGGATGTCAACAAGATGAAATCAACAATTTGATTTCCAGAGTCAAATCCGATCTTTCAAAGGTCATGAGACGTGTCCACTGGCCTTTACCTGGAGACCTCAGTCATTACAGCAGATCAATGCATTCACATCAACGCAGAGTTCAAATGACATGACAACATAGGAGAATCCCCAACATTTAACACTGAGATACAGGTCAGAATGCTACAGGGGAATCTGCTGTTTAACTGTCAGATTTCAGATTTGTTGACTTGGTTTATGGTTAATATCTCTGTAATTATGAAACAAAAACTGGTTCAACGTCTAATTTGTCAGCACAAAAAAACTAAGTGAAAGCACAAATACTCAACCACAAAGATGCAATTGCTGTCAATTAAAAGACCCTGAACAACCAACACAACCTGGTATACGCAATATTTGTTATGGAACAGATTATAATGTATAATAGACTCCAAATGGACAAATCTGATAAAATATGGGAGGAATGAAAATCCTATATTCTGCTCAAAATGTAACTGTACAGCCATTGTTTGTTTATTGTTTAATGCTGCTGTCTTTGTGCTTTTTTATGTATGTGAAAGAAAAAATAAATTAATTAAATAAATAAATGAAAATACTGAAAGCTTTAAGATAAATACGGCAGGTTATAATGATAAAGGTTCAACATTTGTGGATCATAAGTTTGGATATTTCTTTCAAAAACAGCAAAATCTCTCATACAGTTACACAGTCCCCTGCCCTTCATCTGAAATCATGACGTAATCCAAACTCTCCAGTGAAGATGATGGGTGTTATACATACCACCTCCCTCTTCTCCACTTCAAACCAGCGGGAGATTCCTGGAAGACTCTGCACCAGCGTCAGTGTCGTCCGCTCCACCCACAGGCTCTGAAATCACACACGAATACATGAAGATGAAGATTCAGTCCTTTCAAATTGTGATATGTTTGGGTATTTTTAATTGAGAGATCTTCAGCAAGTGTTAAATGGCATTAATTTGTACTGAGGAAATAAATAAATTAAAAACAGGATGAAAGAAGGAAAAAAAAGACCAATGAACTTAACAAAACAAAGCATAACTACTAATTTAAAGGTCCCATATTACACAAAACTGACTTTTATGAGCTTTAAGCCAAGTTAGAATGTTGTTACCTCCTCAAAAACATACCTGAAGTTGTAATTTGTTTCACACAGGTTTGAGTAACCCTTTATTATTAGTCTGTCTACATCTCCAAAGCTCAAAAAGCTCTGGTCCACCTTGTGATGTCATGAAGCGATAGTTTTCAGCTTTAGTTCAGTAGAGAGGCAATTTCAAGGGCTGAAATAAACCAAATGATTCTAGTGAAGGTTTATGGAGTTTCAAAACAGTGGAGCACTTCCTTTATTACCACATGACATCACAAGGTGGAGTGTTTTCTGTTTGAGAGAAGAACTCAGCCTAAATATGCAGAGTTTGGCTGTTAAAGAGGTAAATAAAAGCAAACAAAACAAAACTCCAGGTATGTTTTTTTATGAGGAAAGAACATTCTAACATCAGAATAAATCAGAAAATAGTGTAATATGGGCCCTTAAACTTTCATGTCAATTCATTTTGGTCCACTGTTATCTTCTGGCTAACACCCACTTGGAGCTGTAGGTCAAATGTTATGTGTTACATCTCAGTCATCAGTCATGTTCTGGCACTAACACTGTCAGCTAGCATGCCAATATGGCCACAAAGCACAAGGTCAGGCAGACAGCTCATAAACTAGCAAGCTCAATATGTTCTATCACTCAAACAAAGAGCTCTGTATGGGCAGCCGGTATAGACACTTAAGATGTAGATGTTTTGAATCAGAGAGGCGAAGAGCAAAAAATAAGAAAATTACCACACAGAGGTCACATGGAACACATTTTTGTTGTTACTGGAGATTACTGAATAAATATGTTAATACAACACACAGTTTAAAGGTGCTGAATGTTCCACAGTATGACATTAAACAGTTCTACCTTGCATTTATTCAATTACATGTGGGTTTATAGCTCAAATACAGCTAGAAAAACAGGCATTCTGACTGTGAGCGGGGTCGCCTCTCCACAGATCTGACCTGTAACATGGTCTGATTTGGTCTCCATGAAGATAGAAAGGTTTAATCCCATACTGTGGAACATTCCAGACAAAGCAATAACATCTCCATGGAGAAAAGCATTTGACGGACCCTCCACCAGAAAAGTTACACAATGCACCTTTAAGTCAGTCTTGGTCAACCACAGGACATTACTGTATTCAAACTACAAAGATGCACTATGTAACTTTTCAAACACGTGCTTGTCTCCATGGAGATGTTATAGCTTTTCCATAGTAATAACGCATAAAACCATAAACTCTATCTCCATGCAGACAACATACATCCTACCAGACCAAGTTACAGGTCAGATCTGCGGAAAGAAGACCCCATCCACAGTAAGAAAATATCAGGCATTTTGAGTAATAATCATCCTTTATAAAAACTGAATATAGATTTGCTTAATGCCATACTGTGGTATATTCCCACAAAGCAATAACATCTCCATGTCTGGCCCTCCACCAGAAAAGTTACACTACACTTTTTGACTTTTGTAAAAGGGCTTACAAAACATGTGAGGAAAACTGAAAAAGATTAAGGACGGATTCCTAAATTATACCTAAATTAGCTTTCACCTTCACCTTGGTTTTATGAGGGAACAGTCAGGTACACAAAGGAATTCCTAAATTACTTAAAGTTGATTGAAAATTGGGGTCTTGCTCAAGGACACTCCAGCAGAGCGGACAGGACGTGACACAGTCTATTGATCCTGTAGGATGGAAATGGGGCTTCCGGCTCTCTCCACAACCCAACTGACCTCTATTGATTTAGTGCTTTTTGAACTCAAGAAGAGCACAGGAAAATCACTTGGACACAATTAAACTTGACCGGTCAACTCATTGTCCGAATACTGCGTAGCTAACCCGCATAGTGATAAATATGAGTTAACATCGGCCATCCTTAAAATACTAAAATAAGTACTAGTATTTTTTATTGACTCCTTGAAATGAAACACTCAACTCATAAACCTCATCCCTGGGTGCACGAAATGGTCTGTTAAGTGCAACAATTTTATAACACATCTCATTTCTTTGGGAGGTAAAATATATGACTACAGTTGTGGTTAACCTTTACATAATCAATCCTAAGTGCTTTTTGGGGCTCAGGAGTGGCTTAGTATCCACACGTGTTAGTAAGTTATTGGTGGTGGTTAAGAGTTAGCGCTGGCACAGATTGGCAATTGGCAGACTGGGGTCAGTTTGCCCCAGGGCAGTTGTAGCTACAAAATAGACTGAGTGTGGAGTGACTGAATAATAATGACAGAGAAAATGCTGAGAGAAGAAACTTGAGAAACTTCTTAAGCATGTAAAGGGCAAGGCAGTATTTTGTAATTAAGTGTCTAACATTAATATTATCAATGTTTTCATTTAGCCAGTCAGTCAGCTGTGTCTGATTAAATGTATTAAAACAACTACATGGTAATTAATTGATTTAATTAATTCTGACACATCCAGGAGTAAAACAGCTTTTTTGGGAAAACCTAAAACACAATTTTAGGGTACACTTATTAATATCTAACTACCTGCTAATTGCTTTAATAAATGGTTAATTTGTCATTAACTGGTGTTATTCTGCATGACCTTATTCAGCTGTAATTAGCCATTTACGATAATATGGTTCTTATTACTGGTTATTAGTATAATGTTAGGTCAGTTTTGTACATGAATTATGATTCTAGTAGGTTTTTGGTAATGAGGATGTTTTGAAGAACTAGTAGGCCAAGAGAGGTACTTTTTACTTATTAGAACTTATGTAGAATATATATTATATGTAAAATAAATATGTTACACACTTTTATGGACTAACATTTGGGGAAAAACACATTTAAGAAGAAGAAAAACAACAAATAAAGGAACAGTGTATTTGTTGTTGTCCACAGTTCCCATGCACAGTCAGATAAGAGTGTTCCTGCAGTCAGTGTTTTACCTTGAACTCATTCTCCTTGTCTTTGCTGCCCTTGTGGAACGGCCGGTCGTATCTGAACCTCCAGATGTGATTGAACTTGTAGAAGCTTTTGATGTTGTCAGGAACACCGTCTCTCTGCAGCACATCCTGGCTCTCTGGGATGGGAGTCACAGCGTAGATCTGAAGGTCTGTGCGGGTCGGGTTAAGGGATAAGATACGATACAGGCTTGGGGCAGTGCGGACATAATGTGTAGTGATTATGATGAACAAAATCATTACCATCACTGATAATACAATGATCAGTAATAAATCATATGAGACAGAAAATTAAAACTATATTTCGGAACATTATCCATGGAGACAGATGAGTTTTATGCCATACTGATAAAAGCCAATGGAACATTCCATGGAAAATGTTTGCAGTGGTTCAAGGTAACAAAGCACATGTAGTAAAGCACTGTACTTCTATTGTAAGTAGAATTTTTAGGTATTTGTACTTTGCTTGAGTCAATTTTACAATGTGTACTTTACTTTTACTTGATTACAATTGAGAGCTGGTATCTGTACTTTCTTTTTACTGTTAAATGGAAACTTAATTTTTTTTTTTTTAGATTTTTCCATGTGATGCTTTTAGTTTACATGAGCACCTTTTTGCCTCTGTATCTGTTTCTTTCTTTCTTTTTTTTTTTTTTTTTTTTGCAATAAAAACAACCAAAATGAAAAAAAAGAGAAAACAACATTAGGATGTTTTTGGCTAAATGTTACTTACCGTGGAATTAATAAAATCAAATTATACAACAATAGAAATGAACCTATAGAATGCTAGGACTTGTTGTAAACACAGCCAATTCTTCCGAGACCTAAAATAACATGGGAACTGAAATATACGGCTAAAAACAAGGACAAGGGCAGAGAAAGGTAATGGCAGCAAGGTTATGCACTCTGAGGCCAGGTGGTAACAGCTCCTGTGGCAGTACACAGGTGAAGTACACAAACTAATGAGAATGTAGGAGTCTTTTAAACATTTAACAGTTTTAGACGCCATTTCATCATAATGCAGGGTGGCTTACCTCAAACAAACCAAGACAAAAATAAATTGTATTTTTGGTCCTATATTTAAAAGCAGAGATGGTAGCGGAGGAGGACAGAGGATGTGACTCAGTGCTTTTTCTACGCTGCTCAAATTCATCACTAGATAAGGCTCCTTCAGGACACACTGAGAAATATGAGGCAACACAGGTAATCTCCATTTTATGCTGGAGTTATTTTGACAGAACATACTGATGGGAGCGCAATGTAAAAGGGTTTATATTAATTAGCATTTGTGACAGAAATATAAAGCTGAGAGATAATTTATTCATGATCCTAGAAGAAGAGAGAGCTGTGGCGGTGCAGGTGAGTGGACTGAACGGATGAATAAAGATCCGCTTAACCAGGCTGCCCTCATCGAGCTAATTTTAACTCCTCGGCTTAGACAATGAATCAGTTTAATAGCATTGTCTTTTCTTTAAGTTTTCGCCTTCCACTGGATGATTTATGTAATATTATTCAGGCTTGGAATAAACAGAAAGTCAATATGCATTTTTGAGTTGCCATAGTCCAACTGGTTATGAATAAAAATGTGAAAAAGTATGAAGTATAAACTATGGGTCAAAATAATGTTAAATTAATGAATACCCTTCTAGTGCTGTCACAATACTAAAACTTAAACTAGCTTATGATACTAAAAAGGCATTCCGATGAGAATCTGTATCAGAAAGAAACAGAGAGAGAAGAGAGTGCACCATTATTTTAGACAATAAAATGTAATTTTCCACACAAAATAATACTAGTTTCTACCATGTTATCATGTGGTCTCATTCTAGTTCTGATACTAGATACTAAGTACATTAGCCAGGAAAGGTCAAATTTTTGCCCCATATATGTAATTTTATTTGGTATAAAAAAACTAAAAGTAAAAAAAAAGTATCTAGTTTCAGTACAAGTTTTAGTAATGGTTAGTATTTTGGTAAAAAAAAACAACTATACCCCACCTTATTTATTTGAAATATAAGTCTGATATACGGCAACAACATTAGCCAGGAAAGCTCAGATTTTGCTCCATATATGTGATTTTATATGACATACAATTTTTTTACTCAAACAAAAAAGTATCGAGTTTCAGTACTAGTTTTAGTAAAAAAAAAAAAAAATCTGGTTCTATACTAGTTTTAGTACTGGTTAGTATCTCGGTATAGACAATGACAACATACCTTATTTATTTGAAATCTAGTTCTGATATACAGCAAGAACACTAGCCAGGAAAGCTCAAATTTTCATATATGTGATTTTATTTGGCATACTTCAAAAAATTAAAAAAAAAAAGTGTCTAATTTCAATTTCAGTTTTAGTATTTCGGTTAGTATTTTGGTATAAAAAAATGACAGCTTTACTCTACCATACTACGTCTACCATTTAAAATGCAGTCCAGTATTTCATAAAATACTAAATGTTTTACTCACATTTATATACTGTACATAGACAGTGAGTCTAGTTGAAGTTGCTAGTTTTTTTGCAGCCCCGTATATAGTGCTTTGATTGCTACAAGACAAACCAGCTACAGCAGAATTGTCCAGTTCTATGTCTCATTATATTGTTACAGTGAATTGAGACAGAAAGCTGCCTGTTTGATAGAGTGTTTATAAAAGCATGTACATTGTGCCATTGTTGATTTGTATTCCAGCCCACACATGTGACAGCTCCAGTGCAGTATAGACCTGAGTGTGCAGAGAGAGTATATAAAGCCCATAGTTAAGGATACACTGCGCGTCGGCCTGGTAGATGGTCTGGTCGGGCTGGTTCACATGCTGCATGGCGATGGCATGGGGAAACTCGTTGAGCATCCGCTGTTGGAAAGCTTCCAGGCGCTCGTAGTCATGGCCACGGCAAACAAACTCCTTATTCTGCAGAGGAGGGCACAGAGGAGCGCAGTGTTACAGTGACATCTAGTGGCTACAATCTGAAACTGCGCTCAAGAAAAAAAGACCAAGGACAAAGCCAGTTACATCATTTAATGGCATTAAGTAAGTGTAGCTGAATGTCACCTCCAACTTTAGGAGTTTTAAAAGGAAATCTGTGCCGTAAAGGTATTCTGCACTGCCATTACCATTATTATAAATTTTTGTTTTACATTTTAATTTTTTTTTTTTTTTTTTTTTTTTTTTTTGCCATAGTCTGTTTTGTGTGTTTGGGGGGAAGGGAAACTTGGACAATGTTTAAGGGCTTTTCTCACCAAAATATCTGTCACACAAGAGATGTTTCTTATATAGTTTATATAGGCCTTACCCGTAAAAAGAAGGGAAACTTCTTTCCATAGAAACCGACTCTGAAAAACTCAGGCTCCAGCCGCTGTTGGTCCATGATCTTGTCGTACAGTGAAGCCTCCATCATCTAAATAGCATAGAGCATAAAGTACAGATTAAGCAAA
Source organism: Taenioides sp. WSHXM2023 (assembly GCA_029959045.1). Lineage (NCBI taxonomy): Eukaryota > Metazoa > Chordata > Actinopteri > Gobiiformes > Gobiidae > Taenioides > Taenioides sp. WSHXM2023. Next base: position 11,376,448 of record CM057085.1, read on the forward strand.
GTATAGTAAAGGAAATCTGTGAAACTGTAATACATTCTCATCAGATATTTAACAACACTTACCCTCATCTTACTCAGATTCCTATAGTCATAAAAGGACTCGTACTGATCAGCCAGCTCTCTGCAAAGGATGATCCCATTCTCCCAGCACTATGGAGATAAGTAAACACACATTAGATACTATGGCATACACACTTAAAGATGCAACAACACAAAAAATATTATGTCCAATCTTTAAACTGTCAATAACATGTTTTATAATGCTGCTGTTCTGCTCTGTCTCCACTGGATGGCACTGGTGAGTCAGCTACACCACACACCTCCTCTCATCTTACACCCCCTTATTGCAGGTGGGTACAGAACATGCGGCATCCAGCCATCTTGCTAATTAAATGAAAATCTTTCTCCTCCTAATCCCAGAACGTCTGAACACGAAATGGCACCGCCTCGTGAATGTGGAGTCAAATGGGACGATGAGTAATGAGGGGAGCAATTTTAATCATTCAGATGTTGGTGTTCTTGTGCATTTTTGAGGAGCTCCTTAATTCTGCTTTTTAAGAAGAGTGCAGTAATTATAGCCCTATTTAAGTAATTATACACATGCTCTCTGTGGGAACATCCTTTAAATAGTTTGAGCTCTAACCCTCCCACTGGATTTTAAAGAATAAAAACAGTTGCAGTTTTTTTATTCTGTATTTTGCATTTTAAAAGTTCTTTGGACACGTTAGCATAGGTATTTATTTGTGTGAGTTTTCTTAATAGATGGGCTTTTCTGTTCAAAGGTGCCATTTTGGGGACTTTTTTACTATTCAAAAGGGGTGGGGTATGGATGGTGAGCACAAAACATCAGCGGAAGACTCTTGGATAGCACCTCCTGATATGTTGAAAAGTGAATTAAGCTAAAAATAACGCTATTAAAAACACAAAACTTCATGAATTAAGAAGTTTGTGCAAGCGTTTAAGTTGTGTTAGCATGCTAGTTGCTGTTTAAACTCTGCACGGGTGAAAAACGCTTATTATTAACTCATCAGGGTGAATAATTAGGATGATCTGAATGCATAAGGTAAGTGACAAATAACTTTGGACCACTGCAAACCATTTCAAATAAACTAGTTCTGTCTCTCATGTTTTTTTTGAATTAAAAACAAACAACACTTTTAAGTTTTTGATTAAGATACATCATTGTAACATGAATAAAAGCTCATAAGACAATTTAGCACGCTATATAAGGTCTAAAATGCATATATCTGTCACTCACACTGTTACTGTCCCATATATATCTCTATCAAGCAGACACAGGATGCAGGCGCAGGATAGTGGGATATGATATGGGCCCTATTTTAATTGCAGCTGCCAGTCCTTTATCTGATTAAACTGGGGAGGTGTTGACGCCTGCAGCCACTGTCACACTCCATGACGAGAAAAAATTTTATGTCTAACTGGCAATGACACATATTTCTGTAGTTCTGTAGCTCAGTGTACACCTCATCCCCCTGAATCGCTAAGAGAGGTTTTAGTTAATGTAAATAAATCACTGTAGTGTTTTGACCATTGAGCTAATGTAATTATCAGATATTATATTCAGTTTAATTGTATATCCACCAGAGCTTAGCTTAGCAGAGCTTAGATTTAACGATTTACAACAGCTCCACTGGCTCCTCATCCCACATCGCATTCAATACAAAATCCTGCTCTTCACATTCAAAGCCCTCCATAACCTCACACCTCCATGTCTCTGAGCTCCTCCACAGTGTTACACCCGCCCGCTCCCTCCGCTCCTCCTCCTCTCTCCAGCTCTCTGTTCTTCCCTCTGTTCATCTCGTCACCACGGGGGAGCAGAACATTCAGTCGCTCTGCTCCTCAGCTCTGAAACACCTGGAACCCTCCTGACCTGCGCAACACTCACTCACTCCCACATTTCAAATCCAAACTCAAAACACCCCTGTTCAGACCGGCCTATTCCCTCCACCGCACCACCAGACCAGAGCTGCCCTGTCCCGCTTCAACTGTATGCTTCTGACTGTATTTTGTCATTGTATTTAACTTTGTTTATGCTTTTGCATTTGTTTATTGTTGTAAGGCGACCTTGAGTGTCTAGAAAGGCGCCTAATAAATAAAATATATTGTTATTAATGCTATTCTGCTAAAAACTGATTTTTACAGACAACTGCTTTTTTCTGTGAACTAATCCTAATATTGATCCTTTCAAATTGTGTTTACACTTGTGCAAACACCAAATTAAAATTGGAAGTGAACTAGGACTAAAACCAAAACAAAACCTGGACTAGACCATAAAGAAACCAAGACAAGAGAACAGAACCGAACGAAGTCTGAATCAGGACTAAACCTGGATCAAACAAAGACTAAATGACATAATGAAATGTTGACCCTATTTAAATGAATTATGTCACATTTTTTCATTAAAATATTTGATGTTAAATGAATGAATACAGTCCCTGACAAAAGTCTTGTCGCTTATCCATTTTGTAGAAACAAAAGCTTATAACCTGACTTTAAATTAATCGATTGGTTTTAGAAATGTCTCATATGAAAGCTAAAACCCTCCCAAATTATGCTCAATATACTAAAATAAATTTGCTTCACTGAAGAAAGATTGATCATTTAATGAACACAGAAAGGTCAGATTTTGGCAAGACAAAAGTCTTGTCGCCTACAGAAAACTGAACAAATAATTTACTTCAAATACAAAAATATGTTGCATAACGTCAGTGAATTAAGTAGTGGTGCTGTGAGATCCATATTTAATATCTTGTATGACTTCCATGAGCTTGAAGGACTGCATCCATGCAGTTCGACAATGATTCATACAATTTGTTGATGAAGTCATCAGGAATAGCAAAGAAAGCAGTCTTACATGCCTCCCAGAGTTCATCAAGATTCTTTGGTTTTGCCTTCCATGCTTCCTCTTTCATTCTACCCCAGACATGCTCAATGATGTTCATGTCTGGTGACTGGGCTGGCCAGTCCTGGAGCACCTTGATCTTCTTCGCCTTGAGGAACTTTGATGTAGAGATAGAAGTATGCGATGGAGCACCATCCTGCTGCAAAATTTGACCCCTTTTATAGTTGGGAATGTAAGAGGTAGCTAATACTTCTTGATATTTTAGGCTATTGATATTGCCTTCCACCCTGCAAATGTCTCGCACACCCCCATACTGGATGTAACCCCAGACCATGATTTTTCCGCCACCAAACTTAACTGTTTTCTGGGTGAATCTTGGATCCATGCGGGCTCCAGTAGGTCTCCTGCAATATTTGCGGCGGCTGTGATGTAATTCAACCGAGGATTCATCTGAGAAATCCACCTTCTGCCACTTTTCCAGTGTCCATCCTTTTAGCAGGCTGTGGGCCACACGGTTTTTTAATTGCCTTTTGTTTAGTGCTGGTTTCTGTGCACTGATTCGACCATGGAGGCCATTTCGAGACAGAATTCTACAAACTGCTCTGGTTGACACAGGGACTTGAGGTGACCAGGCCTGGTGGAGCTCTGCTGCAGTGGAAAAGGGGCCGGCCTTGGATTTTCAAATCAACAAATGGTCCTCCTGAGCAGTTGTCTTGTGGGGTCTGCCGGACCTGGGCTTGTCAAAAACATCTCCAGTCTTTTCAGATCTTTTTCTTATTCTTTGTACTTGACGCTGAGACACATTGAAGGTGTCAGCCACCTCAGCAGTGGATCTGGTCTTCAGCCTCTTGATAATTAACGCTTTGGTCTCAGGGTGGATCTTAGGCATGTTGTCAGAGGTCAAGTTGCAGTTGATGTGAAGGTCTGGTGTGCTGGGGTTCTTTTTATACACACCCACTAATTGATTGATCAGTAACTGATCACAGGTGAGGCTGTAATCTAGGATTGGGTGCATCATATGACAAGGCGACAAGACTTTTGTCTTGCCAAAATCTGACCTTTCTGTGTTCATTAAATGATCAATCTTTCTTCAGTGAAGCAAATTTATTTTAGTATATTGAGCATAATTTGGGAGGGTTTTAGCTTTCATATGAGACATTTCTAAAACCAGTCGATTAATTTAAAGTCAGGTTATAAGCTTTTGTTTCTACAAAATGGATAAGCGACAAGACTTTTGTCAGGGACTGTATGCTGGAAATAGGTCATCTTAAAATTGTATTTGAGTAATTAAATTGAAAATGGTGACATAATATCTTTAACTCATACTAAGTAAAGTACATGTGATACTAACCATAAACAAAGTGTTATGAAAGTAGTTATAAAAAATTATAAATAAAATTGTAAGTGTATACATTTTTAAGAAACATTGTAAGCTTTGATGCAATGATTCATGTGTCCATCTAATGTGTATCATTTAGGTTAAATGATACACATAGTCCCAAAGGTTGATGTCATCTGCATAACCTATATTGCTTTAAACATGGATCAGAAAGTCCACTGGTATATTGTTTTGCCTGATTGTGAAACTAATTCAGTTTATCACTACCATATCTTCATTTTAGATGTCCTATAAACAATATAGGCACATTCATAGCGCACTGTAATTGAAAATAACCAGGGCTAACTGGATAATTGAAGGTCATATGGGTTATTACGTTTTATATAGTCGTAAAATCAGAAATAACATAAAAGTCTGTGTGTGGGTCACCTTTCCCCTGTCAAAGTTCTGGACGATGGTGAGATGCAGAAACTCTTTCCTCTGCCACTCGCTCTGCATGGGGTAGTTCAGGAACTCTCGGAGCGGCCGGTCAGACCACTCCAACAGCTCATCGTAAAGCAGCAAAGTGTATGAAGCCTCTGGAGCAACAAACACACGGAAAATAATACATATATATTTTTGTATATGTCCCTTAAATTTTGTCATAGTGTAGCACCAAACTAGCAATTAAAAACATGTTTCAGAGATGGTGGGCAGAATATGACGCAAACTTGGAAGTAGCTCAAGCTCAAAATGTTAGGGTTTTTGGTAACACTTGACAGCATATAAAATATATATGGATGTGTAAGTAAGTGAACCCTCCACCAGAAAAGTTACACAATGCAGCTTTAAGTACTAGTCCTACGTAGTGACCACTTTTGTCTTCTTTATCATATCTATAATATCATCATATTCTATTCAATATAATGTCATTTCAAACACAGATTATAGGAGTTTCTTGTATTTTACTATGTGGTTTTACACTAGATAGCTATAATTTTGATAAAGATAGTTCTAAAATTATTAATTATTATAGAAAATGTGTCTTAAATTCAGAGAGTAGGACTATAATGAGTTGAGCATATAAAGAGGAGGGATGGTTGATAAATAAACTAGAGGAGCTATAGTTGGAACTAAAAGAGATCATTATAAAGCAAAAAACAGGTAAAAATAACATTCATACCTGTGTAATTTTGTGCTTTTAAGTGCAGGTCGTAGAGTTTGTGGATGTAGCGGATGTACATTTCCTCTTTGTTCAGCTCAGTTTTGTAGAAATTCTGAAAACGCATCAGATATTTATTATGAATTTAGACATGATATAATGGCAATGCCAAAACAATCACACACACAGTGGGAGGGATGATGGTGACAAGCTGTCCAGTTGTCAAAATCACACTTTATATTTTGGATTATTTGATGTTTCTTCTGCTCTACCAGGTGCATCTCCAGATGGTTTTGTTTATCTGGGCTATGAGCAGGTAACAGAAGTTAAAACTCCCACTACTGTCCTCTTGGAACAACTTTCTAAATATGATAATGGCCATATGGGGATAACAACACCACAAGTCATAACAAAATAATTTTATCGTCAGTGTGAAATAAAGGCGTTAACTGATGTCTGCAATTATCCAAAATCTGCTTTTCTGTCCAAGTTTGTGAAACATTCAATAGATTAATATGCAAATAGTGTAATACCTTGTACAGCTAATAATACATATTCATTTGTATGAGTGGAGCAGTAAATGAAATCCTGATTAAAATGTTATTAACTGCACAGATGTAATGGCTTGAAATCCACTTTGTACATTTGAGGATACTACTACTACTACTACTACTACTACTACTACTACTACTACTACTACTACACACAGTACTAAATACTAATACTCAAAGTACCAATCACTCAATTCTGATGGTGTTTTGCATTCATGTATTTTCCATTCATCACCAGTAAAACAGAAAAGTATCACCCAGTTGCTTGATAAAAAATAAGCAATTGCAAATTACTGATTAAAAAGGGGGGTTTTACTCACCAGTAAACTCACAGTACATCCAATCTTTTTGCCATCTACTTCCCCCAACTTCATACAGTCCCTGCAAAGCATTATAAACAAAGATATACAAAATAAACACAACGCAAACATGGTCTTAGAAGTTCACTGTGCCTGCCACCTGTATGCCTTCATGTAGATGCTATTGCGTTGTCTGAATTGTTCCACAGTATAGCATAAAAGCATAAATCTCATCTATCTTGTACTCTTTCAATTAGCTCTTTGTGTTAAAGTCACCTTTCCACAGATCTGGCGTCGCCTACTTGTCTCCTTAGAAAAAGGTACATTTAAGGGACTTGGCATAACATAACACAATTACAGACAATGACGTTCACTAGAAAAGTTACATATAATATTACCTCAAACTCATACTAAATGTTTGTGTTAGCTTAGCACTTTAGTACAGGTGTGTTTGTGTCTTACCTGTAGTCTAGCAGCCTTTCCATTAGCCTTGTGACAGTCGCGATCAGAGAAATCCCACTCTCTCTCCAGGTCTCCCTCTCGATCTTCTTCAAGAGACTGCACCACAAATGAACACAGACAAAACAAGACCAAGAGATGTGAAGACCCAAACAGACCAATCTCAGAGGGAGCTATGGGGAAAGAAAGGCAATGGAACAAAGGAAAAGAAGGAAGCAAAACATAGGAGGACAAAGCCAGTGTCACCTATGCTTAAGTCCAGCCTGCGTTGTTGTAAACAGTAGGCCAAGGAGTCTGAACGGAGTTTGAAATAGAAGAAGGGACTCGGGAGTTAGAATAGGACTAAAATAGGAATGAAACAGGACTAACCAGCACTAACCCTGGACTAATCCAGGACCAAGCCTGAACTAAACCAATCTAGACTAGGAGCAAGTAAAATAGTATGGCTCTATAAGTAATCCAAAAGGAAGCTAAAATGAGAAGTAACCCAGACTCAATTGGGAATAAACTAACAGTAACCCAGAACTAACTCAGGACCAAACCAGTACCGAGCAGGGACTAAACCAACCGAGACCAGGTGTAACTAAAATAGTTTCATTTTATAACTAACCAAAAATGAAGTTAAAACGCGAAGTAACCTAGACTTAATTGGGAATAAACCAGGACTAATCCAGGACTAAGCCCAAGACATATGACTCTATGGCTAATCCAGAGGAAAGTTAAAATGAGAAGTAACAAAAGCTCAAAGTACTAAATCCTGCATACAGTACATACATTACCCAGAAGTGCAAAAGATTCCTGAAAACCACCAGGTGAGATGTACCAGAGATTGAGAATGATTTACTGTTAACAGTGTCACCTATGCTTAAGTCCAGCCTGTGTTGTTGTAAACAGTAGGCCAAGGAGTCTAAACGGAGTTTGAAATAGAAGAAAGGACTCGGGAGTTAGAATAGGACTAAAATAGGAATGAACCAGGACTAACCCAGAACTAACCCAGGACCAAACCAGGTCTGAGTCTGGACTAAACCAACCCAGACTAGGTGTGACTAAAATAGTATGACTCTATAAGTAATTCAAAAGGAAGCTAAAATAAGAAGTAACCCACTCAATTGGCAATAAACCAGGACTAAACCCAGGATGTAACAATGGCAACACTGAAAATACACGGAAACTATATGAAGAAGTACTAAATCCTAAAACAAACTAGTAATACAAACTGATTGAACTGCCATATATTACCCAAAAGTGCAAGAGATTCCTAAATACCACCAGATGAGATGTACCAGAGATTGAGAACCACTTACTGTTGCCCACATTGTAACAACTGTCCAAAATCCTGTATGATTTTATTTTTCACAAAGACGACACTGAGAGAACAGAGGAGGGTGTCTTACCTAGGGTACGGACCAAACAGAGGAATTCTATCCAGGCGGGAAGCATAGGCGGAATAAATTAATACGATTAATACCAGCACACACTCGCACAAACGGAGGGTTAGTGGAGTTATTAGGAGGAAAGAAAATTAAAGATAAATAATATGTACATAAATCAGAATAAATCAGAATAGTATAATTAACTAAAATACAGCAATGTGATACAATGAAAAATAAATCATTTCTATGGTTTGCAATTACGCAAGTAGTGTGTTTAAATATCTAGAAAGCCACTATACGTTTTATACTTAATGCATTTAATACAGACAATTAAGACTTATTAAAGTATTAACACTATAATATACAAACATCTAAAATACATCTATGAAATTAAATACTGAGGGATACAAAATTACTATAAGCACGTACACACGCTCAAACTTATGGTATTTGAAATATGTGGCAGTGATGAACAGATATAAAATGTTTAGAAGTCAGATGTTAAACTGCGATTTCCATTTAGATGAGTGAGATAAATGAAATGTGAACTTACAGCAAAACAATACAGAACCAAGAACACACACCCACACTGCAAACACAGAGTACACAAACACATGCAAAAGCACAACATGGACACAAGATGGAGAAGAGCTGTTCACTGAGGGGAGAGGGAACCTAATGGAGGGCTTGAAAGGACTTACCTGTAAATTCACAACTTAACTAGTTTACATCGCACTGAGATGGTGAAATATGTGTAATCATTTGGATTTTCTTTTCTATTTAAAATACATTTCATTGTTATCCATAAATAACATCAAAATTGCACTAAATTGGGACTAAACCTGGAACAGATCAGAACTAAACCAGGTCTGAATCAGGACTAAGCCAAGTCTAATAACTAAGATACAGTTAATTTAGCTATATTCAAATACTACAGGGATTGTATGAAGCACTGCGTCACTGCAGTATTAAAAAGTGCCTATTAATAAAGTTATTAGCATTATCTTAATTATTACCAGCTCATTTGCACAAATAGTACTAGCTTCCTGTTGTAGCAAAGTGCACATCTTAGTGCACTTGATTACCTGCAAAACCATAGCAAGGCAAACTGTAATTTTACGCACATTGACCAAAATGTCATTAAGAGTTTGATTTTTGATTCAGAGTCAGTCTAAATCAGTAGTGGCTATAGTTATATAAATATCAGATCAAAATCAGATCAAAAGGTTCATGTGATTATAGGGTTAAATATTTATTTGTAGGGGTTGGCTGATATGGATTTTTGTTTTTTTATTGTTGTTTTTTTGAGCCAATACTGACAACCGATATTTGAAAATATCAGTATTGAATATCAGTATCAAGTATCACTATCAGATGATACTGATATTGAAGCTTAATCTCAATATTGGCTGATACCGATACTGGAACCAATACATCACCCATCCCTAATTATTTGAATACTCCTGTTTTCACATTTTTTTTCCAGCTTTGTCAGTGTACCAATGACCTTGATCCTATCCTGGGTTTGCATTTTATTATTCTGTATTTATTATTTCCGCTGTAGTTTAACAGTCCAGACAAACCCCACAGTTGTCACTCTTCTTAGCCCCCTCTGTCGCACACTCACATGCTGTTGAAGAGCTCTCTGTACGTCTCGTCTCCTTTGCCTTCAGACATGAGGCTGTCCAGTTTGTCGATGAGCTTAGACTCCACCTGCAGGCCAAACGGTGTAATGCTCAAACACACTTGAACACACAGAACGCTGCAGTGTTCAAACAGGATGATGAAGAACAGGGCCCCAGCAGCACAGACAGCTCAGCACTCATCACTCATGTCAGTCACTGCGCTCTTAGTGATGTCTGACACTCTCTCTGATCTGATACCACCCAAAGGACGAGGCTACAAGTGACGCTAAGTATATCTGACATTCAAAATACTATCTGATGACAGCTAGTACTACCATTTCTGCTGCTACTTCTATTATTACTACAACTACTGCTGCTGCTACTATTACTACTATTACTACTACTACTACTGCCACTGCTACTACTATTAGTACTACTACCACTACTATTCCTACTATTACTAGATAGATAGATAGATAGATAGATAGATAGATAGATAAATACTTTATTGATCCCGAAGGCAACGATGAAACATAATAATTATAAAAATAAACATAAAATAATAATAACAATAAGAAGAATAATAAGAACAACAACAATAATAACAATAATAATAATAATAATAATAATAATAATAATAATAATAATAATAATAATAATAATAATACAGCAGTAATTAATCAATTATAGCGATGTATTGTACGGACGTATGGCATGTACTACTACTGCTACTACTACTGTTATTATTGCTACTACTATTGCTACTATTACTACTACTACTATTACTATTATAAACCCTTCTACAGTTGAGATATATATTTTCTTCTTCTTCCAAAGTTCACTGGTGAGTTTTATTTAGACTTGTATAAGATTAACTTTGACTCCCACTCTAATGAACTATATTCAGTCTTTGCTTTGTATTACCCCTGCTCATGAATTAATAATTAAATTATAATGACATTTGCTGATGTTACAGAAATAACTAGTTACTAAGTTTACCCCTCAACATATTAAGTTGACACAAATGTTTCTTGTATTTGGAGTGTACCTGTTTAAAATTTCCGCTGCGCCTCTGCTCCCAGTCCATCATGTCATGGAAAATGGGGATCATGACGTTCCGCAGGTCAGGCTGAGGAACCAGAGTCACCTCCAGGAACGGACCAATCATGGCCGGGATGAAGTTCAACTTATGCTCACCTGAGAGAGACACAGAGGTTACACAGATGGGAAGAAGCATGGGGTGTTTAAACCAGAGGGGAACTGAATTAAAGAAGAGTTTTTCTTTAAAGTCTGGCTGGTCGTTTGTCAAAAAACACTAGATAATAGAAAATATGTGAAGTATGTGAAATATGTGGTTCGCTTGAATTAAATGTATTATTTTACATTTTTCATACAATTACTAATCACTGCTCCTGGATTGATTAACATTGAATACTGTTGATTCAAAGTTTAACCAAAAAACAAACTGGAAAAAATAAATAAATACATTTATTATTATTGCCCAGCTTTGCATTTACAATATAGCTTACCAACACTGAGTAAGGAGGGAATGAATAATGAATAATGAGTGTCTTCAAAGGTGCTCTATAAATCTACTGCATTATTATTAAGTTTGATCTTTAGTGAGAAAAGTTTCACCTTTAATTTGGGAAAAAAAAAAAAAAAAAAAAAACCTCACCAAGATTCTGCCACATGCTGAAAATCTCACAGCCCATCATCACCCGCATGTCTCCGTACCTGTAAGAAAATAATACAAATATTCATGCTAGCTTCAGGCGAAATAGAGAGAGACAGGGGCAGGTTAAGGTCTCATTATAATGTCTGTGGCCTACAGGGAGCTGTCTGTGTTGGATTGATTTTAGATTTGACACAGAGTAAAGAGCAATGCTATTTTCACATTTAAATTTTATACAAATCATGTGCGTATTTATCACATCGTATACAGACTGTCTCTCTTATGGGGACAAAAATCATAAATCCTTTATTATTAGTTCAACAACATGATTTTAAGCTCAGATTTGTTTTAAAATAGGTTAAGGTTAGGGTTTAAGTTAAAGTACTTGATTTTTACTGTTAATTTTAAACAGTTTGCAGTGGTCCAAAGTTATTCCTCACTTACTTTATAAATTTCAAGTCTCCTAATTATTCTCCACTGTGAGTTTATAAGCGCTTTTCATAGGTTTCAAAGATAAGTAAGGAGTAAAGCTAACAACAACTAGCATGCTAACACATACTTCCCAATCATCGGACAACAGAATGGTTTATAATTAGAGTTGCTTATACAATATGTCTGTATATGAAAGAAAAACATGTACAGGGCCTTTAAGGTTAGGCAAGTAATTATAATATAGTTAAAGGTGCATTGTGTAACTTTCCTGGTGGAGGGTCCGTCAAATGCTTGGAATGTTTCATAGTATGGTATTAAACCTTTTACCTTCATGGAGATCAAACCAGACCAAGATACAGGTCAGATCTGTGGAAAGGCGACGTCGCTCACAGTTATGTGCCTGTTTTTCTAGGTGTTTTAGAGCTATAAAACCAACTGTAAGTGAATAAATGTAAGGCAGAGCTGTTTAATATCATACTGACATTCAGGAAGCAACAAGTAGGTAACAGACGCTCTACCAGAAGTTACACAACGCACCTTTAAGGTAAGGATCTGCCTCAAGAAAAATTATAATAATTTTTTAAAAAATCTATGTAATGTCCCCAAAAAGCATGGAAACCCAACATGTGTGCATGTGTTTTCATTATCCTGAAAACAAAACTCACTTTTCCAGTATCTTCTTCCGTTTGGATGGAGAGAAGGACTCGAGTTGCAGACAGGGCTGGTTGATAAATATTACCGATAGATAAAAATAGGAGTCCCACACCTGGAAATGACGGAGATAGCATCCTGTCAAACTGGCACAAAAACTCCTCCATCAACTGTGAGATTTCAGAAATATTTGTGAAAATACTACGTTATTTGCATCTGGTTTTCACAATATCTTGTCTGTAGTTGAAAATTCTTCCTCAAGTCCATTAACGCAAACAGAAAAACAGCACGTACGCCAATGAAAGTAAACGGCTATATGAAAGATCTTTATGATTCTCTAATTTTGACATAATTTGGTGAGATTATAACTATTGTAAATATAAATTATAGTTTTACACCAATTAATAAGCAGTTTGTGAAGAAAAGTAGAAAAATATGTTGAAAATTGCATGAAATTGAGAGTTCTAAAACGTCACACAAGGGGGAATTCAGTCCAAAGGTTCAGCACAATTTACACACAAGAAACACATTTTTCTGAAACTTTAAACATAAACATGATTTCATCAAATAATTTATATGTACATTAGAGGAGTTTCACACGCTAACAGTTAAGGAATTCCCTAGTATTTCCAAACAGGAAGTAACATTTTAAACCTAAAAAGAAAAAACAACAACAAAAAAACAGCCAAATTGGGGAAAACAAGTGTGATTTTTATTTTTTTTTTTGTAAAAATATAATGATCAATATAATAGTATAATAAAAAAACAATATAATGATCTGTATTTTAGCAAAATTTGTAGTCTACCTTGTCATAGGCATTTAAACCTAATACAGTTTTATATTTTATAATATGGTGCAATAAATAAAGCTTCCTCTTATAGCAGGAATTTGCCATTAATAATGAACCTGTATATATGAAAAGCAGTCTGGATTAATGCTATTTTAACTGTGTAAATGTAAAGCCAAATTGGGAATAAAGTTGAAGTTTGAGATATAATACACTCACTAACACACAGACTTACCTTGTAGTCAAACTTATCATTTAAAAAGTTTTTCCTCAGAGCATCAGACAGATACAGGACTGTTGTGATGATGACGCTGAGAAGAAGAGAAGAAAAAAGAACAGGATTTAATGTGATGTGGAGAGAAATAGTAAATTAAAACACTAATTATCAGGCACAAACTCACTTGTTAGTGACCAACCGCATCACCGTCCAGTCTTTTGGGAACATCTCCGGCCGAATGAGGATTCTGAAGACAGTGAAGATCTGCAAAAGGAAATCCTGGACACAAACAAGGAAAAGTTAGGAATTTGTGATCATGGAAAAATATAACTGTAATGTTTCTGAAGTATTGTGATGACATTTGTGATGTATGTTTAAAATAAGTTTCTGTTCAGACTTTATATTGTAAACAACAAGCATTAACATTTGAGAGAAGTAGGAATGTGCAAAAATATTAAAATATCATATTGTTTAATTTGATGATACAGTATCGATATAGTGGGCTGCTGTTTCGATATATCGCTAATAGTTTTTTTGGTGCATTTTAAGAAATAATTTTTGTTTAGAGGAAAATGGGTCTATTTCATATTAAAGCTACACTGTGCAACTTTTGGGTTAAGGGTTCGTCACCTTCTCGTTTCTATGGATATGACATTGCTCTGCTTCGAATATTACACAATATGACATTAAACAGATCTACCTTACATTTATTCAATTACACATGGTTTCATTGTATAAAAAAAATCAAAAAATGATAAAAATGTTTAATTCCATATTGTGAAAAGTTACACAATGCACCTTTAATTTTGCACAGGTAGTAGTTTAAGTTTAGTTTAAGTTTTATAGTTATGTAGTGAGCCTTTGGATCATTTAAACTACATATGTCCCTTTGAACAAGTAAATGCTGAGCCGTATTCTTCTAGTCATTAACAAGTACTAAACAGAATACACTTTATGTTCCTTAATCTTCAATAAATGGAAGATAAATGGAAGATACCCCTACAGACCTAGAGAGAAGACTGAAATATGAACTAATAAACTAATACAAGTATCCCATGTTTGTTTAGACGCTTTAACATTCCTGTCTCCTTTATATGCAGCTCATCCATAGAAGCATCTACAAAACTCTGCATCTGCCTGTGTGACATTTAATATATTGTCTCTTTACATAATCTGTATGCAAATATATTCATACATCCAGCGGTGAGGAGATGCTGTGAATATTGAAATCTGAATAATGCAAAGACACAACAACCTCCAAGGATATGTATATATTATGAAAAGTGCATTGTAGTTTTTGATGAAAACTGTCAGCAATATTTCATAAAAAGTGAATTTTATACCATACCAGACACCTACAGCTGTCAAAAAGTGATGATGCCATAACTATACATGCTAATTTATAATCTAAGAAGAAGAAATTGTGTTGTTTGGTGTTGGTAAACCCTGTCCCACAGAGACATTTGATAAATATGTGATGAATGTAGAGCTACTATCCACAAACACTGCGCTCTATGTCAGTGTTTTTAAATTCATTCAAACGTGCACATAAATAACAGTGGCTCTCAAACTTTTCACATCAAATTTAACCAAAGAAAAGATATGTCTCCCCGAGTACAACCAGATCTAAACCAGGTCCACAACAGGACTATTCCAGGTCTAATATAGGGCTAAACCAGGTCTAAAATTGGGCTTCATTGTTTCTACTTTTTTTTCTTCACTTACTTGCATTAGAAATTGCACTGAAAATGCAAGAAAGGCTGCTCACTGCAGTCATAGAGCAAAGTTTAGCACCGGGCCAAGCAGCTGTGATGCTTTGAAATCAGTGACGTCAAATTAAATGTTGGGACTGTTTAATGTTTAATGCAGTAGTTTGTTTTTTCGCATTCATAGAAGATTTCTCCAATGGCCAATGGGTTAAATATGATCAGTCATCACAGGGGGCAGGGGGGAAATTTAATCTAAAAACACAGGCAAAATCGCTAAGCCCCAGTTCTAAACAAGAAATTATCCAAAAGAGGATTAAAAATTTTGAACTCTAAATTAGGAAAACCCACTGAATGCATGCACACACAGACAGACAGACAGATAGACACACACACACCCAGACACACACACACACACACCCAGACACACACAAACACAAACAGGTGGCGTACCCTCAGGTCATCTTTACTGCTGAAGGCCTGGAGCAGCTGCTGGTAATGTCTGTCACTCATCTGTCGGAGCAGAGCCAATAAACACGCCACAAACTCGCCCTGAAAGAGAAAAAAAACAAAACAAAACACTGAAGATAGTGTAGATGAAGGTGGTTTTTTAAATATTATTGAATCTGTATGGATAACACACAACGTAAATCATATAATCATATTTTTGCACCTGAGAGGTTGTTTATTTGAGATATAATTGGCAGATTAGAGAAAGTAGCACTGAAACAAATACTGGGACATAAAAGCAGGCGTAAATGAGGCAAAGGAGTAAAATTTTCCGTCATCTTAAAATGAAATAGAGGTATTGTCAGAACTTTCTATTCACCAATCATAATTATCGTGTTTAACAGTGTGTGTCGTTAAGGGCCTTTGCGGTTGCTAAGTGAAGGTTATGTTGGCTAATTACCCCCATTTATGTCACATCAGCCGCCCATGTCCAAGTAGGAACAAAGGGACAATTATTGCTTTTTGCACACGTCACGCAGGGCACTCCGCTGATACTGGAGCAGTCACTACCACTGAGTCTATGAACGGATTTTGCATGGGTTTTCACACACTTATAATGTCTCAAAAGCAGCTACAAACTTATTTTGTTTCAATATTTAGTGGAGCACAATTGATACTTTGCAGCAACAATCCCTCCCTGCCTACTGTAGGCACTGTAGGCGGCTTTTTTTTTTTTTTTTTTAAGACTTTTTTGAGCTTGATTTTAACACACTTTAACCCAAAAGAGCTGACTTGGTTGGAACTACAACAGGTGAGATGATTTGTAATGTTACAAAAGTGACTGTGGTTTAGTCTGACTTGCCATATGCACTTTAAATGAGTCAGGAATAAAGCTTTGTTCAAATCCAAGACCTTGATTAAACTCCTGCTCCCATCTCTACCTCATCATTAGCAATCGCACGGCTCAGTTCTGATTGGATCATTAGTCGTGATGATTACCCCGTTAATACCCACATCACTGCCCCCCTGACGCTGCATTGTCCTATAAATCTTAATTATCCCCATTAATGCTAATACTGGATGTGAGATTAAAGTCGCCATGGCAGCAAGTCAAGTTTAAATCTATAATTACTCCAGCACATTTTTGTCAGGTCCCAAAACCGTTACACAAGAGGAGACAAGATGGTACTAACTGTGACATCTTGAAACTGCAGTCTCATGGAGGGGCCGGCGGGCTGGGGGCGGTTGCTGATTTCCAGAATGGTCCTCATTAAAACTTCCAGAAGGCTCTCCACAATTAGCTGCACCTCCTCTGAGACCACCGGCTCCTGTAACAACGACAGAGGAGAAATGAGTTAGGAGTGACAAGACAATTTTGGTTTGATTTGGCAGTGTTTTAGGATACACAGTTAATCAGTATTTGTAATTAAATCAGCAGTACTATTTCAGACTATTTACCTCAGTAAATTAGTAAATTGTGTTTCTCTCTGTAGACATTGTAAAAGGCAAGATACTACTTCGCTCACCTTGCTTAGTATGAATGAGTGTGTGTGTGTGCGTGCATGCGTGTGTGTGTGTGTGATTGGTGGTCAGAGGGGCAGGTGGTGCAGATTGGCAGCCTTGCTTCCATCATTCTACCCCAGGGTAACAGTAGCTTGCCATCACCAAGTATGGAAAGAAAATGTTAAGTGACTTCGAGTGTCTGGAAAAGCCTTGTATAAAATGAACGCATTATTATATTATAAATATTATTGATAATACGCGTCTGAAAAAGCCTAAAAAAGCCTTCTAAATCTGTGTTAGTTTGAGGAAGGGCAGCAGTTAAAATATCAACCTAATAATAATACTTAAAGGGCCCATATTACACTATTTACTGATCTATGGTATAATGATCCTCATCACAAACAGTGATTTGTTTCATTCACATGTTTAACACACGAACCCTGCATATTTAGACTGATTTCAAATCTTCTCTCAAACAAAAAACACACAGGAAGTGCTCCACTGTGTTTTTAAACTCCATACAGCTTCACTAGAATCATTTGATTAACTTGAAAACTACAACTTCATAACATCACAAGGTGGAACAGAGCATTTTGAGGTTTGGAGATGCAGACAGACTAATAATAAAGGGTTGCACAAACATTTATGAATGAAACAAAGCACAACTCCAGGTATGTTTTTGAGGAAGTAACAAGATTGTAACATGGTTTTAAAGCTCACAAGAATCAGTTATACATACAGTACATAAAAAATACCCCTGTGTAACTTTATAATGTTTCTGTTTTATCCCCTTAATTTGAATATCATTATGCTGCATGGAGCGAGTGGAAAAAAGGCGTGTGTGTGTTTGCTGTATTATTAACAGCTTGCAATAGAATAACAAAAATTGTTTTTCAAAATCCAGTTAGAATTGACCAGCCTCAATTTTCACTCATGCAAATTAACAGAAAATTTAATTCAATTGCAGATCTGACAACATTGTGAAATATTCCAGTTTTTAAGCAGGAGCAGCCGATGCAATTGTTTGAATATAAATAGAAAAGACGAAAGACAGCGAGGAAAATAAACTGGTGGGGTTTGTATGTGTCTCTCTCTATTCTCTCCCCAGACAAGATGGACAGATCTTGGATGCGGCCGTAATGAGAAGTAGCTTCAGACCGTTACAATGGCTGGCACTGCTGTCACTTCCCTTTAGAGGCACTGCCAGTCTATTTGTGGGCACTATAATCCCCTATTGGGCACCTTTACCACAAGCTAACCCCTCTGCCAACCATTAGACCCAACCAGGAAGACCCCAGTTAGTCCTTAACACGCACGAATACCAAAAACACATACGCAGGGTTTGGAGTGAGTGCCACTTTAACAATGCCCAGTGCAAATGAATGGGTCTCATTACCAAACAGTGCCCATGCCAGTGACTTAGTTACCAGGACTAATTAACCATACAGGCAAAACAAAGCTGTATCTGCTAGTATGTATTAGCTGGGGAAATGCGATGAGACTAAAGCCAGTGTCATGAGATGATTTCAATTTGTTGTAGCTAACTGTTGATGTACAAAATAAAATGAAAGATGGAAAATATTATGGTCCTCTCTCTCTCTTTGAAAACATGTTAAAACATCATCTACCCATGTAATATGAAAAAAATGGGATTAAACTAGGACTAAACTAAATGTGAACCAGGCCAGGACTAGAACATTACTAGAAAACCAATCTCAAAAGGACAAGTTAAAAGTATTGTGTTCTTATGAGACAGTATTTGGGTTAAGATCACGTAATTCATGTCTGATATAGAAAAGCGTACTAAGAAGACAAGGTGACTAGTAGTGATCCAACAATAAAATGTGTCTTACCTTTTATACACTGAAGCACTATCTTTTTATTTTAAATGGTGTATCTAAGCAAAATCCTTAATAATGTGTTTTATTCTGACAGAAACTCTTGAATTGTCAGTTACAGGGGTTAGAATACTTTTTTGTGTCAAAGACTATCTCTCAAAAGATTTGGCTTTAAGTAAACTGCATCTTAAATGAGAAGTAGGGGCTTCTAGGAGAATGTTTGTTAGTACTGATTTGAGCTAATTTTAGTCTTGATGTAGACTTGGTTTGGTCCTGTTCTAATCCTGGTTTAGTTCTGGTCTAGTCCAGGTTCATTCCCAGGATTAGTCTCTCTTTAGTCTAAAGTTTAATGCAGTGTTTGTGGCAGTTAGAACGGACCGAGGACTAAATCAGGACTGAACCTGTGTGAATCCAAGGCTTCTTCTAATCATGGTTTGGTTCCAGTATTATTTTTCTCTGTTTTTATGAGGTGTGTGTGTAAGTACATAAGACCTAAACTATAACTAGGACATAACAAAAAAAATCACCAAGGCAGTCTCTAAATAAGTATCTTCTCTTGATATTTTTTCCTGTCCATTACTTACCGTGGTCCCATTCTCTTCCTTCTTTATGAGAGACAACATGCTGGTGAGGATCCGCGCACACATCACCAGGTCCCTCTGCTCCTTCATGTGCGCGTGGAGCAGTCTGAGCACCACCGGCAACAAGATGCACCGGGACTCTGCAAAGAAGATAAATCAGTGATCTTAGACTTGGACTTGGAAAGATTTTATGGATTAATATGGGGAAATATTTGGATATAGTAATAATGATCATCTGAATATCACATAGAGGGACAGAGGAGCTCAGTCTCCGCTCAAACAGTGAGAGATACAGGACTACATTCATACTATAATACTCCCTACAACTGTACAACAACTCACTCTTATGTAGCAGATAGCCCTACATCCTGATAATCATTATTTCATCTTTGCACTGTTTCTCCTTAAAGCTTAGTCACAACTGCCCGTACGACTAGCTATGGGCGGTCTACAGGCAAAAAATGGCTCAACCCGTACGGGGCACGCAAGTGGCCCGCACGAAATAGCAAGCCCGTAGACCGCTCGGTACGACGTACGTACGACGAAAATATGCATGTACATTTATTTCTACGGGCATGCTGCGAGCGCTAGATCAAAGCGAACACTGGTACAGCACGCAAGGGTTCAGTACAGGTGAAGTAGGTGATCCGCAGGTGTGTTGTATGGATTTTTCAATTTTTGGGCACATCAAATCTGGCGTACTGTACAAGGGACACGTACGTGCTCCTCAAGTGATAAATGCGGGTCCCTTGCGTGCCCCTTGTGTGCCCCATGCGTGCAGTCTGAGTGTTAGAAATAAGAGGCTATTTTATGTGGGCATCCTACGGGCACTTACATATCCCGTACACACCCCTTGCGTGCTAAAGGGAGGACCCTCGTGCATATAAAAGGCTGTGATTTGAACGTCCCCCTCACATTCATGGCAAGAATTCTACACAGAAAAAAACACAATTGTCCATAGTCATGCCACCCAAGGGAAAGGGAAAAGAGAAGAAGACTGGCAGGAAGGAGCAGACTGATGAGTCTGACCTACAGCTCCAGCCGAGTTAGAGTCCCTCAGAGGGGAAAGCGGAGATAGCGACAGTGGGGAGAGCGCCGCCACCAACACAAGGAAACGCACGGTAGTGGTGTCTTACAGTTTCCCGGCGGAGATCGAACAGAAGCTGGTCGATTTCTATGAGGCAAACCCTATATATAGAGTGGGGGAGGCTAATATTGACGCCTGCACGTGCGGCATTCGCACGGGGTGAGTAAGGGGCCTGTACTCGGATCCTACTAACGCCTTGAGTGTGGCATTAGGGCACCGTACATTACCCATATGGGCCAAATACCCGTACGGGTAATGTGACTATAGCATAACTCACCTCTTTTATTTAGTCCATATATATTTTGTATTGCTATATTTCTTTATTTTATTTTTACTTGTGCACATATATTTGTATAATTATGCCTTATTTGACACCGGTCTCTTGCCATTTTTGGTATTTATTTTGAATTAATTATTACCATTTATATTTTTGCCCTTTGTTATTATAATGTGTCCAAATAATCTCCCTTGTGGATCAATAACGTTTGTCTAAGTCAAAGTAAAAAAAAAAAAAAAAAAAAAAAAAAAAAATACAGAATACGGAATAGAAAGCAAGAGGTGGGATAAGGTAATACAGCATCGCAATGAATATGGTAGCTTTGACATAAGGTTAGGGCTGGGCAGTATAGCCAAAACATAAGTACTTTTTTGGTATTTTTGGTTAATAACACATTTGAAGATTATTTTTTTCTTATTAAAATGTATAAAAAAAGCTTTTAAATTAGTTTAATCAACATAAACAAGACACACACACACGCACACACACAATCAGCACCAGTTAACACAGAACCTCTTCAAATCCTCTCTTCAAAATGAACTCTTCAATCTGGAATCTGCTTCAAACAACATGCTTTTAATGACTTAAATGATTAGGTTTTGGTTCAAAATTTTATTAATTGCACAGCCCCATTACAGGTTATCTACATGAGGGTGTGATGTAGTACAGTTGTCTGGAGTACAGTAAGAATGTAGTCCTGTATTGCAAACAAGCTTTCATATTTCTATGGTGGAAGCGTTTAAATATGTTGCTATAATTAAAGGTTCCTTGGTGTAATGTATGCTATTGTATTAAAATGAACAGAATTACGGATGAGTTTTCCTGTTCAGTGGAAGCCTTTAGGGAGCAGAATATAAATAAACTCTAAACACCTCGATAATTTGCTTTTATTAAGAATAATTAAATGACTTGGAGCTCTGTGGGCTTGCATTCAGCCAGAGTGTGGAGAAATGACGGCACCACAGGGGGGAACACCTGAACATGGCAATACGGACATGTAGCGCAAATATAAACTCATTAATTATAACAGAGCACATGCATTAACCCCAGCTATTTATTTTAGTTTATTTCACACTGTGCTGTTTGCTTCCTCCCCCAAGACGTGTGTAACGAGATCTTTGTTAGTTAGAGAGTGGGGGTGGGTGATACTGACAAAAATGAACATCACAATATACATTTTATTTGAATCTTGATGACAATATTATGGCAGTAGATCAGAAATGTGCTAAAAGGTGTTTGAGTTTGAATTGTTATAGTTGACTTTTAAGGATGGCACAAAACGTGAATTGACTGTAAAATTTAAACGCAAAGTCTCGGCCTGTCAGGATGTCTAGGCCTGTCACGATGACAAATTTTGAAGTGCTATATAATGCTCAAGTTAATATACACAATAAAATTATAATATTGAAACCAGACCCCAAAAAATGGGGTCAATATTGTAAAAAAACATGATCTGAGCTGCAATAAATAAATAAATAAATAGGAGAATGTATTTGTACGTATAATGAAGATAGAAGTCCATAATTCAACCCTCTATGGCTCAAACCTCATCGTAGTACAGAATTTTTTCACGAGTGGAAAGAAAAAGTATTCATGATAAATGCTGACGCCCAAAAATTATTGTTGTATGTACTGAGCAAGTCGCTATACTATTTATTGTGACAGGCCTAGTAAAAACAGCTTGTAAGGTGACACTGCAAGTTAGTTTTGTTTCATTTTTAATCAGATATATTCCATGTTGTAATTTTGCATATTTCTGTCTCACATTTAAAGATAATTGTTGTAGTATATTGTAGTATTTACACATGGCATACAAACTAACTGTAGCTCTACTATTGTATTCTTTCACTGATTTCTATTTGTAACTAAAATTATGTCGTAATAATATAATATGTTTTAAATACCAAAAATGTGGTAATGTTTTAGGTGGAGTCAAGCAGTTTGAAGTATGGTCACCAAAATATTTTTTATAGTAATAAATACGATTCAGATATTTTGTGGGAAGTAGATTTTTATTTTTTTATTTTTTTTTACTTTATTTTGGTTGGTCGTGGTAAATGCTTGTATCATAAAGGTAAGAACCAAGAAACCTAAACTATCTTTTGAGTCCAAGTCCAATAAAACACAAAATGCCCCTGATAATAAGTCCAAACATGAGTCCTACAGTGTACTTAAATGTTCCACCTGCTCGCCTTTACCTGGGTTGATGTACAGCTGGCTCTCCACAGTCTTGGCGATGCACTGCAGTTTGATGGTCTCTAGGGGGCACTCCGCTTGAACGGTGGTGGGCAAACTCGCCAGTGTCTCTCTGACGAAACCAGCTACTTCCCTCACTGTAAAAATCTTCAGTAACTCTCCATACACCGCAGGGAATGTCCGAAGGAAAACAGCCTAAAGGAAAAACACAGCATACGTCTTAGTGGTCAATCTAACCACAACTAAGACCCGTCAATACTGAAATAATTAATTATTTAAGACAAAAATCTATGCTTTGATATTTTCAGATGCTAACAGCAGTCTTGCAGTATAACTCGGTTTAATTGAGTGGTTAGGGACAAGACAAGCACTAGAGTGTACCATTCCTGTATTAGCCTGGAACTGATTTAGTGTAATACCAATTAATTTATGTTTAGGGATTATATGGATTAAAGAAAAGCACTGGTCCATACTGGCTGGAATATGAAGTGCAAAATCATGAAGGTTAGAGGGTGCAGAATAATGGCAACTGAATTAAGATTCCTCAGTCTCCCTGGTAAGGTCTAGTGGAGAGGAGAATCTGATAGTTGAACCTCGGAAGGTTTGGGAGTCCCTGCTTAGACTGCTGCCCCCGCGACCTGGCCCCGGATAAAGTGGAAGAAAATGGATAGATGGATGAATTAAGATTGCAATACAAGTGTCTGTCATTGTAAAGGGTACATATATTTAGAGTAATATGGACAACAAATTATCATGCCTCAATCTGACTACTTAAATATATTTTGAAATGCCTGAAATTCTTGTATTCATTTAAAGATTAAAGATTTTGGTCATCATATGTGATATTATATATATATATAAAAAAAAATAAATAAATAAAAAAAATAAAAATAAATAATAATAATAATAATAATAATAATAATAATAAGCAATAAGCAATATAATAAAATTAAATTAATCTTTTTAATAGCCAATCAGTCATAGTTACATATTACTTTATGTTAGTACAATGGCACCATAAGGAAACAGTTATGGGAAGCTGGTATACAGAATATGACCAAAACCTCCAGGAAAACACATTTATACCCATTTCCCACACATGGCTGTATAAAACACATGAACCACTACACTAGTGTCTAATTATGCATTTCTCAGGCCTCTTTAGCTTGTTTGTTTTACTCTTGTTGAAAATCAGTGAAGGCGGTCGCTTGCTGCGCCCACCTCCCACGGCTAAGCGGCGGGGAAAAAACGGCCCTTAACAAAAAATATCCAGTTCTGTCCGAAGAGCACCGAACAGCAGAAAATTCAATTACAGACAATTTCCCACATATCGTAACTGAATTAGCGCAAGTCCTTAAAGGGAGACTAGCCAGGTTCTAGGAAAAGTAAGAAAGTTAGAGCGAAAGTTGTATTTTTCTTATGTAACATTGGAGATTTCTGAATTTTGCATGGATTCTTTTATGGATTAAGGTGCACTTAAAATGTTGTATGTATATGGTTCAGCTCATGGTGGGTCAGGTATTGTTAGAGATTTTTGGCTCACACTCATGCCTCACAGCAAGAAGGTTCGATTACCCTGTCGCTTGGGCCTTTCTGTGTGGAATTTGCATGGAGTCTTGCAGCTTTCTCCATGTGTTTCCAATGGGCACTCTGGTTTCCCCCATCAACCAAAAACATGCACAGTAGGTAAAATCCTCCAGCTAAGGTTGTCCTGAACAAGCCAAGGTTGATCACATCAGATCACCTGTTGTAGTTCTAACCAAGTCTATTCTTTATGGTCAGAACAAAGCTCAGATTAACCCTTTAGGTGCCACAGGTTTGTAAACGTTTGATTTTGACATCTTAATTTCAAGAGGCTCTAACTTAAAAGTGATAAGAGATAGAGACTTTCTGTAAATAATAAATATTAAGGATGACCCAAAGTTTATGTAGGGATTAAATTTACCCATCTAATTTGCATATTATGACATTATATGGTGGTGGCCATCTTGGATTATAGAATTTTCATGAAATGTCACGTTTGAATGATAAAATGCATTACTTCTTTCCCTCCAAAATGCCCTCACCTTGTGTATGCTACAGTATATTGCACAATATACAGTAGCATACACAATTTTGATACTTCTCCTCTTTGACCGACATCGATACTGGTGCCTGTGTACGCGTGCATCCCCCCCGTAGTTGGGATGCACTGAGGACAGTCACCCCGGTCGACAGTCCCGCCTGGAGCAGGGGGGCCCGTCCCCATCGATGGGCTGAGAGAGTGCAGAGAACTCCTCCCACACAGAGTAGCCGTCCCTTGCCCGCCGAGTTGACAATATCGCTCTGATAAAATGGCTCACATGCAGACTAGCTCCGCTCGCACACTAGCCCCACTCGCCCTAATTCAACGTGCTCTAGCTCAACTATTTTGTATAGAAGCATGACGTAATTCTGAGTCGGAGATGTAGTATTACATGTTTGCTATCTAGTGCAGGGGAGCTTGAATGAAATTTGACATGCTATATGACAAAATCAGCCATTTTATTCAAAGCAGCATCTTGTCGATAGTGGCGCCTAGAGGGTTAAAGGCTAACTTGAGTAACAGAGCTTCAGCAGTGCCTTCAGGTACCTTCAGAAAAGTATCAACAGAGTACTAGTATACTTTAACCTTAGCAGGGGCTGGGGGGATTGCAGAGACTCAGTTCTTGGTGCCATTATGTCTGAAAATCCTTCTAAAATGCTCTCATAACCACACACATATACAGCCTTACCTGGGTTTGTGCGACTGGACTTGTGCCTTTGTTTTCTTGGGAGAGGAAGAAGCGGATGGACATGAAGAGTTCGTGGATACAGACTCTGAACTCCTCCTCGTTCTGCCCCCCGGTGGCCAAAGAGAAGAGACGCCGTGACTGGATGATGTATTTGAAGATGTACTCGCTGGCCTAAAGGGAGGAGAGTCGTCAGTACTTATCATGTATGTCTTATCACATAATATGAGAGATCGTATCAGTGACAATGATAAGATTTTGAGTCTGACTTTAATTTCTTCTCATGTGTGAAGTGAAAAGCATGGTGTAATTATAGTTTATCTGATGAATAAAGATCTGTGTTTGGGAAAAAGGGCGTCAAGATTAGATTGGTTAGTTGTTATTTGCAGTTATTTAGATGTAGAACTGTACACATTAAAAAAAAAATAATAATAATAATTGCATCAATTTTAGAATTTCAATCCAAGTATATTTACTTCAGCAATATATCGCACGTAAAATTTTGTGAAAGGCCTATAAAGGATTTCACTTTTGTTTCAGTTGTTGACATATCCACACCTTACCTAGGGAATACAGTTGAAATTAATTGTGAATTCTTGTCAGATCTATATGTTTCTTCACATAATAATCATAAGCATTAAAATGTGATATTGTGACGTGCCTATTTGGAAATACTACAACTTCTGAAATAAATAAATGGACAATAAATTAGACAATAGGTGGATATGTTTGGCTGCTGATGAGTTAAAGGAAAATGTGAGAATTTGTTTGATCAAAGCCAAAATATATCCACGATTTCAAGGCATCTCTATTTTGAAAACCACTCTATGTTTTTGTTCTTTCTCTAATCGAATCATATGACACATAAACGTTCACACACACGCCGCAATATTCAAGACAGGATCATCCTAATTCCCCCCACACCCGTATCTCCCAGTCTGCCTTTGCTTCCTTTTCTTTTACCCTCACTACAACATGTTGTATCTGAAGTACACGATGCGTTTACGTTAACATCGTAAACTGTTTCACTTGGTTTTGCATAAATAAAGATAAAAAAGGAAAACCACTCTAAGCTGCAGTCATGCCACATACGTGAATAAACTACACGTACATCTGCGGAGCATCTCTCGTTTATTATTAACTGCACAACAAAGTATTATTTACAGGGTTGCCAAACATATATTGAATGATAGATGAGAGGCAGATGCTCTTTGGACAGCATCATACAGCGTGTAGACTCTGTGGGACTGAATAAACCAAAGCATTAACTATGTATAGTATGTTTATGTAAAGGGACCTATAAAACTATAGGTTGAATGTATTCACAGATTATATGGGTATACATTAGCAGTGTTGCGTGACAGAGGGATGTTTACATTTTTATAGCTTTATTTTAAAATGTACAACAGTGAATTCAATGTGCTTGTTGCTTAATTTAACACACATTGTAAAGACTTCATGTAAAATTTGGTTTAATATCTTCAGTTTAAATTTTGGATTAAAAAAAAATGTAATTGGAATTTTTTAAAACATATTATCACAATTATCAGAATTTAAGTGATGTTCATAAAAATGTACCATACTTGGGGGGCCTCAGTTTTTCCCAACCAAGTAATCCCACACAACCGCTACTTGGCATCGACGCTAAGCTAACAAATGTTAATTTTTGGCAATATTTTTTTTTTCAAATCCAGGTTCTGGTTAGGATTAGGGTTAGGCTTAGGAGCAGTTAATTTGGTTAGAGGGCAGGTTAGCTCACCCAAGTATACAGCTTTTTCAGTACTTAATGTGATGTTTTTTTTATTGTAAATAAATAGATAATATATTGTTTTATTTGAGTTTGTGTGTGTTTTGTGTGCGTTTTGATGCGCAGTCTCACCTTGAGCACCTGCTGGATGTGATCTTGATGCTCTGCGTCCACGATGCGGTCCACCCACCACTTGAACACTTTGATCAGGTCTCTGGGGACACAACGCAGCCATTTACCATTCAGCTCCAGCCACTGCCCGGCCTCTGCACCAGCAGGCTCACACACAACGCACTGCACTGCGTTTCACTCATATACACAGGTGAAACATTAAAACAGAAATCTTCTAGTCAGATAAATTCTTGGCTGACTGAACACATGTCCTGTGCATTGATTAATGGAGTAGGATTTCTTGCAAAAACAAATACAAAGAAGTACTAGAAAATGTACTTGAAAAGGCTGATTAAAGGTCCTATATTACACAAAACTCTTGTGAACTTTAAGCCACCTTGTAGTGAAAGTGTTTGGATATTTAAAACACAGCTGAGCACTTTGTGTATTACCACATGACATCACAGGGAGTGTTTTCAGTTTGAGAGAAGAACTCAGCCTAAACATGCAAGTTTTGTGTGTTAAACGTATGAATGAAACAACATCATAACACAGATCAGAAAATAGCATAATACAGGACGTTTAAACTGCCCAGCTAAGTTATTCCATGCCTTCTCGTTTCTGCTGTGGTACATATAAATCCTTATAATCCTGATAAAATAACAGTGCACTACTAAAAAAAGGTCGACATCATGGTCCAATGAATCGACTAAACAACTGTGTCAATGACCCTTTTAAACCATGTCACCATAACATAAACACATATTGATGAAGAATATAAGATGCAGTAAATAAATAACATAATGAAACACTTCAGTTATAATGAGGTGATGAAAAGTTTAATTAACCTCAAACATTGCTAAGAATATGTTTACTTGTGTTGCTGTGTATAAACTGTCATTGTTAATTTATTCTTCACCGATTGCTTTCAAAATGAGTTATGAAAAGGAAAAGCCAAAGCAGTGCTGTTTTTGTTTGTCAGCACACATATGAAGTACAACAAAACTTGTCATTGTCATTAACCATTACTTGCTGCACACTGGTGAAGTACTACATCCTTCAACATTAGATCAACAAAGTAGTTTAAAGTTAAGACATTGGTTCATATATGTTAAGATTAGGGTTTATGTTAAAGTTTGGCAAGTAGTGACTATGGTTAAAGGTGCAACTTTTTTGATAGAGGGCCCACTACAGCTTGTCTCCATGGAGATGCTACTGCTTTGTCTGTAATGTTCCACAGCATGGCATTACAGTTCTCTATCTTGCATTTTCTCAATTACAAATGTTTTATTGCAAAGAAAATAACTCGAAAAAACATGCGTTCTTATTGCTGGGTCTCACCTCTCCACAGATCTGACCTTGGGCTTATCTCTATGGAGCTAGGCAAGTTTAATACCATACTGTTGTGGAAAATTCCTGACAAAGCAATAACTTCTCCATGGAGACAAGTAGTAGTAGATCCTTTATTAGAAAAGTTAGACAATGCACCTTTAGGGTTCGGATCAGTCTCTGTAAAATGAACGCAGGTCACTGTAATGTCCCCACAAAGCATGTCCTTGCCATCATTAACACTAAATAATTTTCTTTCTATAATTTCTTTAAGGGAAATAGCTGTCAAAGTGACACAGTGTGCTTTATGTGTGTGTAAAATAACAACATGATATCAGCACGGGTCTCATAGCAGGTACAGCGAGTGTGAAGAAGGCAGCCGGTGAGAACAGCAGGTCGTGAATATGTGAGTCTGCATGGGAGGGATCAAAGAAGGACCAGTGAAGGAGACTCAAGAAGACAACGTGCTATTCTCCTTTTATCCAGAAGGGGGCACTGTAGTCATTACATTTAGAGCTAACACACTCAGCACTGCAGACCTGACAACTGTTGTGACATTTAGGGATGGTCAATTTGAGTGGATTAATTTCTTTATAACAGTATAGGTGATTACACTGTTGTATTAAATGTCAAGTAGCTTTTTTTAACAAGAGATTAAAATGTCATTTGGAAAATTTTCTGCTTTCTTTATTTTGAATCGGACATGCATTTTAGTAGCAACTTGTAAGATCTAATATGCATGTATATTTGTCCCCTCTTTTCCTTCTGCGATTGTAAAATGTTTAACTTTGGTGTTCACAGTTTACATCAAGCTACATAAATTAAAATAACATTTGGTGTAATTACCTGTATGACAAAGCTCCAGCAAAGTGGCTCTCGATGTAGGTGTCCATGACTGGTTTAAAATGTTGAAATTTACTGTCTTGGAGGAGGTTGATTATGTGGACCTAGGAAGAAAAAAGACAAATTTTGCATTCCATTTTGGCTTTTCCAAACAAGTACAAATAAAGCAATAATAACAGACTTAAAGGTGCACTATGTAACTTTTCTGGTGGTAGATATGGCTTTCTATGACCTCCTTGTCTCCATGGAGATGTGTGCAATACCTGTTTTGTTCAGGACAATATTAAACCAATCTATCTACCATTTATTTAATTACAGGTGTTTTTATTGCTCAAAAACATCTTGAAAACACATATTCATGCTTGTCTCCATGGAGATAGATGAGATTAATACCAGGCTGTGGAACATTTTTGACAAAGGAACA
Source organism: Taenioides sp. WSHXM2023 (assembly GCA_029959045.1). Taxonomy (NCBI): domain Eukaryota; kingdom Metazoa; phylum Chordata; class Actinopteri; order Gobiiformes; family Gobiidae; genus Taenioides; species Taenioides sp. WSHXM2023. Next base: position 11,406,702 of record CM057085.1, read on the forward strand.
ACATCTCCACCTAGAAAAGTAGCTGGCATACCTTCCACCAGAAAATGTACACAACACACCTTTATATACAGAAATTGAACACCATGATTTTGGATATAATGTGTGTAATTGGATTTTGTAGTCAATCGTTTAAGTATAATTCCTTCATCTTACAAATATTCACCAGTTGTGTCGGGGTTATATGATAAAACAGGTATAGGCGTATTACGTAAGACCAAAACCATTAAGTTACACAACCTAAGATGCTGGCTGTCTGAATCCATTACGCTGTGGTTTCCTCTGTGTGGAGATTGCTGCGAATTCTGCATTAACTATCTGACCGCAGGAGATAAAATATCTGAGAGTCAGGCTTATTTGATTGATTTTAACTCGCAAATAGAAAAGGGTATAGCTCCCCTGTCTCCATGGAGCTTTTCATCACCGATAATGCCACATGAGGGGAAAAAGTGTGGTCTTGTGTCAGTGTGTGGAAGGAAGGGAGAGACGGCCAACCAATCGATCTATCTGCAGTCCATCAGCGCAGTGTGGTGTGACTGAGGGAGATTGGTTCACAGAGTATTGAAGCATTACTGTACCAGACCCGAGACCAGAGACCAGACCAGAGACTAGACCAGAGACCAGACCAGAGACCAGACCAGAGACTAGACCAAAGACTAGACCAAAGACTAGACCAGAGACCAGACCAGAGACCAGAGACCAGACCGAAGACTAGACCAGAGACCAGACTGAAGAGTAGACCAGAGACCAGACCGAAGACTAGACCAGAGACCAGACCGGAGACCAGAGACCAGAGACCAGACCAGAAACTAGACCAGAGACCAGACCAGAGACCAGACCAGAGACAAGACCAGACCAGAGACCAGAGACCAGAGACCAGGCCGAAGACTAGACCAGAGACCAGACCGGAGACGAGACCAAAGACCAGACCAGAGACCAGACTGAAGACCAGACCACAGACCAGACCAGAGACCAGACTAGAGACCAGACCGGAGACCAGACCGGAGACCAGAGACCAGACCAGAGACCAGACCAGAGACCAGACCAGAGACCAGACCAGAGACCAGACCGGAGACCAGAGACCAGACCAGAGACCAGACCAGAGACCAGACCAGAGACCAGAGACCAGACCAGAGACCAGACCAGAGACCAGACCGGAGACCAGAGACCAGACCAGAGACCAGACCAGAGACCAAACCAGAGACCAGACCGGAGACCAGACCGGAGACCAGACCAGAGACCAGACCGAAGACCAGAGACCAGACCGGAGACCAGAGACCAGACCAGAGACCAGAGACCAGACCAGAGACCAGAGACCAGACCAGAGACCAGAGACCAGAGACCAGACCAGAGACCAGACCGGAGACCAAACCAGTGACCAAACCAGAGACCAGACCAGAGACCAGACCAGAGACCAGAGAAGAGACCAGAGGCCAGACCGAAGACCAGACCGGAGACTAGACCAGAGAGCAAACCAGAGACGGGACCAGAGACCAGAGACCAGACTGGAGACCAGAGACCAGACCGGAGACCAGACCGGAGACCAGACCAGAGACCGGACTAGAGACCAGAGACCAGACCGAAGACCAGACTGGAGACCAGACCAGAGACCAGACCAGAGACCGGACCAGAGACCAGACCAGAGACCAGACCAGAGACCAGAGAGAGGACCAGACTGGAAACCAGGCCAGAGAGCAAACCAGAGACCGGACCAGAGACCAGAGACCAGGCTGGAGACCAGAGACTAGACCGGAGACCAGACCGGAGACCAGAGACCTGGCCAGAGACCAGACTTGAGACCAGACCAGACCCCGGACCAGAGACCAGACCAGAGACCGGACCAGAGACCGGACCAGAGACCGGACCAGAGACCGGACCAGAGACCGGACCAAAGTCCAGAGAACAGAGACTAGAGACCCGACTAGAGATCAGACCAGAGACCAGACCAGAAACCAGAGACCAGACCAGAGACAAGACCAGAGACCAGACCAGAGACAAGACCAGAGACCAGACCAGGGATAAGACCAGAGGCCAGACCAGCGACCGGACAAGAGACCAGACCAGAGCCAAAACTTTGTCTTAGTGGCTTCTGTGGTTACGCTCTGGACAGGTCTAAGGTAATACTATCTGAAGTATAAAACTTAATTACTGTAATAAAAACTAGTGGGATATTTATTGGTTTGTTTATACTGGAAATGAGGCAAGTGATTTTTCCCCCTCTATAAACTGCTGCTGGATCAGTGCTGCATATTTAACTGCAGTCGCATTTGAACTACTGTTTGAAATGTCAAAATGATTTAATCACAAAAGCTGAAATTAAGTAGGCAACAGAATGTCCTCTGCAAACAACACAAATCGCATCTAAGCTATATATGGTGTAAAAAAAACGTTTTAAATGCTTAGTTAAACAGTTTGCATGTCAGTCTTTCTATGAGTTTAAAGCTACCATTCATAAATAGACTGGTCGACCCACCAATGTTGTATTCTCACATATCACCACTAGATGCCGTCTATGTTACATTTCTGACAGGAGAAGACCAGAGGGCACAGGTGAGTCTGAACAAAGGCCAGGTGAGGGGAGGGGTAGGGGTAGAACGGGTTTTACATCTGACATCTACTGGTGAAAAAAGTCAAATAAACTTGCGGATGGTAGCTTTAAAGCTCACATCAAATTTTAAATGCAACACTGTTTTTTCCATGCCCATATCAAATCTTTTATTTTCATTTTTCATTATTCTACTTATTAGAAGTTGGAACCTTTTTTGTATTTTTTTTGTCTCGCGTCACATCTAGTGAATGTCATCTAAAACTTGAATGTACCTTTTGGCAAACTAAAAGCAAATCAATGCATTTAATTGAAAATGAAGAGCTTCACTAATCATTACTAGTTATTATAACAGTAGATAGTGAATGTTAGCTTCAATTATGAACCCTAATCCCTTCTTTCAGATAAAAACAGAAGTTTCTAATCTTTAGGAAACTGTACTCACCAGAGAATCGAAAACCTTGAGTCCATATCTTGAGCTGCTTTCATCCAGAATTCCAAACAGAGTGTCCAGTGTGTCCTGAAGGAACTGAGAAAGAAAAAAACAGATGAGTTAGAACACAACAGAGTGACCTTTCCTGTTGAATTTAATATGAAAAAATAAACACTTGAAATAAAATCAAATAAGGTGCGATCAATACTTCAACAGCAGAGGAGCAGAGGCAATTTTGGGCCCTGAATCTGATAAGAGTGGACCTACTTTGACAATCTCAGACCCATCGATCTCCTTGAGCTTTGACAGGCTGTCGTTGATGCGTTCAGGGTGAGCACGCCACTTCAACAGGTCCAACATGTCGCCTGGAGAGAAACAAGGTGAGAGAGAACAGTTAGGAGTGGAAATTTAGAGCACACTAATGAAGCATAGCATACTTAAAGGGCCCGTGTTACGCTATTTTCTGATCTAAGTTATAATGTAGTTTCCTCATCACAAACACACCTGGAGTTGTGTTTTGTTTCATTCACACATGTTTAACACACAAACCCTGCATATTTAGGCTGAGTTCTTCTCTCAAACAGAAAACACTCTGTTCCACCTTGTGATGTCATGTCATACAGGAAGGAAGTGCTCCATTGTGTTTTTAAACTCCACACACCTTCACTAGAATCATTTGGATCATTTCAGCCCTGGAATTGCCTGAATCTACTGAACTAAAGGTAAAACAAGCTGTTTACTTGAAAACTATCAGTACATGTATGTGACATCACAAGGTGGAACAGAGCATTTTGAGCTTTGGAGATGTGGAGAGACTAATAAACACAAACGTGTGAATGAAACAAAACACAACTCCAGGTTTTGAGGAGGTAACATTTTAATATGGCTTAAAGCTCACAAGTCAGCGAGTCACGAGTCAGTTTTGCGTAATATATAGAATACTAGAATACCAATTATTTAATACTGGAACCGAAAACGCTGGTATCTGATTGCACTGCTATGTCTGAAGCTCTGTCACTCAAATTAGACTTTAATCTGATCTTTATTTTTACGCAATCTGACAGAAAGAGCTGACTTGGTTGGAACTACAACAGGTGAGATGATTTGCGTATTTCAACTCTCACACATAAAATTATTGTCACAAACTACCTAGCAGTTAGTTCAGTTAGTCAGTTTCACCTTTTTGTTGAAAATCAAACATCTGAGAAACTGTGTGACTATCTGTGTGTATCAGTCTATCGTCATAATCTTGATTAGTGCACAATAATTGGAACAAGTAAAACATGTCTACACAAAGAGAGGGTTTTCAATACACCCCCAAAACTTTAACAATGATGATATTTTTAAGTGTGACAGGAAATAAAGGAGATAAAGAGTCATCTCTCTGAGGCATAGTTCCCTCATGAATAAAACATTCTAACAGAAAAACTTTTACTGTGCATTCAAATTCAGCTCGATACTTTTGAACAAATATGATATACATTTATTATGAGAATTTATACTATTACAGTAACAGACGCCAATATTTTAAAGGTGAGTTTCCATTTAAAGATAAAATGACCTGTGTAGTGTAGTTAATCTGACCTTCATGCATATTCAGCAGTTACTCTCACAAAAACGGAGAAGGAAATACAACTAGTAATTCAACAGGAAATCACAATAAACCCATGGAGTACATTTTTGTGGAAATTATTTGAGTTTATAAAATGGGTCCCTTTATACCACTGTTCCATAAACACAAAAATGTAACTGAATACTGTGAATACTCAGCATATTTTACCGTTCTGTGTGAGTTTGGTGGAGCAGAGGAAGCTGGTGATCCAGAAAGACTCCTTGGTCCCTTTTAAGGTTTGGTTGTTGGAGGGCAGGTTGGCTTTGGAGAAGGGCATCTTCAGGTAACGTGAGCAGTCGGCCAAACTCGTGTTCTCCTCACACTGCACAGGAACAATTAAAAAAACAAGATGTAACTGTTATCAACGTGAAAGTAAAAAAAAAATATGCAAAAATATAGTTCCAGTAATGCGTGTATGTTATTTCCACCAGTCAAAAGCTCGGACACATCCTCTCTTTCAGTGATTTTTCCTACATGTTTACAACTTTCGACATTTTAGATACATATAGAAGACATAAAATACAGCAAGATATACAGAATTACTTAGTGAAGAAAAAAAGTTAACACATTTTTTTTACTACAAAATTCCACAGATAAGATGAAGTAAGAAAAAAAAAATAAAAATAAAAAAACATTTAATAAGAGGTGAGTCCAAACTTTTACTGGTTGTGTATATTCTTGTCATATCTGATAATAAACAAAATTACCTCCTTAAATGTGTTCTGTGATTTTATTTTATTTTTATTTTTTTCCGGTATTTCTGTCTTAAAGATACACCGTGTTACTTTTTTGATGAATGGTACTCCACCTGCTTGTCTCCATGGAGGTGTTATTGCTTTGGCTAGAATGTTCCACAGTATTGCATTATCCAGCTCCATGGAGACAAGCAGTTGATGCTACCAGGCCAAGTTACCGGTCAGCTCTATGAAGGGGCGATCACTTTCACTTCAAGAATGCATGTTTTTCAGATATTGTTGAGGAAAAAAACATAATTAAATAACTGATAGATAGATATGTTTAATGCATATTGTAGAACAGGGGTCTCCAACTATTGTCCCACTGCTGATTATTACTACTTCAGTCAAACCTGAAGTACTGCAAGATTCACCAAACTAAGATTCTGACAAATTGTACAAGCAATTCAAATGTTAAATATGAAAGGAACCGCTCTAGTTTTTAGATCATGTGAGGATTCTGTTTACAACATTACATAACATCAATAAATCCTGTTTTTGAGTTTGGCCTCTAAAGATTTCTACAAAAACTTCACAACTCAATAATTAGACATTTCTTTTTTCCGGTGTCTGGGTATCTACAATGTTTGGACAGATTCTTGTGAGTTTATTTTAGGCCAGACGAGAAAGTAGGCCATGCCAGTTTCATTGAGATTTCAACAACGTCCATCCGGTACGAGAGCCGATTCATCCCTGGGGTGGGAAACACAAGGCTACCAGAGGGGTCATTTTTAAGGTTAAGGGTTGAAATATGAATAGAATTTGAATAGTTTTTTATCGCACTACCAAGGAAAAGGTTATTATGACTGATATTTTGTGATTTGAAAAGCAAAGAGGAATGGTTCACTCCAGGTTTTTCTTTTTATTTACTCAATTACTGATGTTTTATGATTAAGTACGAGCAGGGTCGCCTCTCCACATAAAAGTTCAATGCCACAGTGTGTAACTTTCCAGTACTTTTTATTCAAGACCAATAAATCCCAAATTCCATGATTAATTAAAGGGCTCAGATTACACAATTTTCTTATCTATGTTATAATGTTGTTTTCTCATCACAAACATACCTGGAGTTGTGTTTTGTTTCATTCACACATGTTTAATACACAAATCCTGTTCTTCTCTCAAACAGAAAACACTCTGTTCCACCTTGTGATGGCATGCAATAATATAGAAAGTGCTCCATCATGTTTTTAAACTCCATACACCTTCACTAGAATCATTTGGATTATTTCAACCATGGACTTGCCCATCTCAACTGAATAAAAGTTAAAAGGAGCTGTTAACATGACATCACAAGGTGGGACAGAGCATCCTGAGCTTTGGAGAATGTATAATAATAAAAGATTACTCAAACATGCGCAAATGAAACAAATAATTATATTAACACGCACTACGTGGTTGTCATGTTTTATTTTCTCTATATGGTCCGTAAATAAATTCCTATTCCCCTATAACTGCTAGCCTCGTGAGCTTCATTTGACTGGAGCCTAGGTGACGTCACACTCTCTTTATATAGTCTTTGCTCTTAGCCCATACAATGCATGAACAGACGGTGCAGTACTTTCCATGCCCTGGTGTATCCAAGGTTTCACACACACAGCCTCCCCGTGCAGCAATACAAAATGTGCATGTGGTCTGCAATTATTATAAATTACACCCAAGAAAACCTCCCAGTGGCTTTTACACAGGGATACAGGCCTGTGTCATTTGTTTGGGCCTTTTGATGTGTCCAACCAAACAAAATGTGTGAAAATATGACCAAGAGCAAGGTCATGGACATCAGTGGAAATACAAAGATGGACTGCCACATCAACTTTGTTTTATATAGTTCAGAGACTGTGGTGTGGCAGAATACAGAAGGCAGAGCACAGAAGACCAAAAAGGAGATGGTTTTGAGGAGAACAAAGCAACACAAAGGAATAAAGGACATCAGGTTTAAAGAAAACCAAAACTAATGATTTAAGGATGTAAGACATGCCATATATTGGTTTAAGTAAAGGATAACTCTGGCATTGCCAGTATCTACTGAATTAAAAGTATAAAGGTAGCTGTTAACTTCAAAACTACCACTTTGTGATGTCACAAGGTGGAGTAGACCATTTTGAGCTTTGGAAATGTAGATATACTAATAGCAAAGGGTTACTCAAACATTTGTGAATGAAACAAAACACAACTCCAGTGTTTATGTTTTTGATGTTTTGATACCATGGCCAAACACTCACAAGAATACTAACAAGAATTTTAATTTTGCATAATATAGGACCTTTAATTATAAATATTTCTCTGGAATTATTGGTGCTAAATTGGTGCTCTCTATGTTTTCAATAAGATGGGTGAAAATCTCGAATCAAGCATTATCACCCAGCTCTGTTTCCAAGGTTTTGAGCAATATAAACAGCAGAAATTTAATAAATACAAGATAGGTGAGTTTAATGCCATACTGTGGAACATTCAAGGCAAAGTGATAGCCTCACGGAGACAAAAAAAGTACCAGAGAAAGTTACATAGTGCCTCTTTAAGTCTGACAACCTGGTAATATGACCTCAGTGGGCTTTATAGGAGTTGTTTTGAAGACACGCACACAAAAACAACAGTAAAAACAGAAATGGCTGCTCTGTGCCTTTGAGAACACATGATTCACTTAATGATGCGCTGTACCAGACTGAACCACACAGACAAAGGTGACGTAAAACTCCAGAGCGGTTATTATGCAAAGCTCTACATTACAACTACCACAGCTGTTATGGTTCAAGTTTGTAGAGTTTTTAAATAATTGTGTTAACATGAAGGACCCAAAAGATTTTACTGTCCTACTCAAAACATATTTCATAATTTTAAAATAATTTTAAATTCAGGACAGGAGCTGGGTCTTAATTATTTCAGGGGTGATGTTTATTATTATTATTATTATTATTATTATTATTATTATTATTATTATTTTATTTTATTTTATTTTATTATTATTTTTTTTTTTTTTTCTGAATATTTAAAATCTCCTATCAACTTATGTTTAACATCTTAGCAAACAAGCTGATCTGATTACATATAGAATTTAAATGGCTTTAAAGGTGCACAATGCAACTTTTCTGGTAGGGAGGTCCTCTTGTTTTTTCTCCATGGAGATCACCTTGCCTGGATTTTTCCACAATACGGCATTAACCTTATCTTATCAACTGCAGGCATTTTATAGCATTCTTACTGCATGGGAGGTCATTTTTCCACAGATCTGACCTGAAACTTTGCCTGGTGGTGACATTTCCTTTTCTCCATGGAGACAAATAATTTAATGCACTACTATGGAACGGTCCAGGCAATCACATCTCCATGCAGACAAACAAGCAGAAAGGTGACATAAAGCATCTTTAATTGCCAGCTCATCTTTTGTTAATCACCAGGAACAAACATCACAGACAAACACACAAGAAAGGAGGAAGGAACAAAAACAAGCATTGTGTGATCCAGTGTTGTTATATTCAAGAATTTAGTGAACGGGCTGCATGATTTCTGTATCAGATCCAGAGCCTGAGCTTGAGGAGCTGCTCTTACCTTGTGTATAATGAGCTCATGGGTTCCATCTGGAAGTGTCCGGCCGTCCTCCTGCATCAGAGGCACAAACGAGTATCCAAACAGCTTCTTCTCCCCCTTGTCTTTAGCTGTCAGACAATAAGGTAGAAATATAAGGTCAAATACACAAACCTGTGCTATAGAACAAATTAATGCTGGGAAAAATAATAATAATATGTCAAAAAGTCAAATTACTACAAATGTCAACAATTCAGGGTTAGGGTGTTTCCTAAATGGTGGCATCTAAAGTAATTCCTTGATTTCAGAAAGAGACAAAAACTAAGGATAGTGCTAGGGATAGTAGCAAAATTTACAGATTTTTTTTTTTTTTTTTTTTTTTTTTAACAATTCAAAATCTGCTCAAATGTGCCATCAAATGTTTGGTTCAATTATTCCACTTGAATAGGCTCTAAAATTGGCTACAGACCTTTTTTGTATCATTTATTTTTTTTATTTTTTAATCAACTCTCGTTACAAAAGCTAAACATATACCATCTTTGTAACAGCCATTTGAAAAGTCATACTCCCATTGCTCACCTCTACTTACAAATAATTACATAACATTACTACACCCTATTTATGTTGGAAGTTAATGAGTGTGTGGCCATTGCAAAACAGTAATTATTATCAGCTACAACAGTGTAATAAATATGAATTAACAATGTTTAATCAATACTAAACATGGGCTTATTTTATAAACATGGGGTAATTAAATCCCAAATATATGAACTCTTAATGGAGCTTTCACTAATGGCGTGTGTAAATGAGCCTGGCTGTGCATTATTAACATCACAAACAGCAACTTCCCTACACTTTGATATTATGGGAAAATAATTACACTCTCCTTGTAACTCAGTGCATTTTTAGTGGTGTACAAAACCACAGAAAACAACAAAAAAAAAAACATCAAGATCAAGCCTCTAAAATCAATTACGCTTTCCGCTAACAGGGGTATAATTTGGCTGGCGAGTTGTAAGTCGATCATGAAAAGGAGCTAACTGATTCCAGTGCTGTTTGTGCGCTATGCTAATGTGGGCACAGCAGGAAGTGACAGTGGCCCTCTTGTCGAAGCACATTTTCTATTCTTTGCTGTGGCTGTGTTCATTTACCCAGTGTGTTGTTTAGCCCCCGGGAGACACCCACAAGTTGTATCAGAACTTGTAATACATTTTTGCATCACCAGAATTCAGATTCCATGAAAGATGCTTTGTCTCGGGTAGGTCTGAACTTAAAAAGATAAAATCACACAGCCCCAGGTGAAGAGAGATACGAGGAGATTCAAGTGGTGTGAAATGCAACCGTACAAATCCTATGAGAGCGTGAATATACTGTTGTTTTTGAAAAGACTGTTTTGCTTTGAAATACAGAGGTGGGTAGCTGTCAGTTACATTTACTCAGTTATCGATAGAGATGCAGCGGTCCAGCTTTTTCAGTTCCGATACCAATTAATCTTTAAGTATCTGCTGATCCCCGATATAATCCGAGACCAGGGCAGAAACTGAAAACAGCATTTATTTCCTTTAAACAAAAATCAATAAGACAAACTAATCCAAATGTTGCTGTTATTTATCTCTCAAGTAACTGCAGAAAAGCGTTGTGTGACAGTTTAAATGTTACAAGACTTTCTGGTTTGACTACAACCACTAAATGGTCTTATTACATCCATTTATATTTCCAACCAGGGTATTGGCTGAACCGATATAGATAGCCGATATCCAGTTCAGCAAATGTTTCAGTATCTGCGTCGATATCCAATACCAGTATCAGATCGGTGCATCCCCTAGTTATCGTGTAACTTTTTGCAGAAATGTATCCTTGCAGAGTAGTTTTCTTGCACCATACGTTAAATCCTACTTGAGTAATGTATAATTACAGTATAACAGTCCCACTTTTCAATACTCGTCCCACTGCGAGTTAAGTTTACAAGCTGACAATGTGTTTCTTAAAGGTGCACTATGTAACTTTTTGATTGGGGGTCCACCATCTTGTTTATGCCATTGCTCTGCTTTGAATGTTCCACAGTATGACATTAAACAGTTCTACCTTAGATGTATTCAATTACAGGTGTTTCATTTGCTCAAAAACCTGAAATGTAACGGCCTGGTTTGGTCTCCATGAAGATAGAAAGGTTTAATGCCATACTGTGAAACATTCCAGACAAAGCAATAACATCTCCATGAAGAAACGCATTTGACAGACCCTCCACCAGAAAAGTTACACACTGCACCTTTAAACATACCAGACAATACCAAGGCCATTACCCAGTACTTGTTTGTGTTTCTCCAGTTGCTTTATACCATTTCTTGAGTAATCTTTTGGGTTACAACTTTTTTACTTCTATTACCAAACTATTATCTGAAAATTTTGTTGGCTTTTCTACCCATTTCTACCTTTGCCTGTGTATTGTACATGAAAAATAAAACTATATAATATATTTGGTCAATATAATTCAGTTCAACCCTGGACTTCTAACCAGACCAATAAATTCAAATTTTCCTAAGGATGGGTATTCAGTTTTAATTGAAATTACAGAGTTTAGCCACTGCATTTCGACAGACCCAAAGTCTCAGAGCCCTAATAGAACATGCATAGTGGCTATAGCGGGTACCACCACAGGCCTAAATTAGAGTTTTAATAAGCAGCCCTTGGGTCATGGTGCCAGCATTGCCGGCAGTAATAAGGCTGCTATATCTATTGCACACATTCACAAGGCTCGTGGCTCTGGTGCAAATAGCAGAATATGAGCTTGTTATGAGAGAAGAGAGTCTCGGGGCTGCTCCCTGAAGTCCTGGAAATATGGTGCGCAGGTAAGAGTGCAAAATCCAGTCCATAATTATAGTTTTAGGTCATTAGCAGGTTAGAAGTTTTACAAAGTCTCGTAAAAAGCTTGTAAGCTATTTTTCAAATGGGACTTCAGCTTTTGACATTGCCGTGTGCTTCTCAGTGTGCTCTCTTTGCTAATGAACCACATGCTAGTACTCCTCAAAATCCGTTCAACATGGCAAGACAAAAAAGTAAAAAAGTATCAGGTAAGAATAAAACTCCACCCTTTTTTTATATTTTTTAATGAGACCCACTGATAAATCTCAATCTTTTCACCTCAAGTACCTCCTAATAAAATATTTGATCAGAACTAAACCAGATCTAAAACAGGACTATTGTAGGTCGAAACTGGGGCTAAGCCTGGTCTACAATAGGACTACACAACTTCTATACTAATTCAAGGTAACCCACAGGAAGACAAAATGAGGATTAAATTGGCAAAGTGCACACATACCACAGTTTGAGAAACACTTGTACTGAATTTTATGTTGTTTTTTTTCCCTTTTCCAATGTAACTTTAACCATAGTATTCCCAATAAAAAAAACAAAATAATGGCACAGATTGGCAGCCACACATCAGTCTACCCTACGGCAGCTGTGGCTATAGGAAAGGCTTATCATCACCGGGAGTGGAGTGAATGAATAATGCAAAACAAAGAAATCCTGTGATCCTTGGAAGGTTAAATACCGTGTAAGCAGATGCGTGGTGTGAAAAGTTTAAGAACAGTGGAAATAGCCCTTACTCATAGACTGGCACTTACTGGAGCAGTGTCTGAACTCGAAGCGGACATGGGACCCCCTGAACATGTCCACGGGGATGGGCAGTTTGATCTGTTCTGCCCAGCGGGGGCTGTTGTTGTGGTACAGCACCAGAGAGTGGTACTCATCTGCTCCTGGTTCTCCTGACCCAGCCGCCACCTGACTCTGAGAGGAAGAGACGCAGAAACAAGTCAGCCAACCGGGTTTAGTTCAATTTCAATTCAATTTATTTTGTATAGCCCAAAATCACAGAGCAGTTCTGTGACACCATGCCTTTACTCCTACTTGAGTTATTTTATAGTGTACAAATTGGTTGCCATTCTCACTGTGAGTAAAGTCTATAAGAAACAAGAGCTATTTTTTGAGTACAGTTGTTGGCTGCTGTACACATTTCAATTCAGTTTCAATTCAATTCATTCTGTACAGCCCGAAATCACAGAACAGTATTGTGACACTATAACTTTACTCCTACTACCTAGTAATTTGTTATATAGTGTAAAAGTTGGTTACTATTCCCAGTGTGAATACTGTCTACAAGAAACAAGAGCTATTTTGAGTACTAATATTTTAGAGTAACGGTTCAATTGTTGGCTACTCTACCCATTTCTGTTGGAATATAACACAAACTTTTGCCTTTGTAATGTACAGCAAAAACAGTTTCTAACGCTCAAATAAAAAAAATATATATAGTAAAATGAATTTGCCTTCAGTCTTCACAACACTGGATGCCCTACCAGGCCAATATTTTCTGTTTGATTTGAAATTATAGCGTTCATCCATTGCATTTTGACAGACCCAAAGTCCTAGAGAATGAAACATGCATAGCGGCCATAGCTGGTACCACCACAGGTCTAAATTAGAGCTTTAACTGGCAGCCCTTGGGTTGAGGTCAGCACACAGGTTCAGTTTCATTCCATTTCACTTTATTTTTGTAGACCTCAAAACCACAACATCAATCGCCTCATAGGACTTAACAAAACTGTTGATTTCACCAACAGAAAGTTACAAAAGCAAACATGTTTCATTGTTTGATTTTGTCAGTGGTCAATAACACAAGCAGATGAACCAGCATTCACAGAACAGGTGCATTCGGGGACTGAAAAGACAGGAAGTTAAAAGGAAATGAGGGCTACATAATACAGGAGGTGGGAGGTTTGACTAGCAGTACAATGAATTAATGTGACAAGAATATATTAAAAAACTGCTGGGACCTTCCATGCATGAACCACCAATACCAATAAAGAAAGAGCGGTGTGGTTTTTCATTTGTGTGTTTGCATTACTACGTTACTAGGGGTGTTACTAGGGAGCGTGCCATGTGGCGGAGAGCAGCATAGGGTTTTGAGTCTATTTTCTGTCCAAGGCCAAAGCAGTGCAGGAAAACCACACAGCGAAACTGTCACAGAGCTGCACCGAAATACACTGGGGAGGTGCTCACTTCTCATCTGGGTCAGTGGATTTGAGTTTTTGCTTTAAATAAGTGACACACAGTGAATAAAACATACTGCATTTTTAGGGTGCGTTTACATCTGTCCTGGTTTGAGTCCAGTTTGGCCCTGGTGTACACGTGGTTTGGCCCTGTTCTACACCTGGTTTAGCTCTAGTTTAGTCTTGGGTTAGTCTTGGTTTAGTCCTAGCCTAGTCCTGGTCTAGTTTTCTCTTTTTACCGCAATAAACTAGTATATTACTGTTTATTAACCCATCCTTAAAGGTCTTATACTCTACAAAATTGACTCTTGTGAGCTTTTAGCCATGTTAGAATGTTTTTTACCTCATCAAAAAGTATACCCGGGGTTGTGTTTTGTTTCATTAACACATGTTTGAGTAACTTCATTATTAGTCTGTCTTCTTCTCCAAAGTTCAAAATGCTCTGCTCCACCTTGTGATTATTATGAAGCGGTAGTTTTCAAGTTAACAGCTCCTTTTACCTTAGACAATGGCAATTCTTGGAGTTTAAAAATATAGTGGAGCACTTCCTGTATTACCACGACATCACAATTTTGCATAGAGGTTTTTTTTTCCAGTTTGAGAGAAGAGCACGGCCTAAATATGCAGGGTTTGTGTGTTAAACGTGTGAATGAAACAAAACACAGCTCTAGCTATGTTTGCAATAAGGAAACAATATTATTTATATCATAGATCAGTGTAATATTGGCCCTATAAGTGCAGCCTAAAAAGATAGATTTCTTGTTGTTTAAGCAAAACACTGCATAATAAAGACATTATCCAAAATCTACAGCATGTATTGATTTCTATAAAACTTTTATATTGTTACCTTGAGTATCTGTCCATCGATGTCCAGCGCGTACACTGTAATCTCCACGTTCCTGGCCACACTTTTTCCTCCCTTCTCGAACTCGCCCCTCTCCAGAGTGATATAAAGGTCATTCCTCATCTCGCCTGCACCACAAGAACCCAAAAGGTCAGCAGATGTTACGCAGATAAGAAAGCATTATTAATGATCTTTCCTTGGCTTCAGTTTACTGTGTAATTTATCATGACAGGGATGAGCCATATTTACATTTACAGAGGATGTGTTCAGTGAAGTGTGGGTCAAGGTTTGGACCTGTATGCATGTTCAAATTAATAGGGTAATTACATGGACACTTTACATGTAAGTGCAGGTTAAAACATTAGAATATGTCATTTTATGTCAATTTTATGGATTGCATTTAGTGTATTATGCAGATTAAAGGTGTGCTGTGTAACTTGCTTTGCTTTGCCAGTAATGTTCCACAGTATGATATTAAACCTATTGAGTTTTAACTTAATTACAGGCTTAAAAACACACACACACACACACACACACACACACACGAAAAACGTGCATTCTACTAGTGGGGCCGGCTTTCCACAGATGTGACTTGGCCTTGTGGTTCCACCTGCTTCTGTCTCCATGACGATAGATGTGTGTAATGCTATAATATGGAACCTAAGTAATAACATCTTCATGGAGACAAGCACCTTTACTGTAACTTTAAGGTTTATTTTTTTAGTAATTATCTTTTCATTTATTCAGGGCTGTGATACAACAAAGTAGCCTACCTAGTTATGACCTATTTTTAATGTTTTCTTTTAATTAGTAATGAACTTAAGCATTACAACTAAATGAATGCTCAAAATGTTTATTATATAATACAAGTATACGCACTGAATCTATACACTGCACATATCTTCTCTTTATTCACAAAATACCACAACTTCCCCAATTTTTCAAACATTTGCAACTATTTTTAGAACCTCTTGCTAGACTTCACCAACAAACAATAAAGCAAATGGCGTTATTGCTATAAAACACAAACAGAACACCTTGATTTCTCCCTGAAGAGGAAGTGAAAACAGTGCAATGCATTGTGGGTAAACTAAAGACAAGGACGGGGTTGTTTCCGGCATAACCAAAGCTGTGGTCAAACACAGTTGTGGAGTAGGTTCCTCTCCATGCTGCTCCAGTGAGCACATGTCTGGTCCATCATATCTCTGCATCTCCAGGGTCAACATTGATTTTCCCCTTTTCAAATGTGTATCCATGGAAACGCAGGGTTTGTATAATGTTGTTACTGTACAAAAGGTTTAGACATAAGCCGTATTGTTGTGCACAGATTGTGAAGGGGAAAAAAACATGGGAGGAGCGTGTAATGTACAATAAGAAATAGGAAGTGGGGGTTGAGTAGCTGGTGCTGCTATGAGAGGAGAGGAAGAAAACACATCATTATCATCATTAAATACAAAATATAATAATAAATGGTTGTTTATTTCAGTGACGCATGTCTCATTGGGCTCATTGGTCACCTATAATTTACAAATAAGCCCAATTAGTGCTTTGCTCATTGATTCTGCAATAACTTTTTTACCTTTCTTTTTTCCTTGTAAGTAGCCATATTTGTTTTGATAGGACAGACCATGCATGTCCCTGATTAATATTTCTGCTATATACATGTGGTATAATTACAAGCCTATATACAAGTCTATATATAACCTAAAACCTATTGCCTAGTTACAAAAAAAGGAATAAAACTGGTGAAGATGCATGAGTCATGACTAAATATAGTAAAAATAATTCTCAGTCTTTATATTCATAGGATCCAGCTTTTCACCAGTAAAAAGATATAATAATATATAGTGCTGTCAATTGATTAAAATATTTAATTGCGATTAATCTCATGAATGTCATAGTTAACTCGAGAAAAATCGCAAATTAATCGCACATTTTTGTTCCTTGAATCATCATTTTAATTCTCTTATCAACATTGTGGATGTGGTGGCGGCGCGGGGGAAAGGGGGCGGCGTACTTGTCGAGGGTTGGCGCAGATTCGCCACACTTTGTTTCGTGTTTACCTCGTGCGGGTGCAT
Organism: Taenioides sp. WSHXM2023; assembly: GCA_029959045.1. Lineage (NCBI taxonomy): Eukaryota > Metazoa > Chordata > Actinopteri > Gobiiformes > Gobiidae > Taenioides > Taenioides sp. WSHXM2023. Next base: position 11,423,518 of record CM057085.1, read on the forward strand.
CAGCGCGCGTGCAGGGGTTGTGAGGTGAAGTCGTGCGCGGCCATGCCGTGCTTTGGCCCACCTCCTCCACCCGGGACTTCTCAGTTTCGTACAAATTGTTTTCCTTCCTGTTTACAGCTGGATCCTGTAGTTTTTCTAACGTCACTAGCAGTGGCCACAGTTTATGAAAAAACAAATTCACTAGGTCACAAAGAGCATTAATCTCATGATAAAAAAATTAATGGCGTTAAAATTGTTTTGCAATAACTCGTTAATAGTGCAATATTTTACATTTAAATTTATAGTAGAATTTGTCTTTTAACTGTCGAAACACATATGTTTTGACTTTTTTTTGTTGAATATCTCTGTAATTTCTAAACCTATCCAAAACTAAATTAGCCTAAAATAAGTAAGTATTTTGTTTAATTAGAATGATAAAGTGTTATTTGTCATCATTTAAAAACAGAGGTACAATTGCTGTCAGGTGAAAGGACATTAAGCCACAAGATTTAAATAAAATAAAATATGTGGAGAGCAAATCCTTAACAAAAAGTGCTTAGTTTCAACATTTGTGGATTTTCAGTTTAGTTATTCCCCATAGAGTTACGCATATAGATGCAAGTAGCTAAAATGAAAATAAAGAAGTCATGAACAGGAAATAAGCATGTTAAACATGACTTCTGTATTATTATGATTATGATTATGATTATTATAATTATAATTATAATAATTATTATTATTATTATTATTATTATTATTATTTCACTTATGATTATGATTATGATTATTATTTCACTTATTTTTTTCAATATAATAAATCTCATAGAGTAAAGTATACAGGCTCCTGCCCATCTGACATTATTTTAAAACGTTGTTAACGCAATCTACAGTATTGAGTAAAGCTAAAAGAGCAGGAAAATAAAGGAGAAGGCATGAACAGGAAATCTGCCTGTCTTGGTGCAAATCCAGAGAAAATGAGAGAAAAGATTGTGTAAAAAAACAGGGAGGAGAGCTGAGATGTTTAGCCCAAGGGCAGAGCGCCACAGACGGGCTGGGTGAGAGGTTTTTATGGGCAGACACAGACAAAGACTCTAGACGCTGGACATAAATCTGTCTTAGTTAAGAGCTGGGGGGAGCGGGAGTCACTGTTTCCTCTTTATCTGTGTAACCACACAGATAACCTCATAGACTCAAACAAGAATTGCCCCTGTTCTGTCTGTCTCTACCAACAGGGACAGGTGGCTCACTTAACCTGCATTTTACACCCACCAGTGTACTATATGTAAATACAAGCAGCAGACCAAAGTACGCTCAAGCCGTCTGCAACATCTCACATTCAAACGGTAGTGTACTAGTTACCATAGCGACCATGTCAAGCCCTAAGGGGGGCTCTGTCATTCAGCAAGAAGAGGAATGCATAGTAGAAATGGAAAGACTTTCCTTTGTTTTTTCAAATATATGACAAATTCAGATATTTGCTCAATGTTAAAGGTACACTGTGTAA
>CM057085.1:11430000-11645000 GCA_029959045.1 Taenioides sp. WSHXM2023
ATACTATTACTCCTACTTGAGAAATATTTTGAATAAAGTAAAAGTACTCTTATTGCAGTATAACATTTGCTTAATCTTCCCTCCGTGTGTAAGTCTTTACGTGAAAAATGCTTTATGTTGACAAAGTTAAATGATTTGAAAATGTGTGTTTCTTGCACTGTTCCTTTTGTGATCTATCCTTTGTTAATAACATAATTATAGACAAATACTCAAGTAGTAGATTCCCTCAAAACTTTGGTAAGTAGTAGTACTCTTACTTGAGTACAAATAATCAAATCTCACAATATTTACTGTGATGTTTTGTGGAGGCAAACAAAACTGTAAATGCCATTTTTTCCTTTCAAAATGCCATGACAAGCCTTTGGTACTGTTATAATACAAATAAATAAGATTATATAATACAAATACAAATACAAATACAAATAAATAAGATTAGAATCATTTCTTTATATAGTCTGCACTGAAACAGCAAAGCATCATGGTCTATGTAGTTTTCTTACACCATTGCTACACTGTAACAATGAACTTAAGCAAAGAGGCTGTGATTTGATATATTGTGATAGCCCACGATATTATTGTGAGACTTCTGACAATACGATATCATAATATTTTCATTATTGGTGCATCCCTATTACCCACCTTTGGTCATTTTTTAAAATACCTCCATTGAATCCTATAATAATTTGTAACATTTGTGTACATCAATACCCCTGGAAAGAGCTGTATTTAATTAAATTACCTTTGTACATAATGACCAATCACACTGACTACCTCTTTGTCACAGTATTAGCCACACTGTTCTGCACTCTTTGTATCTTAAAGGCTGTAGCGCATTCGTCTCCTCACTGCTAATTGGCTGCTAATAGGAGACTCCTGGCACTGGGCCAAGCCTGCACTGAAAGAGTAGCATAGAGAGAAGCTAAACCCCCTCACACACATACACACACACACACATAAACATGTATACAACAGCACATAGTTTAGCTCCACTGCACACTGCTACTTTGTTTTAATTACCCTCCTGACATTCACTGTAATAAATAGCATGACTTTAATTACACACGGTGGTCCATAACTTCTGCGTAGACGTTTTAATGGGGATGAACTTGAGAGGGGGACACCAACTTGCACATGACATACTCACTCATGTTTGGATACGTTTGGAGAGGCAGAATGACTTAAGTGTTTGCAAAAAGAGTGCTAATGTAACTTGTGTGAATGAAACAAAACACAGCTCCAGGTATGTTTTTAATGTTTCTTGGCCAGAGAGATACAGGCCCACTCAAAGTAGGAATGCACGTTTTTAGCGAAAAAAGCAGCTGTAACTTAATAAGTGCAGGGGAGATGAATTTAATGCCATACTGTGGAATATTCCTGGCAAACTTTTGTGCACATTTATTAAGGAGGGTAATGGAGTAATACAGAATAACTTGTGGATGAAAGTATTGGATAAGAAAAAGTTAAGCACAGAGCAGAGGAGGAGTCGGAAAGGTCATGTTTCATGTACTATGGAGTGAATTTACTAAGGTGTAATTTTACAAGTCTGAAGTTCAAATCACTTACAGTTTTAACACTACATGAACTCTTGCCAACTCTCACCTCTCTACACCATCTTCTCAAACACCACACATCTTATGTCCTATCTCCTTTCTGAAATACATCTAAAGCAGCCTATTTGGAAGCTCTAACCTCTGTCTTTTTGACTGATTTAGACATACATTTTTGTTTATGTGCAAAAATGACTTGCATTGTGTGACTATTAAAGAGCCTGTTACAAAAAATATATATATATATTGCCAGCAACTGCTAGGGAGAGACTATTTAATCCAATCGGAGACATGATTAAATAAGAACCATATGGAAACAACTGGTTCAAAATCATGTACTGGCCCTTTAATTGTCTTTATTAAGATCTGTATCGAGTGGACAAATCAGAAAAACATGAATATAATTTTGGACAAATCTGTTGAATTATTCATGTCTGAGTAGAGTGACAAAAGAGCCACTGTATTTTATAATGTAGGGAGAGAGAGAGAGAGAGAGAAATAAAGAGAGAAAGAGAGAGACTGGCTGGGAGAGAAAGAGAGAGAGACAGAGAGAGCAAGAAACTGGCTGGGAGAGAGAGAAAGAGAGAGCGATAGAGACAGAAGGTAAAGAGACAAAGAAAAAGAAACAAAGAAACAGAAAGAGAGAGAGGGGGGAAAGAGATAGAGAGACAAAGAAAGAGAGCAGGGCAAGGGTTATGGACATAAACAAAGAGAGAGAGAGAGATGGAAAGGGATAGAGAGACATAGAGAGGGGGGAATAGAGAGAAAGGAAGAGAGCTAGAAGTCTGTCTGTCTCTCTCTCTCTCTCTCTCCTTCTAGCTCTCTTCTTTTCTCTCTAGTATAGGGGGAAAGAGATAGACAAAGAAAGAAAGAAAGAAAGAAAGAGAGAAAGAGAGGGGTGATAGAGAGACAAAGAAAGAAAAGAGAGAGAAAGAGAGAGAGGGGGGGCAGAAGAGCGAATCAAGTGCTGTTCTGGATCAATGTGTTCAGAGCAGATGTTCAATAAGTCACATTTAAGTGTTAGTGATAAACTGCACCTCCAGCCAGCACTAGAATTACACTCATTCACATGCATTTACTTTACAGGGGCCAATGTGTTTAATAGTGTCTAATTAAACGAGCTACAGTAAACAGGGAAAGTGGTCATCAATGCAGCTGCTAAACTTCCACGGACAATTATAGTGTGCAGTATCTTTAAAGGTCCTATATTACGCCAAACTGACTTGAATTGTGAGCTTTAAGCCATGCTGTAATGTGTTACCTCATCAAAAACAATTCTGGAGTTGTGTTTTGTTTCTTTCACACATGTTAAACACACAAACTCTGCATATTTAGTCTGTATCTCAAACTGAAAACACTCTGTTCCACCTTATGATGTCACGTGGTAATCCAGGAAGTGATCTGTGTTTTTAAACTCCTTGCACCTTCACTAGAATAATTTTGATAGTTTAAGCTCAGTTTCCTATCTTTAATGAATTAAAGGTAGCTGTTAACTTGGAAACTAGCACTTCATGACATCACAAGGTGGAACAGAGCATTTTGAGCTTTAGAGATGTAGAAAGAATTACCCAAAAATGTGTGAATGAAACAAAATGCAACTCCAGTATGTCTTGAGGAGGTAACAACATTCTAACATGGCTTAAAGTTCACAAGAGTCAATTTTGTGTAATATAGGCCAACTTTTTCCACTTTTACAAGTCCCAGACCTTTAACCAAAAGTATTTTGTCATTTCAAAAGCAAAACCGTGAAAATATTTTGGAGTTAACTTGCTGCAACAAATCTGCAAAGTAGTCTTTAAAAATAACCCTGGTTGCTATTTATTTATTAGTGTAGCCTAGTTTTGCCCCATTCACACGTTTTAATCAATGTCTGCTTTCTTTTGCGTTCTACTTTTCCTTTCAAGTATTAAACCAGAAAACCATAATTTGTTTATTGATTAAGCATAATTATTTTCATTTTTACTCATTTACTTATGCCAAATAGCCTTCCTGACCCCACTAACTTCAATAAAACTCATATACACAAGCCACAAACTGATTCCTAGGTCTCAAAAACATATCCTCATCTGTCATGGCACTTCTTTGACGTTTGAAGCACTAAATGTTCCAACTCTGCGCCAACCTGTTGCTATGGGTAACCACTGATGTTGTTGTTCTGTTTGGTGTGAATGAAGGCTGCTATTTTAAGTGAACGCTTTAACAGCTCCTTCAGACTCTTTGCATCTCATGGTTTCTTTGAGGGATAGCTCCATCTCCCACCTAAACAACAAGGGTATAATGTTATGCTAATGTAACAGCTTGGTTCACTTTGGTTTGGTATTTTTTGATAGTTGAAAAGAGTAGAAAAAAAAATATTTGCAAATGGGTGTGAGCAATATTGAAAAAAAAGTTATTATTAATAATATATTAATAATATGAATAATATTTCTTTTGAGCATCTTGATAACGGTATTCAGAAAATATTGGCAATCTATCAGAAACATGCTAAACGGTGCCTTTTAATGCATTTGTTGAAGTTTAAGTACCAGTAACAAGTGTAAAATTACCCAAGTGCAGAAATATCCCTAACCATATTTAAAAGACTGCAATATTTTGCATATATTCAAAACAAAATTCCCAATTTTATTTAAAAAAAAGAAAAAAAACTGTCAAGTTCCCAGGCCTCTACCAGAGTCCTGGGAACTTGACAGTTCTACACAGTATCTTTGCTGTTCCTAGTACTGCACTTTTCTGGACTGAGATGTCTGATGTTTTTCCTGGGATCTGCTGTAGCCACTCCTCCAGTTTGGGGGTTACAGCCCCGACTGCTCCGATTACCACGGGCACCACTGATGCCTTCACCTTCCAGGCCTTCTCCAGCTCTTCCTTGAGCCCCTGGTATTTCTCTAGTTTCTCGTGTTCCTTTTTTCTGATATTACCATCGCAAATTGTACTCAGTTATAAAATATACCACATAAAATGGTATGGAAGGTATTAATAATAGAGCTCAGGATGGAATGAAAGAAAAAATGGAAATCAAACATGTTTAAACAAAGGTGCAAAAAGTATGTACGAAAAAAAAAAAGTGGAAAAACCCGCTAAACCGCTGGGTCACATTTATATTTATCACTCTATAGTCTGACAATATGGTCGAATTAACGCCAAGTTAAATATTTATCTTGAAATCTCAGTTGGTTTAAAAGTGCACTATGTAACTTTTTGATTGGGAGTCCGTCACCTGCTTGTTTCTATGGATATATTATTGCGCTGCCTGTGAGCGGGGTCGCCTCTCCACAGATCTGACCTGTAACTTCTGGTGTGGTCTTCATGAAGATAGAAAGGTTTAATGCCATACTGTGAAGCATTCTAGATGAAGCAATAACATCTCCATGAAGAAAAGCCTTTGATGAACCCTCCACCAGAAAAGTTACACAATTAACCTTTAAGTATTAAGTCTTAAAATCTCCATTGGTTTGATGCATGAGACAATCCCGCAATTCAAAGGGAACTATTTGCTAATAAATATGGACACTCACCCGTGTTGGAGCCAGACAGGTTGTATCTGGAATTGGCTTTTTTAATGATGTTCTCGTGGATCTGGTACCACTCGCTCTCCGTGTTACACCTGAACCAAAATAAATGGAGAGAAACTCAAATCAATCAATATTATAGATTTTCTACTTAATCCTGAATACATTACCAACACTTAATTTAAACCAGTATTGATTCCCTGCGGTATGATTTACTTATTTATTTCTAAAGAAGCAACAAAATGAAATAAAAAATGAAATAAAAAGCTTAACTATAACATAAATAACAAACCCTTTATAATCTCGATGCAAAATTGTACAAGGTAAATACAATTCTCTCAGTTTATAGATCACTCTCAGAAAACATTTTAATTTTAACGTCATAAATAAATAAATAAATAAATAAACACATTGCAACTATATATATATGTACAATAAATTAATGTGTAATGTCTTCATTTGACAACTGCTCTAATTAACATATTTTGTATATATTTTACTATATGTTTCACAAAATTGTCAAAGGTTTTATGTATCTTGTTTTCTTGCAAATGATATTACAATCTTAATAAGACCTCCTGTTTAAATTAAATGGAAAATTAAATACAAAATGATACCTGTAACTATCAGTACTTTTTTTTTTGTCATTAGGGCAGGGAAAATATCTAATTGTGAGTTTTTTTTTACAAACATTGCGATCGGATTAGATTTCAGGTTTATGTTTTAACAATGCAATTCTACTCATAGTTCACATTTAAAACTTCGTCTTGAAGAACTGACAAAATAATACAAGAATCACTTTTCAGAAAATGTTTGTAAAGGTCTAAATTACAGGGTTAGCAGTTTTTACGCAGAATATTATCTTGTCTTGTCTGTGGAGACGGTATATTTGAAATTTGATCATTGTCATTTGGATTCTGTTACGATTGTTATTAAATATTTGTTCATGCTTTGTTACTTCTTCTAATTGTCGTGAGCTATACATGTTAGAAAAACTTTGTACCTATGCCAATAAACAAACAAGTTACTTTCACTGTAAACTTCTCCATTTGCCTTATTTCTTAACACACCTCCAGATCTGAACTTGAATGCTAATCCGTATAATTGGTCTCTGGTGAGCTGAAGCTGTTTGAGAGGAAGCGGTGTTGGTTTCTTTAGGACAAAGGGCAGTGGGCGCTCTGATCCAGCTGTAATTTAGGTCACTCCACTGTGTCAGCACTAGTTTGTCTGGGCCTTGGGGCATTGCAGAGTGAGAGAGTGACTCAAACACAGGGCTGGAACAAAGGCTATGCTACAAAATGGAGTAATAGAGAAAGTGACGTATAGAATATCCAGATGTTTGTAGTGTTCCCCTGATGTGCTATGGTTTTAAAGGTGTTATATTACACAAAATTGACTCTTCTGTTATAATGCTGTTATCATTGTGTTTTGTTTCCTTCACACATGTTTGAGTAACCCTTTATTATTAGTCTGTCTACATCTCCAAAGCTCAAAATGCTCTGTTCCACCTTGTCATGAGGTAGTTTTCAAGTTAACATCTACCTTTTACCTTTTGTTTATTAGAGATTGGCTTTGCAGGTCTGAAATAATGCAATTATGGAAATTAAAAACACAGTGGAGCACTTCCTGTATTACCACATGACATCACTAGGGAAGAAGGAAGAACACAAGCCTAAATATGCAGGATTTGTGCGTTAAACATGTGAGTGAAAGAAAACAAAACTCCAGGTATGTTTTTGATGAAGAAGCAACATTTTTCTCTCTTTCAACACAAAGTATGAGCCAAGCACCAAATTTGGCCTGTAATAATCAAACTCGATTTCTGTGCAGTCAGTAAAAATCGCTAATAACACATACGTGAAGGGGCTCACTGATACTTACGCGTAAACCTTGAGCAGATGATCGTCTTTGGAGTCAGCTGTGAGCAGATCAGCGATGCTCACGACTGCACAACCAAAAGGACGCCTGTACTGTACACTACAAACATTCTTCTTCTCTCCTGCTCCCATCCTCCCTGTAAGCAAGAACACGAAACAACACAGAAAATGGCATCAGTGTGTGGAAATACAAGCAAAGTTTGAGAAACAAAATGAAAACTTTTTGACACTTGCCTATTCTGATCACGTGAACAACAATGTAGACGTCTTTTCGCAGATCGCTGCTTCCCAAATCCTGTTGTGAAAAAGTAACAAAAGATCTTAATGTGCAAATGTGTAAAGTCCTTGAATTCTAGACTCTCGAATTATTGTATCACAAATTATAATTGTAGTACTGGTGGTTAGCATTTTGCAGTTTCAGTCCGAGTGTAGCTTTTATCTTGGTTTAGTCCTGGTTTAGTCCTGGTTTAGTTCGGTATGGTGTAGTCATTGTTTAGCCCTAGTTTAGTATAATTTATATTCTGGTTTGGAGTATTTGTGTGTGTTTTTCATCATCTTGTTTTATGAATTTTTGCATTTCTTCACTCCTGGTTTAGTGCTGGTTTTGTCCTTGCTTAGTCCAGGCCTAGCCCTGGTTTCGTCCTGGTTCAGTACTGGTTTAGTCCTGTCTTAGTCCTAATTTAGTCTTGGTTTAGTTCTGTCTTAGTCCTAGTTTAGTTCTGGTTTGGTCTTGGTTTAGTCCTTGTTTTGTCTTGTTCAGTTCTGTTTCAGTTCTGGTTCAGTCCAGGCTTAGTCCAGGTTTAGAGCATTCATATTATTATTATTGTTTAGTTGCAGTTCCATGCAGCGCTGACTGATCATTGTTCTGCCCTTGTTTTGAATGAACTGTACTTTGAAGGCCACACATTTACTATAGAGTTCACTATGTATGCGAAGTCTCCCATACAGCATCTTAGTGATTTGACGCTTCAGTATCGACTACGCACCACAAATAGCGTGCACTGTCTTTCCGTCTTCTCCGGCGACTTGGGCAACCCGCTCTTATTCAGTCGGACAAAGAAGCGTTCACTGCAAGAGACGAGACATAAGGATGAATGGGGGTTAGAAGTGATAGCTCGCCTTCATTGGACACAAAACATAGCCAAACTGCTGCTAACAGCAACGGAAACGAGATTAATAAAAGAAAAAAAACATGTCAAAAGTGTCAAGCTCTCAACTATAGCCACTGGAGAATGAGCTTCAAAGTTGAAACTATAAAAGCTCAAATTGTCGGAGTCTTTCAAACAGAATTGTGTGGGGGTAAAACAGACTGGGAGACAACAGAGGCAGAGAATGGGATGTTCAAAGTCTGATTTACTGAACCAAATCTTCCACAAAGACTGTAACAAGTCTATATGGAAATGTGGCTGGATTAAATGTCCATTGTGCTGTTGCTTATTGTCTCATTGACAACTTTAGCTGACGTTCAAAACTGACAGCAAAAAGAGTCATAACAAAAATGTACTCAGAGCCCTACATTACACAGAATTGTTTCTTGTGAGGTTAAAGTCATGTTAGAATGTTGTTATCTCCTCAGAAATATACCTGGAGTTGTGTTTTGTTTCATTCACACATGTTGGAGTAACCCTTCCACCTTGTGATGTCATGTAGTGGTAGTTTTCAAGTTAACAGCTCCTTTTACCTTTTGTTCAGTAGAGATTGGCAATTCCAGGAGGGCTGAAATTATGTGATTGATTTTAGTGAAGGTGTATGGAGTTTTAAAACACAGTGGAGCACTTCCTGTATTACCACATGACATCACAAGGTGGAACAGAGCGTTTTCTGTTTGAGAAAAGAACTCAGTCGAAATATGCAGGGTTTGCGTGTTAAACGTGCGTGAAACAAAACACAAATCCAGGTATGTTTGTGATGAAGAAACAACATTATAACATGGATCAGAAATAGCATAATATGGGCTCTTTAGCTGTCATTTTGGATGCAATTTGTTTTAAAATGTGCAATATGTAACTTTTCTGGTGGTGAGTCCACTATCTGCTACCACAGAGATGTTATTGTTTTGCCTAAAGTGTTCCATAGTATGGTATTAAATGTATCCATCTTTCATACATTTTATATTTATTTTTTATTGTCCAAAAGTCTCTACTCTGATCTGACCTGTAACTGGGACTGCAGGTACTACTTTTTATCTTCATGGAGATAAGTTTAATGTCATACTGTGGAAGATTCTGGGCAAAATAATACATGAATACATGCAGCGCATCAACTGGCTTCACTCCAGGTTATGAGGGGCGGAACGAGCACAAATATTATGATGAACAGAAATTAATAAGATGTATTTTTAATTACTACATTTTGGTAATTGAACAGAGTAATAACTGAAATCACACTTTCAAATTTGATGAAGCGCACAGCTGCACTGTCTCATCTAAATAAGTAACATATTCCAAATCAGAAACATACAGTGGTGGATGACAGTGACATGCGGTGAAGTTGACAGCTGGGGAGGCACTAACGCTTTTAGCGTCAGATTTACAAATGCAAAAAAATAAAAAATAAATCATCATTTGATAGACAACAACTATATATTATATGCAGCAGTGCAGCAGACTTACTTACACCAGGGATTTTCTATATTCTTAATTCAAAAGAACAAAAACTTAAATTAAAAAAAGGAAAAATAAAACATGATTGTTGTTCAGTATTTCAAAACTGGGAACAAGGTATTTTTTGCAATAAACAGACTAATTTATATGCTTTTTAGCAAAGCAGCTCCCGCGCGCTCTGTAGCTGTGCATTTATGCGTAACGTGGACGCGTCATACTTGGATTTTTTGTATCTTGCCTGAAATCTCCAAATCACTCATGAAAAACACGCTTTTTAAGAATGTTTGTGAATAAATAAGCATGGATCATGCTGGGAGTCTACCTGTGTCATCGTGAGCGCACCCTCATCTCTCCTGTGCACTGCAGCAGGTGAAAACAAATCCATGAAGGCACGCGGCTCGCCTCGTTCACGCTGGATACGTTATTTCATTGATACGCTGTGGACAAACTGTACAAAATGTAGGTGCTCATCAGCACGGAAAACAGCACGCTCCTTCTCTATTTCTCTTCTCTTCCTCAAGTTGCGCTTTTAGCGATCCGCGGGTCCTGGTCAACTCGCACATATCGTGAGCAGGACTTTTAATTTCATTTAGGCTAAATCAAAATAAAGCACGTCTCAAAGAAAACTGTTACACTGTTTACAATCCCTCTGCACATTGGTGGACTTTGTCATCAAAGACACAGGTGTCCCAATGCAATATAAAAAAGAACGAAGAAGATGATGTAGTTGTTTCGGCGCATAGCGGCGGCAGGCCAAGAATCTCTGTGCTCACAAGCGCCCTCTATGTTGAGGCACGAGTACTGTTTGCCTCCCCTGGTGAGCTTTTTACTGAGGTTTTATGATTGATCTGCGAGCCTGAACACATTACAGAAATACATTTCATACATTATAAAGATTCCGGAAATACAGAGCAAATAATCAGAGAGTTTGAGGGCCATTTATCGGCAATATACAGTGGGTTAGCCAACTTAGCCACTTTGCCAGGGATCGAGCGGCTGGAGGCACTGGAGGCTGGTGCCTCACGGCGCACCTTCTCCTTGCATTTGAACGGGACAAACGAAAATTCTGCCATATTCAATTATTGAAACAAGAAAAAACACATTTTTTCGACTGGAGAAGCGGTTAATAATAAATACATACAAGCTGATAATTATTATTTTTTATTTGAATTTATAATAAATCCTTTCTTCTTTTCATGATTGACAAGGGAGGCACTGCCTCCCCTGCCTCCTCTGACCGCACGTCACTGGTGGATGAAGTACTCAGTTAAAGTAAAAGTCACATGAACTAAAATCACATGAAAAAATCTACTTAAGTTAAAGTATTAAAGTACCTGTTTAAAAAGTACTTGAAGAGTAAAAAGTAAAAGTATTTTGTAGAGATTTTTAGAACAATTAAAGGGTGAAATGTAGTGATTTTGATACAGAATTTAGCTGATTTTAAGTGATTCAATTGATTTCTTTCTTTTTTTTTTTCTAGCTGTTTTTGTGTATTTTTTACCAAACTAAAAGTGCTAAAAAAAAAAAAAGTCTGCCATTTCAAAATACTTTTTATTTATCAGTCCAGTTCCCAAATGTCGTGGAGTAGAAAGTACAGATACACGTTCTCAAATGTAGTGAAGTAAAAGTAAAAAGTATTCACCATAAAATCTAGTAAAAAAAAAAGTTAAGTTTGTACTTAAGTATTGTATTTTTACTTTTGTACTTCATTACTTTCCACCACTGGAAACATAACATTGTAATATGTGTTTATTGCTCTTTAGACTGTTTTAATATGTGAACAGAACAAGAACTGTTTTCAGGAAGTCAAATTGAATTCTTCTGATTAAGACTGAATGGTACTTATGAAAATAATAATGTAACTTTATGGTTGTGGGTCTGTCACCTGCTTGTTTCTATGGATATGTCACTGCCTTGGCTGGAATGTTCCACAGTATGACATTAAACAGCTCTACTTAATATTTATCAAATTACAGGTGGTTTTAAAGCTCAAAGACACCTAGAAAAAAAAGGCATTCTGACAGACAGTTGCCTCTCCACAGATCTGACCTTGGTCAAGTTAGGTTTCCACAAAGATAAAAAGGTTTAATGCCATACTGTGAAACATTCCAAACAAAGCTATAACATCTCCATGAAGAAAAGCATTTGACAGAAAAGTAACACAATACACCTTAACTTGTTCTTCTGTTCAAACAAGCCAGAGCTTAAAGTGCTGCCAACACTAAATTGCATGTATTTGGAAACAGAGGCTGATTCTCTTGTTCTTTGGACTTTTCTGTGGTCTCCATCTCTGGCTCAGCTCACACAGACACAGAGGGCCTTCCTGCTGGGTCAGTTTCACCCTGGCCCGGGAGCGCTGGGTTAATCCAGTTAAGTGACTTTCACAGTCCACGATAAGCAGACGGAAAGACTTGTAATGCATCAGCGCCTGACAATGGGCCAAAAGCTGCTGCTGAGGCCAGTGGTGAAAGATATGTCCATCCTCACAAGAGCCGAATATACAGATTATGTAAAGGGCTTAGGTGGTTAGAAAATACATTCATAGTTGTGTGCTGGGTCAGAGAGTAACAGGAAAATATACACTATGCAAGCTGGGTCTACGTCTGAAAGAAGTCACTGGGTTGCAAATGACATCACTACATTCTGTTGGGCAATAATGAATACAGATGGGGGGCATCGAAAATGTATATTGTTCTAAGGTCCAGTCACAAAATAAATGATAAGGTTCAACATGAATTTGCCTTTTTGGATATTTCATGGCAAAATGCAACGTTATCAACAGGAAAAGTGACTTTTGTCAAATATCTGGGAGTATGCCATAATCACATTTTAGAATCTGAAAACAACCTTGCAACTGATGTCATCAACATTCCCTGGGGGTGTGATGCTAACTGTAGACACTGCTCTGTCTGAAGCTCTGTTACTCAAGTTAGACTTGACTTAATGTTGTTACCTCCTCATAAACACTGCTGGAGTTGTGTTTTCATTCACACGGGTTTTAGTATTTTAGTAAACCTTTACGAGAACTGAGCCTAACAATTTTAAACAAAACATTATATCTATTTATTTTGTAACATTCAGTCTGCAGTGTGTTCTTATAAATGCAGTTAAGACAGTTTGAATTAGCTTTTTATAGCCTCAACCACACATTTCCAATATCAAATCCAACTCTTATGTGCACACTTGACCTATAACATGACAACAAATGATCATGCATTATGGATGTGTGGTGCGTTTTACAACCTCTTACAAGAATAAAAGTTTCTGTCTTTGCCAATGAAGTAAATATGAAACAGGCTTGCACTATAAATCAGTGTTTTGTGTATGTAGGCCAGTGGGTGCCCATGTTTGAATTAATTAGATCCCATATGATTAATTATACAAATGCTCGTGATTTTTAATACATGCATTCCTTCTGTAAAGCCTCTTTTATCCAATGCATCGGAACAAACCAGTGGAGAGATGGTGGAATTTGGATAGGACTCTCATTAGCTGTTTCCTTTATCTTTACCATTTACTGACTGTGACTGGTCAGATTCCAGTGCCTAAGACGAGATACAGCAGGTTTTAAATACAAATTTATTTTAATACATTACAAACATTTGTGTTTAACTAGCGAACTATTAATCATCTGTTTATTGGTCTAGTACTGTACTTAATATGTAGAAAATAATGCATTGATAGTAAAGATAGTGAAGATAGTGAAGAGAAAAAAAAAAAGAATGATTCTTTACCAAGACTACACATATGGAGACTGTGTCAAAACTACAAGAACAAAAAAATAAAAATACATAAATGAATAAAAAATGAATGGACATGCCACAGGGCCAACTTATAGGTCAGATATGTGGAGAGGTGACTTTGCATACAGTAAAGATTCAGATTTTAAAGGTATTAAGGTATTGGCAATACAAATAATTGACAGCAATATTGATAAATGATGAATTAAATCCCCAATCATGGAACATTTTAAGTAATTCATTAATATCTCCATGGAGACAAGCATGTAGCAGACCCCTACAAGAAAAGTCATAAGTCAACCTTTAAATTAATTTATATTTATTTTGTATTTAGCCATATGGAGACTGCAGGTTCCTGTGCATGCGGCGTGTCACTTGAGCATGTTTCAGGGAACTCTAATTAGTTATCTATATTGTTCCTCACTGCCAATTAACAGCCCCTCCTGCTTTACCAGATCCTCAGCCCTCCTCTCATTCAGTGATCGCCCGAGCTCAGAGGACCAGTGTCTCCCAGTGGGACCCTATCTCGCACTCTCACCGCCCTCATTAACATAACATGAATAGACAACCTCCCTCTCCTCAGCAGATTCACTATTTTCACTTGTGAAACCAATGACTGGAACTCCAGCTAAACCGAGAAGGGGGTGGAGACAGAGAATCCAGCGTAAAACAATTGGGAAATGTTATTAGGTTATTAAACATAGCTTAGTCAACATCTTCTGCAAATACCATCACCATTATTACCATAAGCGTCTTGCCCAAGGACACAATGATAGTATGCCAGCCAAGAGCAAGATTCAAGCCATCAACCGTCCAGTTAGTGAGGTATTGTTTTTTCTTCCTGAGCTACCAGTCCATGGGAAAATCAGTTACTTTCAGGTAACTTATAAGAATTTGTATCCTTAAAAGTATATTATGTAACATTTCTGGTGAAGGATCCAACGCCTTCTTGTCTCCATGGAAATATTATCGCTTTGCCTGGAGTGTTTTACAGTATGGCATTAAACTATCTAAGCAGGTGACTATTGTGATCTGTGGAGAGGCAAACCCACTCGTAAAAAATCAGGTTTTTCAAGTAATTCTTTAAGCATTTATAATTGACTAAATGCAAAACAGATCAATACTGTGGAACATTCAAGGCAAAGCAAAAACATCTCCATGGAGACAAGCAGGTGGCAGACCGTCCATCAGAAAAGTTACATCACACACCTTTAACATGAGGAAAAAGCCAACATCCACTGTATTGTTAAGTTTCTAAAATGCCGTTTGCAAAATGTACAGCACCCACACAGACACGTGCCCATTCATCCGTGGGTGACCTTGTTAGACTGGTGTTACTGTAACGAGGAGGCGAAGTGAGAGTTTGACAAAAAAAAGGGCGCGGAGAGGGCAGTCAAGTCTCCAATTCTCTAAAAATACCAGCAGGGTTCTTTGTTAGCGCTATACAGTATGCAGTTGTAGTTTGTGCGAGAGAGAAGCCGCCTGTATTAAACACAAAGGAGCTGCCACAGTGAACAGGGGCGGCTGGTGCTGGCACAGGCAGAGACACAGAGGTCGGACCCCCATCTGGTTCCTGACACACGCGCCGGCTCTGCGGAGGGGCGATCTGTGGAACCCTGCCAGGCAAACGGAGAGATCTGTGTGTGGTGCTGTTTACAAACATTTGGATCACTGCCACCGGAGATTTACTCCAAGAAACGGATCAGGCTTCAGATGACAAATTGGAGACGCAAATGGTCAGTAGTGTGGGGATAGAGGGGACATAATTGACATAATTTAATATCAAGTTATGTTCTGGGATTCTTGTCATAACACTAATCAAATTATATGTTTTGAGATTCTTCAGAAATGTTCTAAAATGTGCCTGTTAATGTTTTGGTTAAGATTAAAGTACTGTACAAAAGTGAATGTACAGTAAAATTAACCACAAATGTGCAGAGATATCACTTTACCCATGAAGATTACATGGCAAGTTTTCGTTTTTATCAACTTTAAAGCAACTTTGAATTTTTCTATACTCCATATTCACATTTTGTATACCTGGTTAGACAATATATTATGACGCTTTGCAGTGAAATCATGCTGGGGGGGTTCTGCCTGTAGGTTTATGACGGAATGTTCAGAAGTTACCATGGAGACACACTACCAAGCAAACACGAGCAAACACTGCCAAAAAAGTTTTAAGATAGTGTGAATGGATTTAAGCAGCACATTCAACAACAAAAAAACAAAAAACAACATTAACAACAACAATAAAGTCAGAGCTTCAGACAAAGCACAGCCTCCAGTTAGCATCACACCCCCAGGGAATGTTGATGACATCAGATGCAAAGTATCAATACATTTACAGAGGCAGGTGCATGAAGCCCTTTGCACAAGGACACAAAGGCATGATGTGAAGTTGTTAGCCAGGTATGTTTCAGGATTCGAGTTTATGTAATATAGGACCTTTAAAGTATTGATCACCAAGGAAACAATTTTAGAAGCAAAATGCGAAAGGATTTTTTAAACTACAAGATGCAGGGCACACCGACACGAGGAGACGAGGAACAGGTCAAAAAGAGAAAGTACATCAAGTGCACCTCAAAATGATTCTGTTGGAAACTAATTACCAGGATGAAGAATAAAAGGAAACATGACTCATCTCTGGCTATCTCAAGATGTCTATGAAACTCAGGATATGTTATTACCAAGCCAAATTAAATTGCTGTCACAATGATATAGCGGTAAAACTATTTGATATTCACAGTTTAGTGATACAGCAAACATTTACTGTCAAAACAGAAAGCTATGCTAAACTCCATGTATTTGTGTATGATGACGGCTCCCCTTGCAAAGCTATTAAATAACTTTTTTTCTTTTTAAAGGTGCACTGTAACTTTTCTAATGAAGGGTCTGCCACCTGATTGTCTCCATGGTTATTGCTTTGCCTGAAAATTTCCAAGCACAGGTGTTTTGTGTGTTAAACATTGTGTCTTCATTGACACAATAATGAGGAAAAAACATTATAACAAAGATCTGTAACATGGGCCCTTTAATACATAGACAGAGTTCCTGTAAGCGTCACTGTGAGTGTGCAGAGCTGTACCTGAGTGGTCGGTTTTCTCTTCCGTCGTAGATGTGGAAAAAGACCTCTAGCTCCTCCCCCAGGTTGGCGCTCATCAGGCTCTTTACGTGGACGAACAAGTGATGGGTGCTGGCAGGGACTGCGCTGTCCTTTTTTCTGTGGCGGTGCTCCATCTGTAACACAAAACAGGAAACATATGAATAAAGATCTATTGACATAAATGACATAACGCTGGGGGTGCTCTACATGTATCTCGTTGCAGAATGTTCATCAGTTACCATGGTGACACAATGCACACACCTAAACCCTTTGATTTTCTTGTAGTGCATCCGCAGCTTTATCTGTCATATTCATGGGTATCAGCTTCCTGTTATATGCAACATTTTGAGCTATATTTAAGGTATAATTGTTAATATTTTGGTTATCGCTATGGCAATGGTCCTAATTTCTCATCATTCTCTCACTTCTCTCTCCTTGGAAACGTTATAATACATTATAACTTGATGTAGCCAGTGCACAGTGGGAAAAATATGATTATTTTCCATGTGACTCTTCTCCACTAAAGATGCTGCAGTTTTAGTACAGTTCTAGTGTGCAGAGATTTGCATATTCTTCTGTCAGATGCCCATCCAGATGCAAGCTACATTTATTCAGACTATATATAAATGGGTTTTAGAGTGATGAGAAATAAGCGCTGTTCCCATAGCAATTCACAATTCAAAACAAAATGGCCTCAGAATGTCACCTATATGTAGGAAATTGAAGACTATTAACTGACTGCACAACAGGAGACAGAACATAGAAAACTTAATTAAGATTTCTAACATATAAAATATAAAATACTGAAATGACACTCACTTACAAAATATCCCTAAATGAGTTGTTACATTACAAACAATTGTACCAAACTCAACAAGAACATTATAGCAGTGTTTATAAGAGCCTCATTCTAATCTGCGGTCAACATCCAAATACAATGATACACACACAACACACACACGCAGACCTGATCACACACAGTACACCAGATGGTCAAAGCGCCCAGTGCCAAATGATGCTCCACATATATTTACTTCTGGGCAAAGTAGAGAGGGGGCAAGAAGAGGAGGAGGAGAGGAGGGCTAAAAAAAGAACTAAGCATGACATGAAAAGGCTGGTTACTCTGGATCAAACATCCATTGTCTACCTCAGTAAACAGAGGTAAATGCAAGATTTAATTTTCTTTAAAGGTACAGTATGTAACTTTCTAGAGATGGTTTTTCACCTGCATATTTCCATGGAAATGTAAAAACATACTCATACTGTGTCATACTGTGGAGGATTCTAGCCAAAGGAACAGCATTTCTGGAGATGTGGAGGAGTGTTGTTTCTGTGCAATAAAAACAGCCAAAATAAAAAGAATATGCTTTTTTCAGGTCTAATTTTTGGTTCAAAAGTTACATATGGTGGCTTTAAAAGATTTGTAATTTTGTTAAGGTATACTTGATAGTCCCTGCATCTGACTCATCCATAAATGCAGATGGTGTAAACTGTAAGAAGCTTGGTCATGATTAGATTAGCTAATTATTTAAAAGAGCTGATCAAAACTAAAATGAACAGAAACTTTTAGAGTATCTTTCAAACTAGGGAGACTGCACATTGCCAGCTAATCTTTCTCTCAAAATCCTCCCCACCAAACGCCCAAAGTTGCTAAGATGACAAGTCTCCACTACAAGAGTTATGAGATGAACAAGTGAACAGAACAGTATATCAAAACAGTTTAATCTTTTTGCATCATCTCACTTTAAAACAGTACCACAGTAACTCTATAACTGATGCTTTTGTTACAGAGATTAATCCAGGGAGTCCCAGAGGCAGTAAAGTACACTTGTAAAGAAGAAAGATGGTGACGCTTCACAATTTAGTCTCCTTTTGGTTTATTTCTCAGGTTCTAAATTAGATTGCTTTGTAGACGCACAGTGAGATACTTCGAAGAGAGATCCTTCGTTTGTCAATACCTCTGCAGCAATTAAAGGTGCATTATGTAACTTTTCTGGTTATCTTGTCATGTTATGTTATTGCTTTGCCTGTGATGTTTCACAATATGACAATGAATTACGTGTGTTATTATTGCTAAAAAATACAATTACAAACATTTTATTTTATTTTTTTACTGTTTTTTACTGTCATGATGAAGCATGATATATTGGTACAGAGATATAGCCGATAATATTGAAACTACTTTATGCCACTGACACAATAACAATAATGTAAGATAATCCCAGTAAACATTTTTAGATAGACGTCTCATTAAAAGGCATTTATTAGTCAATAATTCGCCAAAAAAGTCACTTATTCAACCTTTTACAGCTCAAATGTTATTGTATTACAACAAAAATACCCCAAATTTTAAACTATTACAAAGAAAATGTACACACAATAAATGTTGAGACCCAAAATGTATAGTTCCAGGTTTCATATACGGAATGATAAGTCAATATAGTATTTATTGTGACAGGCATAGATGTTTAATACCATACTGTGGAACATTCAAGCAATCACTTCTCCACGAAGACAAGCAGCTTGCAGACCCTCCACCAGAGTTACATAATGCACCTTTAACTCCACTATCAATAAATCTTTTTTTTTTTAAACTTAAGGACTAGTAAACACATATTCCAAATGGGATTCGCTTTGGCTTTTAGAGTCCAAAAACAATGGAGTGATCAACCAGACAGAGAACTCCTTTACTAGAAAATTGTGATCACAAATCACTTTACAATTGCTGTATCTGTCACTATGATGAATATGTTTGCTTTGGTCCAGACAGCGCTGCCCTTTCACAGATCCCCAAAGACAACACAGTGTGGAGAGCTGCCGTAACAGCCTCCAATCACACAGTTTAGAGTGGAGTTTTCCTTATGCGACTCCAGGCAGACACTCGTCGGATACAGAAGGACTGGAGCTGGAAAAGGGCTCATTTTCACTCTGGGATGTGATTATGAGGTTATTTTTGGTGGAGCAGCAGGGAGCAAAGTGTGATTATATGACAGATTCAGCATGACTACACAGAAACAGACATGTACTCATTACTCAAAATTGACTCTTGTGAGGTTTAAGCCATGTTAGAATGTCGACACCTCCTCAAAAACATACCTGGAGTTGTGTTTTGTTTCATTCACAAATATTTGAGTAATCCTGGTTTATTAGTCTGTCTACATCGCCAAACCTCAAATTACTTGTCACCTTGTGTAGTTTTCAAATTAACAGCTACCTTTGCCTTTTGTTCAGTAGAGATTGACACTTCCAGGGCAGAAATCATCCAGTTTATTCTAGTAAATGTCACTGATGTCACTTCCATGACATCACAAGGTGAAATAGAGCATTTTGAGCTTTGAAGAAGAGTATTTTGTTTCTGTTTGAGAGAAGAAATGCAGGGTTTGTGTGTTAAATTGTGTGAATGAAACAAAACACAACTCCAGGTATGTTTGTGATGAGGAAACAACATAGTTCAGAAAATAGCCTAATATGGGCCCTTTAAAGCTAACGTGGCACCCAACCTTTCTACATATAGTAGTACAGTAATGGTACTGTATATTTGACTTCCATACAGTATATTGTAAACACTGCACTCTGTGACAAAATCAGATGAATGTACACTGTCTGCATCTTATTGTAAAGAATTTTATCTATCGCGAACCAGTACATGTTCCTGGGTTCTGTGGATTTTGAAGAAGAGCTATTCTCTGGTAGCTCCAAACTGCGAGAGCTACACACGACAATGTAACCAATGACATGGAATATAAACCAGCAGAAGTAACTTTATACAGTCAAAATATTGTTCTGTTTAGAGATGTAGGTAAACCAATAATGAAGGGTTACTCAAACATGTGTGGATGAAACAAAACACAACTCCAGGCATGTGTTCTAACATGGCTTAAAGCTCACAAGAGTCAGTTTTGCATAATATAGGACCTGATGATGAAGGATGAATAACCTGATAGAACACCTTTGGGATGAATTAGAGCGGAGACAGAGAGCCAGGCCTTCTCATTCAACATCAGTGTGTGACCTCACAAATGCACTTCTGGAAGAGTGGTCAAAAATTCCCATAAACACACTCCTAAACCTTGTGGACAGTCTTCCCAGAAGAGCTGAAGCTGTTATAGCTGCAAAGGGTGGACCGACGTCATATTAAACCCTATGGATTAAGAATGGGATGTCACTTAAGTTCATATGTGAGTCAAGGCAGGTGAGCGAATACTTTTGGCAATATAGTGCACCTATACATAGGTAGTCAAAACAGTTAAGTGGGGTTTACACAGAAAATCACAAAAAGAGTGAGAGATAACAGTACAATGCATGTGGGTGTTTGTTCTTTTCATTGTTCATCTTTTTTTTTTTTTTTTTTTTTTTTCCCTCCACTAAATTGCATTAAGCATCCACCACACTTTCTACCACAGCCAGGTCAAATGAAGGTTAAATAGAAATTTTAAGCCTTTTAGATGTCTCCATTATAGCATCCAGCACTGATAGTTTGTGCATTAGAGACCCTTTCATCTTTACTTAAGCAAAGCGAGGACAGGTCAGACGCATTAGAGACAACTTTAGGGGCCCTGAACCATTTATCCTGGTTTAACCCACCCATGTCTGAGGTGAGATGAAGGAGTGCTGCTACTGCTGGAAAAAGGTGGAACTTGTGCAAAAGAGTTAGCATGGCAGAATGTATATAACACACGCAATTTATTCAATTCAAGCACAATAGAGCACTTAAAGGCTTATCTGGACTCAAACAGAACCTTTATCTACATCTGAAAACTTAACACCACCAGTTGTCACACCAAAAACAATTTTCGTAATTTCGTTATGATATCGATCTCATGCCTGTCCTGTTGGGCATACCATATTCAAAACAAGGAACACCAAAAGGAATGTGAGAAGGAAACATCAAGCCTCACCAGAACACAAAAAGACAAACAGAGAAGCAGAGAAAGCAGAGAAAATCTAAAATCTGCCATATCAGATTGCTCTGAAAGAAACAGCCTCATTATGCATTGGGATGGGGCACGGGTGATTGGATCGAAGAACAAGTTCAAACGCTGGATCAGGGAAGCCACTGAAATCAGGAAACGGGGCACGGACAGCATGAACCGTGATGACCGTTCCTCCTTTTACACACCTGGGACACCCTTCTCCGGAGATACCAAGCCTACAGGAAGTAACAACATCTAAAATACGACACGTCACCACCAACAAAAAGAAGAAAGTTAATTTATTCACAAGTTTAGGGTGTTGGACTGTGTTTTAAGCCAGTCTCCATGTGCGACATATCATAAAAATATTATCAGAGTCACGATACAGTACTAGCCATATTTAATAACTCCCCTGTCTTATCTACATCATTCACTCAGATATCTCATACAGTGATCTTCTGATGCATTTGAACAGTCAGGCTGATTTTTCCCGCAGCCTGGCTCACACTGCCAGCTCACAGGCAGGTAATCCCCGTCCCAATTTAATTAAGAAGCTGCACGGAGGCAGCAAGTCGGAAACAAAGACCCCACCACCACGCACTGGAGACAGGCTTAGATTCAAGTCATTTGGGCTTCACTGTTGTTGCCATGTTGTGTATTTCTTCTGGATTATAAATGCTGTTGTCTTTATTTAACTTGTGTTCCCGTTTGGGCTGCATGATTAATCACAATCAAGTCAAAACTATAATTTGAATGGATGCAATTAGCTAATCACAAAGGCTGCAGTGTTTTAAAGGTGCATTGCATATTTTTTTTCTGGTAGACGGTCCGCCACCTACTTGACTCCACTGAGACATTATTGTTTTTTTCTTGGAATCTTCTACAGTACAGTATTTAATTTAACTATCTCCATGGAGACAAGCAGGCTAAGATATAGGTCAGATCTATATCCTATATTACACTAAATTCTTGTGTGCTTTAAGTCATATTATAATGTTTTTACCCCATATCTGGAGTTGTGTTTTGTTTCATTCACACGTTTGAGTAAACCTGCATTAGTCTGTCTACATTCCCAAAGCTCAAAATGCTCTTTTCCACTTTGTGTTGTCACATAGTGGTAGGTTTTAAGTTAACAGCTACCTTTTATCTTTTGTTCTGTAGAGTTGGGCAATTCCAGGGCAGAAATTACACCAAGGTGGAACAGAGTGTTTTCCGTTTGTGTGAAGAACTCAGCCTAAATAAACACAACTTTAGGTATGTTTTAATGCAGAAACATTTTAAAATAGATCAGAAAATAGCACAATACAGGCCCTTTAAAGCATAAATCGCAGATCTCTCCATCCTTTTCAGCCCTAGTCCCCGCTACAGAAGCAACCAAGTCATTTGCTCATTTGGTATTGAATTAAACAGTAGTGCATTAAGCTCCTGTTTGGCTGTGCTTGCTTTTGTTTTGACTGGCACACAGAAAGAAAACAGATGGATTAGGAGCCTCAATTACCCCATGCGAAGGAGAGGACTTGTTTTGTGTGCATTATTTGTGTGTCTGTGTGTGTGTGTGTGTATAATTGTGGTATGTTTCTTCTCTGCGCTGTACCAGGGCAGAGAAGTGGTTGCCATGGTAACAGCGGGAGGATGGGGAAAGACGAAGAGATGATGGTGAAATTCTCTCTAATTAGGAAAATTATGCGAGTCTGCCCTGAAATTGATGCTTATGGTGATTTTGTTGGATGATCTGTTTTTATAAGATGGCACTAAAGAAAATGATTTGACTTTTAATAAACTTTCAGAAAAGAATGGGCCAAGGAAGCCTTTTTTTTTTTATTTTTTTTTTTTTTTATTTTAAGAGGCTCTGTGTAATTTTTCAAACGGATGGAGATGTTATTGCTTTGCCTTGAATGGTCCACAGTATAACATACCAAAGCAGGTCATCAACAGGTCAAGTTACAGGTCAGATCTGTGGAGAGGTGACCCAGCTGACAGTAAGAATGCACGTTTTTTTAAGCAATAGCCACCCCAAGTTTGCTGCCATACTGGGGAACATTCAAATCAATAATACCTCCATGGAGTCAAGCAGTTGGCAGATCCTCCACTGAAAAGTTACATAGTGCTCCTTGCAATTATTTTGATCATTGTTTTGTCCCATTGCAACCACAAGAACTAACAGCCATTAAGACGAGAGCATTTACCCCATAAATACAAAACATCTGGGCAGTATATGTTTACCATTCTGAAAAAGGTGTGTCACAGAAAACAGGTCTATTTATATTTATATCACAATTGCACACATACCACATCAAATTTGGGACTAAACTAGACTAGACCAGAGCTAAACCAAGACCAAATGAAGACTAAAATGGGCTAAAACAAGAACACGCTACAATCGCCAGCTCTGAGTGCCACTAGAGTGCAGCTATTGTTACATAGCAAAATACACAGCGAAGCATACGGCCATAGCTTTATTAATATGTAAAATAATAATGATAAAAATAATTAATAACTCTGTCTTAAATATCTGATTAAAATAAAAAAAAAGCCAAAAAATCAATACAGCTTCTACAGTTAGACCAGTTGAGATACAGTGTACGATGGTGTTGTGAAAATTCTTCCTCCTCCCTCTTAATCTGAACAGCAAGTCAAGTCAATAGGCCCTTGTTTGAGAAGGGAAGTGAACAGGCTTTGAAGTGTGCCGCCACTCAGATACAGACTTCACCCTTCGCTCTGTCTCTTGCGTGACACAGACAGCTTTACAGTGGGAAATAGTAAACCAGTTATGTCAAGTATTGTGTAAAACCTCCCTAAAGACTGAATGAAATCGTATCCTGTATGTTGACACTGTAATGGAGACGACTAAATGGATATCTGCATGTTTTGGCTAACTTCCTCCTTCAAACAGCAACCCAAATACATATATTTTTTCACAATTTTGTCTGCAATTTTGTTCTTTTTAAATAGTAGTTAATTTTTTAATTTTGCATCTCTTCAAAACCATATTTGAGATGTCTCTGTATTACAGTTTGAGTCAGCAAATTTGACCCAATTCTAATATTATTGTGAATTCAACCACAGCTAACCCATCCAAATTTAATATATTACCTCAAATGACTTAGTTCAATTGACTTTCACTGTAATTTGGCATATCTTATTTATAGACTTGTCAAAAGGTTCTCAAATCAAGAACAATTATTTTAACATAGTACAGATTCTGTCCTTTGCAGTGCTTCAGTAGAGGAAACCGCAGCTAAAACCAGGGCAGAGCTAGGTCCCGTGCACCTGTGCTTCACCACACTGAGACTGTGTAAAAGTAGAGCAGGTGAGTTTGTGCAGGAAACGCGCAGCACTCACCAGTCTGTACAGCTCTGTGACGCTGATCTCCTCTGGGTCCACCATGCTGAACTCCCTTCGCGGCACCAGGTCCAGCCCGAGCTGCCTACGAACCAGGCACAAGACAGAAAGACAGTTAAACGTTTTCTATTACAAACTCTATCACTTTAAGCTTTTAAGCAATAGCAACCCCTGTAACTGAATAAATGCAAGATAATTATATACATATATTTCAGGTTTACTGCTGAGGTCACATGATGCAGCAACGGTAGAGGCTCTCCGATCAATTTTCTTCAAGTTTGCTGCCGTACTGTGTAACATTCCAGGCAAATCGATAACATCTTCATGGAGACAAGCAGGTGGCGGACTCTCCACTAGAAAAGTTAATAGTGCGCCTTGCATTTATTTTGATCATTGTTTTGTTAATGAAATGAAATAAAATACTTGGAAAGTAATGGGGTACATGGGTGCGCTATACTATGTTATATGTTACAAACTAGTATGTTTACGAAACCAGTCTATTCCTATGAACAGAACAATAATTAAAGGCAATTTCATCACTTCATTTTTTGAAAGATGAACTCTTGCGTGGGCACTGCTGGTTTGGAGTGATTTTATGATGGAGACGGTAGTTATCTGTGTATACCAGTGCATAGGTTCATTGATAAGGATGTGTTTTTGTTTCATTGTGGTATTGAAATCAGTATTGAGTCAAGTTTTTTTTGGGAGATTTTAATATATAGACTATACTACATACCCCAAATTTCTTGTAGTCTGGATTTTGTAAAGCCAAGACCCAACTTTCATTATTACTTAAAGGTGCATTGTGTAACTTTTCTTGTGGTGGGTCCATCGAATGCTTTTCTCCATGGAGATGTTATTGTTTTGTCTGGAATGTTTCCCAGTGAGACATTTAACCTTTCTGTCTTCATGGAGAGAAAACCAGGTCAAGTTACAGGTCAGATATGTGGAGAGGCGACCCCGCTCACAGTCAGAATGTCTGTTTTTCTAGGTATTTTTGAGCTGTAAAACCACCTGTAACTGAATAAATGTAAAGTAGAGCTGTTTAATGTCATACTGTGAAACATTCCAGGCAGAGTGATGACATCTCCATAGAAATAAGCAGGCGATGGACAATCAAACAAAAAGTTACACAATGCAGCTTTAAGATCAATATTATGTTCTCAATATTCTTACTCAATATTTTGTCAGACCTACATTGTACAATAAAACAATGTATTCTCCATGAAGGAATTATTTTATACAGTGGTTATTTATGTTTTACCCTAGATAATTATTTTAACAAAGTACACCAAAAATCAGATCAGATCTCAGAAGCTAAGCAGGTTTTGGGCTAAGACTAATGCATTATTATTCACACTTAATATTAGATCATTTTACTAACAAAAAGCTGCAGGTGACAGTATAACATTTAGAGCATGAACTTGAATGAGAAACCTTTTCGAAGAGTATATTTTGGATAACATTACAACTACACTTTATGAGCATCAATATTTAAACAGAACATTCTTATTTATATCTCGTCTGTTCTGCCGGATCAGCTCTGTCAGTTATTTTAACACATGTGACAGATGGACCTCGTCTGGGCAAAACATGAAAGACAAAAACGTTTCCTTTAGCCCCCCGCTAGGACACTTCATCCTTCCTTCCCTAGCTCCTCATCTGCCTGCTCCGTCCTTAACTCAAACACTCCCTTCGTTCCTCACCACTGCCTGACTACACACGTTTTATCTGTCTGGTCTGTACTTCCATCTTCCTCCCTAACACACATAATATTAACTATTTCTTTTCTTTTCCTTTGAGAGTGGACTCCCAGTGGACCAAAACGCCACTCCTCACTGTGCTGTTACTAAAACAAGAGTGGTCAAGCATGCATTGGGCTGTAAGAAGGGACTGTCTATTCACAAAGGAGAGGGCCATGAGAGACACATTTGAGAGAGACAGATTTGTATAGAGTATAGTGTAAAAAAATATGGTTAACAAGACTATATCAAAATTGTTTCTTTGAAGAATTATAATATCATAAGAAAATGACCAAAAAGAATAAAAAGGAGTGGATAAAAATAAGTGAAATCCATCTATCATCTAAAGCCATTTATCTATCTACAATATATCTCCATGGAGACAAACAAAGGCTGCCACTAGGCCATGTTATAGATCAGATCTCTGGAGAGGTGACCTTGCTCACAATAAGAATGCATCTCAATTAAGCTATTTTCTGATCCATGTTTTAATGTTTTTTCCTCACCACAAACATACCTGGAGTGCTGTTTTGTTTCATTCACGCGTGTTTAACACATAACACTGTATATTTAGACCGTGTTCTTCTTTCAAATAGAAAACACGTTGTTCCACCGTGTGATGTCATGTGTCATACATGAAGTGCTCCACTCTGTTTTTGAACTCCATATCACAATCATTTGGATCATTTCAGCCCTGGAATAGCCAATCTCTGTTGAACTAAAGGTAAAAGGAGCTGTTAACTTGAACTACCACTACATGACATCACAAGGTGGAACAGAGTATTTTGAGCTTTGGAGATGTAGATAGACAAATATGAAGGGTTACTCAAACAAACTCCAGGTATGTTTTTGAGGATTTAACATAACATTATAACATGGCTTAAAGCTTACAAGAGTGCATTTTGCATAATATAGGACCTTTAAATTAACCTCCCAGAGAAGAAAAACACTTTGGGGTTGCTAGATAAGAAATACTTGAAGTGCTGGAACAAGTTAGGACTATCTGCTCATCTGAGAGCGACTCGAGCGGACACATGAGGACAGCCGAAGGGAATCAAAAGTGAGGGAAGGACAGACAAATAAAGAGAAGGACACACACTGTGATATTTTCTCCCCTGCATGCTCCCATGACAGGGAGAGAGGGGCAGATGATGGAGGGATGGAGATATGGAGGGAGAGCTGACTGTGAGAGGATGGAGAGATATGAGAGAGGACAGTGGCTGCAGGGAAGAGCCACTACAAAAGGCAGAGGAGCAAGAGGGTCACATGCTCAAGTCCAGCCAGGACTCATGAATAATTTCATATTGTACTGGGATGCAATAACTTTATATTACTCAGGAAAAGTGATTTTGGTGAGTGTCGGATAAAATTTTAACACTATAATATAACACTGGGTAGTTGAATTACTTTGTTGTTATATTACGTAAAAATTGACTCTTGTGAGCTATAAGCCATGTTATAATGTTACCTCCTCAAAAACATACCCGGAGTTGTGTTTTGTTTCATTCACACACATGTTTCAGTAACTGAGGCTCAAAATGTTCTGCTCCACCTTGTGATGTCATGAAGCGGTAGTTTTCAAATTAACAGCTACCTCTTACCTTTAGTTCAGTAGAGATTAGCAATTCTAGTTTGTCCTTAGTACATGTGCCTAGTGGATTAAAATGTACATAGAAAAGCAATAAGGCTGTATGTATTTTTATGCAATCATAAAAAATACAACAAATTATATTATATCCCATACTATATTTATATTTTTTTAACAAGTAAATGTTAATTGGTAAATGTTTGTATACACTTTGTGGGACTTGCTAAAATTTTAATCTAGATTAAAAAAAAAAAAAATATCATCCACAATTTCAAGACAAATATAAAATATGGTATCAGTTGAAAACCCATACAGGGTTTACTAATTACTAATCTGTTTTATCTTGTTCACATGTAGGGGACAGAACTACCCCTTACTGCTGTAAAAATACTGATATAGTCCAAAATGCCATTGTAGCCTAATGATTACACTGGGGAACACTCTATATGTTGCATTTAAAGAAAGACTTGTTTTTAGTCAATTTGAGTGTGCTGAGTTCAAATCTGACGTTAGTTTATTTCTGCAAGCTACAGATTTTATGCAATCTTTTATGCAATTTTGCAATTTTGCAATTGATTTTATGCAATCAGGCTTGTTACAGTGATGTCTCGATGAGGAAGCCATGTTTGATCTGGAAAAAAGAAGCATGATAAAAATATTAGAATCTATCTATGTATATAATCTCAAAACACTTAGATTT
Organism: Taenioides sp. WSHXM2023; assembly: GCA_029959045.1. Taxonomy (NCBI): domain Eukaryota; kingdom Metazoa; phylum Chordata; class Actinopteri; order Gobiiformes; family Gobiidae; genus Taenioides; species Taenioides sp. WSHXM2023. Next base: position 11,458,668 of record CM057085.1, read on the forward strand.
GGGTTACGTAACTACGTACTTACGTACTAGTACATCTATCTCAAATTGCATGAAAACTAGAGCTTATGGAGAAAAACTAATTTCAGATTTGAAATCAGCGCCTAAAAATCCTTCAGAATCAGTTAAAAAATCCAATGCAACAGGAAGTTAAAATTTTAGTGTTCCCCTGTGTTATCAATATTTCCATCATGTTTGCTTATTTTTAGGCAAAACATGTTTGATAATACATTTCTCATTTCAGTCTAGTACAGTGTATATTTTATGTTGGACATGTAATTTCCCAGGGCGACTTCATAATTTCATAAAGGCTTACACGGATAATGGGCTGTGGTCGTATTGGGCTTCTAAACGTTTCTAAAAATGCTCTGTAGTGTAAAACAGATATTACATAAATTATTTATGTCGTTGTGTGCATGGGTAATGTTATTATGCTTTTAAATACTCCATAGTGCAGGTCCCTGGTTGATTTTGGGCCAGAGATCCATTAACGTTGCAATAATGGTTCTGGGTGTAGACAAAATAAAATGTATGAAGGATGGAAGCAGTCTGACTCATGCTTCTTACAATGAGATTTAGCCTGAAGTTAGCAAAACAAATCAAAGACAAAGCTGGATTTATGAAACTCTGTGGATTGGGTTAACCCTTATGAAACAGAGGTGGGTGGTCTACTCGTATTCACTGAGACACTAGACAAAATTTCACTTGTACCAACAGTTTTCTGACACTATACTTGAAGCAACAGTCTATTGAGTAAAGATTTTAGTTACACTTCCCTCTGCAAGTATGTCTAATAAATAACATAAGCTGTGTTACATCTCCATGGAGATGTTATTGCTTTGTCTGAAATGTTTCACAGTATGGCATTAAACCTTTCTATTATTATGGAGACCAAGCCAGGCCAAGTTACAGGTCAGATGCAATCTGGTACAATCAAACTAACAGAAGTTTTTTTTTATTATTTTAGTCCCTGTGTACTCACTCATTGCCCCAGTCCAGTCGTGCTGTGATGTGCTGTTTGACGTCTCTCATGCGGTCGTGGGTGAGGTGCCCCACCAGCACCTGCCTCCTCAGGTCCAGGATCTCGTTCATCACGTGCCAAAGACGGTGAAACAAATCGCCCTCATTTTTCTGTGGGACAGGGAAACAGAGGAGCGGGTTTAGAGGACAAGTTAAGTATTATTTGTCACAATTTTCTTGGAGCCAGATCACAATTATTGGTTAAATCTAAATGCCATACACTCAGGGCAAGGCTGAGGCTCACCAATAGGAGGTACGGATGGGAAAGTGTTTTTATTTGAGCATAGAGCTGCCTTCAAGTGAAAATTACAATAAGATATATATATTTTTTTATTAATATTATTTTTAAAACAGAAAAAAAATCAGATTGTCACAGGAATAAAAAGAGATTTCTATCACGGTATTGCCCAGCCCTATCCTGGCTCATTCTTTTCTTTGACACATCTTGTTAATGGTACCAAAATCACTCATCTCCCACTGGCTGTGCTATACTCTTCCTCTCTCCTTTCACTCTTTCAGGGTATGGCTCTCCCTCGTCCTCTCCTCTGCTCTTCTCTTCCTTTCTGTGCCATGTATCCCACACATTCTTTCATTCACACACCCTTTACCCTCACATTGTGGATTTAGCTACTTTATTTACTTGGGAGTTAAATATTTTGTCTTGAGGGAAAACAACTCTGCAGTGGCTCTGCTCAAAATGTTGGGGTAATTTTTGGAATATAACAAAAAATCATTTTAAAATAACTTTCTTTGTTGGATTTTACTTATTTACAACTGACATGCTTAGTTTGGATAAGAACTCTGCTATTTTTTTTTTTTTTTTTTTTTTCAAGAAATAAAACTAAAAGATAAAAAATATAAAAATGTTTATCAAAATTCAAGAAACTGAACATGTGTCAACTTAGTAAAAAGGTCCTTCTTATTCACACATTGGGTTTTTTTCATGGCCAATGCCGATTTTGATTGTCTAGAATTTGAGGAAAATCATTTATTACAAACTCACCCACGACCCTGTTTCACTACAAACTGGATAAGAGTAGATAAGAGTGTAGTGTAGCCACATTTGTGCAGAACCCTTTATGGATTAAAGTTTTCAAACTAAGCTTTATACATATTTTTAGGCACAAACCAAATAGCGGCTTGTGGTACAGATTTAAGGCTAATAGCAGATACGCTAAAAAGTGCAAATATTGGTCCAATATATTGCTCTATCTTTACAAACGACTAAAATTATTTTGTTGTTAAAAAAAAGTATATATATAAAACAGATTTAGAGAAGTAGTGGTGCCACATTTCAACCCAAATATAATTGAAAAACTTAGCACCCTCAGACCACAATCACAGAACAAGATGTGACTGTGCAGCTTATTAACAGAGTGGTAAAAAGCTAAGAACAAGGCATCCCAGAGAGAAGAAGACAGAGGACTCCACTGGATCTGTGCAAATTAGCTTCACTGTCCCACTCCTACTGCGGAGAATTTGTGTGCTTTGATCCAACAGTCTCCCTCATTTCAACAGAAAACACCACATACATGTCTTAATAGGCTACCAACTCTATCAGTTCCACTAATGAACGTATCAGGGAGCAGATTCAACTGTTTGGGATTTGTGAATTACCCCGGGCTAGGTAAAAACCCTTGATGAGAAACCAACAAAGGCAATTCAGCTTAAGCACCAGCACTATCTAAATCAATGGGTTCTGTAGTTAGCGGAAATGGTTTTGTTACCACATAGAGCTGTTTCCACATGGCGCCCCAGTCCCGGAGAGTCGAAGTCATTTCTGTGATAACGGTGTCCTCCACGGGAATGACACTCTCAAATTGGCTGGAAAACAAAACACAGATTAGTTTTATTCACGGATGGCTTTTAAAAATGGTCAATAAAACACAAAGGTTTCTAAATGTTGCTGTTGCTCCTAACTTCACAGTGGTTAGTTAAAAGTGTTATGTAACTCTTTTGGTGTGGGATCTGGTATCTTGAATGTTCCACAATATGGCATTAAACCTATCTATCTTCATATAGATAAGCAGGTGATACCACCAGGTTACACATCGGGTCGTAGTAAGATAACTTCAAATGCACAATAGGTTGAAAAAAAGTAAAAACAGATGTTTAATGCCATCCTGTGGAATATCCCAGGCAATCTCCATGGAAACAAGCAGGTGGAAGAGCCCCTACTAAAAAAATGCTCCTTTAACGTGAGAGAGATCCTTAAATAGGTTATCCCAGAACTAGAAGATCTTACAATGTGAGTATGGGTGCGGTTTTGCAGTGACATCACAGTGGGGGTATTCTACATATATGTGGATGGTGACACAATGCACACATTAGCAAACACAGCCAAAAAAGTTTTAAAATCATCTGAAAACTCAAGGAAAAATATGGCAAAGGAGAAATTCAATTTGTCAACGTTTGTCAAGTTGACAGATTGAATTTCTCCTTTGTCATGGATTCTACCTGGACGACTGAGGGATTTGACACACATGAAGAAAAAATACAAAACAGATTTAAATGGATAATGCTAGTTAGCTTGTGACTAATGTTATTTGTGAGATGTTTTTGACAGTAAAATGATCTCAGCTGTTGTACTTATTACCAATTCAGTTCTTTCTGATCAGATTGTGTTAAAATAAACCTCAGATTAAAGTCTAACAAAGCCTCAGACAGAGCATGCCTAGAGTTAGCAGATAATGTTGATGACATCAGCTGCAAAGTATCAACAGAAAACTGCACATAACACAAACGATGAGCTTACCCTTTGTTTTTGATGTGGGCATTCTTCAAGTGGATGTAGTTGGCCGGAAAGATCCCCTTCAAACAGACCATAATGCACAGGTTAATGACAAGCCTCGTCTTTTCCATTAGCACTTACGAGTTAAAACGCTACAACAGTATAATGCATATAATGTGAATGAAAATTTTTGTGTGTTTATGGTACAACAATGAGAGAGAGGTACGTGAAAGATAAACGCAACATTAGTAATTTATGAAGATGTGTGTAAGTGTAGCAATGTTGATCAACCGAAAATCCCTACAATATTAAAAGGTCGATATTATACTATTCTGATCTATGTTGTATACTATATTATATATGCTGTTTCCTCATCACAAACAGACCTGGAGTTGTGTTTTGTTTCATTCACACCTGTTTAACACAAATCCTGCATATTTAGGCTTCTTGCGTAATATAGGACCTTGAAAGAATTAGCTTTAAATGTATAACGCTAAATCCTAAAAATTCCAGTCTATATTTAGTTGACATTTTCGATTCAGACTTATTACTTTTCATATTCACACATTTTCTACATCAGCTGATTGACACTTTTATTACTGTCAATCAGTCTGCCAACTCAGTCACTTCAAATTCATTTCATAACGTGTTCAATTACAAATCAGGATCTGAGGTCATGTCTATTCTATGCTTCAACTGTATAATCCAAGCTATTTTCTCATTCCCAAAATTTATCTAAAATTGAGCAAATTTATCCCCACTGGGAAATTTCTCCTCTGCATTTGACCCATCCTTCAGTGCAGTTGGGGCAACCTGGTGAGAGAAGAGGGTGGCATAGTGCAGCGCCCAGGATTAGACTTGGACAGAATAACGACCTTAGCTGGAAGATTTTATCAATTTTGCATGTTTTTGGTTGATGGGGGAAACCAAAAGTGCCTGTAGAAGAATATGGAAAGTCACCACCTAAAGCCACCTTCTTTTAACAAATCAGCAATACTTAAGAGCAACAAGTTCTATAAATGGTGACAGGGATGAGGTAGTCCTATCTGGGTCTTATTTTAGATTAATAAGAAAAACAGTAGAAATCATCAGACCGGTGGAGTGGCACATTAAGGGTCCTTGTAAGCTTTAAGAAACGTTGCAATGCTGTTACCTCATCAAAAAACATAACTGCTGCATACCTGCTCGCCGTAGTCTGTTTACATCTACAAAGCTCAAAATGTTCTGTTTAAAAAACGCACTGACATCACAAGGTGTTTACCGTTTGAGAAGAGAACTCATCCCTGCCCGGAATGTCGTTTTTTGTTTTCTTTTTTGTATTTATTTATTCATTAAAGGGACAATGCGTATTAAAAGACAAGATAATGTAAGAGACAAACATGTACTTGTAAATATGCAGGATTGCCAAAGCTAATTCCCACCCTTAACCTGTACAATTCATAAAACATGACAAAAGCCTATAATACACACACCCACATGCACCTCTCACTCACTACAAAACACACTCATACAACATTAGTATTAAAATGTACAGGTCACATGTAGTTACGTACATGTACTTGGACATGTACACTACTTACACAAGCACACTTACATTTCTTGGGTAAGTGTATGTACATACTTTTAAATACCCAGAGAGAACTAATTGTGCAGAAAAATGAATTATACCACAATGTATAATTTTCTAGTTATAGCTATGATTGGTCCTTTCAGCTGTTCAGTTATTACAAGCAACGAATTATCGTTAATTACACTGTGATACCTGCCATAATGTGAGGCATAGATTAACACAATTGTTCTCAAGAGACTTTATAATGAAGATGTTAAACTCGATTACCTTGACATTGGGGTTCTTCAAGATGAATCCTCTGAACCAGCCTGGAATTACAAGAAAGAAAAATGTTAAAGATCCTACATTACACAAATTGATTCTTGGGAGCCGTAAGTCATGTTATAACGCTGTAATCCAAATGATTTTATTGAAGGTGTATGGAGTTTAAAAACACAGTGGAGCACTTCCTGTATTACCACATGACATCACATAAGAGAGCGTTTTCTATTTGAGAGAAGAACGCAGCCTAAACATGTGTAAATGAAGCAAAACACAACTCCAGGTGTGTTTTTGATGAGGAAACAACATTATAACATGATCCAAATATAGCACAACAGAGGCCCTTTAACTACTTCACACAACAGTACATTGCATTTAATAACATTTGGAGTATGTGCATATGATTTACTAATTTGATATAAATGACTCGACGTAAAGCTAAGCCAGGATAGCTTTGCCTGATGACTAACTCTGTCAACAGCTAATGAAAATGTCAGCACGATCTCTATTTACAGGAGTGGAAGGAAGCCAGTTGTTTTTAAATATGGGCTTCCTAAAACCACAAACCAAAATGTGGCACTGGAAAATGCATTTGGCAAGACGAGCAGCAAAACTCATGAAGAACACGTTATCAATCGTTAAAGCAGGTGTCAAAGTGTCAGATAATATGAAGTCTGTGTTCTTATGCAAACCAGACATACATAATATAAAATACACGTGCTACACACCAAAATACTACTCATTTGCCAAAGTTTTCTAAAGCTGTATGAACATGTGGTGAAATTATAGAACCCATTATTGTATTTTGAAAACTACATTACATCGAATAGAATTATGTCTAATAGGTGACATAATGCATCTGGTGTCGTTTTGTTTTTTAAGCTTTTTTTTTGCGTACTTTCTGTGTTGCACTGAATGTACCTTATTTAACTGAATCAGAATTTAATAATATTTAATATCGACATGGGGCAGCTAAAATTAATAGTTAAAGTTAAAATGCAGTTTTTTACTTTGAAATATACAAAGTTTTTTACTTTGAAATATACAAAGTTAATGTGTCAAGTCACTCATAGAAATTACCAAGTTCATTATTTGTGAGTTTACTAGGGATGGACAGATTCGATACTCGTACTGGTACTGGTACTGATACTTTCCTGGGTCGGATATCGGCTTCCAAATATCGGTTCAGCTGTAGCTGTTTTGCAGTTACTTGAGAGATAAATAGCAGCTACATACCACATTTGGATCAGTTCTGTTTTATGTCTAATTTTTTTTTAAGTTAGTAAATGCTGTTTTGAGTCACTGCACTGGTATCGGCTGATATCAGGTATTGGCAAATAGTTAAAGCTATAGTATCAGAATCTGTATCAGAACTGAAAAAGATTGAGAATTTTCCTTTTGTCCAAGTACAATGTAATCAAAAGGCAATACTGGCTCTTGCCCTTCATTTGGAAACATGGCATCATCACATTATAGAATCTGAAAATACTAACATTAATGTACAGATTTTGATGAGGCAAAATGTAAAAGATTATATATACGCTATAGTTTTTCTCTCCCACATAACATCACCACACTGGGAACTATTTTATACCTAAAGTGCTCCAATAAAACAATTATGAATTAATATGAACAAATGTAAAATGACAGCTGTTTTCCTGCGTGGACGGTTGAGCAGGGGTGAAGTATTGGAGAATGTTCCTTTATGGAAGATATTCGGACTATTTCCTGCTCAAGTCATTTGCTCAGGACCAGAGGCCGAGCTGCGTGACAGATCTTACACTAAACGGCAGCCTATGATGGAAACTAATAGTGCTGGGTAAGGGGCCATTAAGCTGTAATATTTTTAAACATGCTTCTGTATTTATATGGCTCATTCCCTACAATTGCAGCTAACAGGGAGCACAAGTAGAAATAAAGAGGATAATAGAAATAAATATGCTGATTGGGCCAATTCAGTTATTTATAAACTAAAAAAAATACTCCTTTGTGACTAAGCTTTTATACAAGCATAATTATCCTTACTAAAACTGCTCCAGCAAACTGTCTGCTAGTGTGTGTGCTAGTGCTTCTTTGATTCTATGTATTTGTTTCCACAATCTTCATTTATTCAGGCTTGGGACCAGCTCAAAATGCATACACCCCAACTTAGACTCTGCGTTACTCAATCAGCATCAGCAAGACATTATAAAAGTATTTTTGACATTGTATAATATTTGTAGGTTCTAACGCATAGATGTTTAAATACGTGTTTCTGTTTATTTGAATTGTATTACTAAGATACATTACATCTCATGGTATAAGGAAGCAGAAAGAAGTAGTAGTGAATACATATATATATTTTTTTTAATACTACCGAAAGCAAAAACAAAGTATGACTATTTTCATACTATTATGGTATTGATCCTGTCTATCTCTCACCTATATATAAAAAGTTGCCCATTAAAGGTCCTGATTACACAAAATTGAGCTATAAGTCATGTTATAATGCGATTATCTCCTCAAAAACAGACCTGGAGTTTTGTTTTGTTTCATTCACACATGTCTGAGTAACCCTTTATTATTAGACTGTCTACATCTCCAACGCTCAAAATGCTCTGTTCCATCTTATGATGTCATGAAGTGGTAGTTTTCAAGTTAACACCTACCTTTTACCTTTAGTTCAGTAAAGATCGGCAATTCCAGGGCTGAAATCTTAGAAATTCTAGTGAATGTGTATGGAGTTTAAAAACACAGTGGAGCACTTCTTGTATTGCCACATGACATCACAAGGTGGAACAGGGTGCTTTATGTTTGAGACAAGAACTCAGCCTAAATATGCAGGGAGTGTGTGTTAATGATGTGTGAATGAAACAAAACACAACTCCAGGTGTGTTTTTGATGAGGAAACAACATTATAACAGATCAGAAAATGATGTTATATAGAGCCTTTAAGTATCCATCTCTTCCAAATACTGATTTATCCCTTGAAGACACCAATAACTGCTTTGTAAGTGCTAAGACACCATTTATCTTTACTTACTGCTTCCAAAATAGAGGGGAAATAAATCTTGGCAAAGGGATTTCTATGGACAAAAATCAATTACTGCTGAGGTCTGTATGCGGCAGGGGCCATGCGTCAGTTATGACCAGGCGCCGTCCAATAGTGCAGCAAAGAGCCAACAGCATAAACACCACGCCAAGCTATTAGTGTACCTCTGTGTTGTCACCAAGCTTTCTCTCTCCATCTCTCTTTCTCTCTATCCATCTCTATTTCTCTCTCGCTATCCTTCCATCCTGTTTGTCAGAATGGTGCAGGCCAGACTCAGGCTGGAGTTTGGCCTCTACTCCATGAACAGTGATGAGGAAGAGTTTTGAGGAGCGCTGGGGCTTTGGGAGGGTGGTAGCCGCTGTGAAGGAGGGGCAACTCTGTTTTTGTAAATAGTGTAAATAGTGTGTATATGTAATGCCAATACCTTTTATGTAAATAGCACGAGGTGTAGATGGAATTCAGTATAAAATGTTTTTTTGATGGACACAATAAAGGTCTGTTAAAATCTCTCTATCCTTCTCTCTCTAGCTATCTTTCTCTCTGTCTCTTTTTTTGTCTCTCTCTCTGTATCTCTGTCTCTCTCTCCATCTCTGTCTCTCTACCTGGCTCTGTCTCGCTCTCACTCCATCTCCCTCTCTTCTCCCATGTATCTCTCTCCATCTCTCTCTCCCCCCTCTTTCTCGCTTCTCCATCTCTCTCCTGCTCTCTCTCCTCCTCTCCTTCCCTCTCCCTCTCTCCTGTTTCCCTTCCTCCCTCCATCCCTCTCTCCCTCTCCTCTGACTGCTGGCAGGATTTTCATTTTGTTCCTCCCCTTTGGGCCAAGCATTCCACTGGCTCTGCTATTGTCTTCTCTTCTTCCTCGTGAGTTTTTTACCGCAACACCGCGCACACATACACACATGTTGGGCATCCATGCTTCTTGGGGACATTACATTGACTTACATTCAGTTCCTGGAGACTGATCCTAATTCAATTCAATCTTTATTAAGAACACAGAATATCTGGTTCATAGTTTCTAGTAAGTAAAAAAATAATGAGTGTTTATACAGCTTTTATTTCCCACAATGTGATAAATACAGTTTAAATGAAAACAGGAAGTGAGAGCACAAGACCTCTGGAAAACAGCAGTGTGAATGTTTTGTAGCAAAGGAAATTCATTTTACAACTATTAGAAAAACATGTGCAAATGTCCCTAATAGGAAGCAAAATAAATAATAGCCTAAAATGAACCAATTCTGGACTTGGTTTGTAGAAATTTGCTCAAAGAAAATTTGCTTGAAATTATATGATTACTCTGTGTAACATTTCTGGTGGGGAATTCATTACTTGTCTCCATGGAGAGGTTACTGCTTTGCCAGGAATGTTCCGTAGTATAGCATTACATTTCTAATTTGCATTCATTCAATTACAACAATTGAAAAACAAGCTTGTTACTGTTAGTGGGCTCACCTCTACACAGATCTGACTTGCAGCGTCACCTGGTTGTCTCCATGAAGATAGATGACTTTAACGCCATACTTTGGAACATTTCAGACACAGCAATAACATCTCCATGGAGCTAAGCAGGCAAAAAAGCTGCATAACGCACCTTTAACTCTGGTTTGCTTTCCTTCCTCAAATCTGTTAGTATGTTTGTTTTGCTAGTTTCTCTTAACCTTTGGATCATATTTAAACTGAAAAGTGAAAGTTAAGTCTATCAGGAAGCAGCAGTAGAAGAGAAAAACAGATTGAGTGTGGGCAGCAAAGGCAGGAAAATCTCTGAGGCCAAAGAAGCACAGGAAACTGAAGCAAACCTGAGCTTCCGTGCACCTCCGTAACAGACACAATGCAGCACATTTGAACTGGAACAAAAGGAACTAAAGGTAACAGGTCAATTTGTCTCACTGCAGTCATCAGAGCTTCCCCTGCACAAAGACAAGTGTTCCCAAGCTTGTGTTTGTTTAATTATACTCTATACCTGTCATTACCTAATGGAAGAGAATCTGCAAACGCAATAGCTTCCCTGGGGCAGTAATTGAAAACGCAGTAATGATAATGTTTAAAGAGAGCAAGAGCTGACTGTTTAAGCAAATAGGATTTTAGCTCTAAGCCTGACTATGCAATACAATAGTTTCTACCTGTCTATCCAAGAAAATGTCACAATACAATTTACTAATATACCCTCACTAAATGTCAGAGGAAAGCTGCTAAACTCTTTGTAATAGAATACATAATAGTCTATCCGAGGGTTTCAGAATGATGAGACTCTAGGACCGTTGCCGTAGTAATTAACAATTTGAAACTCAATATCTTTTTAAATGGAAAAAATCCTCAAAATGTTGCATATAACAGAAATCTTAACCCCATGAATAAGGATGTTTGTCTTATCTTAAGTTATTATACTGTTAATACATCCACTGAATGTACGCTCTTCACAAGTTTGCCAGTTACAGTGTTTTTGTGTTTTTGTCTGTTACCTTCACATTTCTCCAGAATCTGCACCGTGTCTCCAATTTCCAGTGGGAGGCCATGTTGGACGGTCCCTCGGAAACTGGCCAGCACTGCAACAACAACAGGAAACATAAGATTAAAGTTGACAAGGTATTTTTATTCAGCAGTAGCCAAAATCTTCAAAGTTTTCTTGAATAATATTAAAGGTGCGCCGTGCTCTGTGCAACTACCTGGTGGAGAGTAGGCCACTTTTCAGTCCCCATGGAAATAATAACTGCCTGGAATGTTCCAAAGTGTGGCATTAACTTACATTACAGGACTGCTTAATAAATACTTCCAGTGGGCTTACCTGCTTGTCTTCATTGAGTTTAATGCCACACTGTGGAACATTACAGGCAAAGAGAGCAAGAGCTGGAGACAAACTTGCAAAAGATGGACCCTCTACCAGAAAAAAATTACATAAATGCACAATTATTGCACCCATGTATGACTTTTTTGGGAATATTTGTAGATTTTTTTTGTATTGTGAAAACAGTAATGTGGATATGTAAACAAACAAGTGAAGAGTCAGCGTAGGTGGACAAAAGTTTAAAGTGTATAAAATCGTTGGCACTCAAAACAACACATAGCAGCCTTACATAAATGCTTTGGCTCAGGTAAACCAATTGTATAAACTTGAATCAATACTGCAGACTGTTTCTGAAATGATAGAGAAAGACACAGATTGCATTATGTGGTTCAGGTGCATGGTTATAGCAATCTAATCAGAGAGGCTTTTGAAATAATGCCTCAGAAGACCACTGATCGAAACACACACGAGTAATAATATGGGTGGAAGCATACAACATCTGTGTTTGACCCTCACAGTTTATAATCACGATAATTCATATTGACAGTTCAGTCAGCAGAGAAGCCACAAAACACAGGTGGTGGTTCAGTGGGGTAATAGAGTATGGAAGTAAAAGAGATAATGATATGAACTAGTTGAATTACACTGTCAGTGCATTATCAGTTTGTTGTCATTGTATTTACAGAAATAAAAAAAATAGCACTGATTATTTTATTGTTTTTATCTGCAATATAACATGAAACAATTTAACTCCTTTAAAATATAAAACAAATGTTGGAATAGAGAGGCCTTCATGTCCATCCTTTTCTCAACATTCTTATTTATCTGTTGCTCAAAACTTAATTAAACTAATCCTAATTCAACTTAACAAATCCCAAGATCTCACAATCCTGTTGGTTCATTGGTACATACAGTAGTTTTCACTCAAAGCAGCGCTGTCAGATGTAAAACGACCAACCCGCATCCCAAAACATAACATTCCAAATGGAGGAATAGTTTAAAAGGTAGTGATCTGGACAACGTTCTGGAAATTTATTTTAAAGATGGCTACCTTGGACCACTCTTGTACTATTTGATTCTGATAGTTGCACTCACATATCTGAATATGAATTCTGTATTTGTATAATTTATGGGATGGTTGGGTACCCCGGCTTCATTGAAGAAATATACGGCATCAAACTACACAAGTTCCACCTACTTATATTACAAAACATGAAAAACTGACTGTCCACCAGAGCTGTAAGATAGACAGCTGCATCACACAGGCAGCCTTTTCATGTATTCAAACCTCACATCACAATCACACACTTGTACACACACACAGACACAAACACATGCAGAAGAGAACCACTGCTTCACTAGAATTTAAGCTGTGAAAACGTGCTACAAGACACACACCTCTGGGAAGGATAAGTCTAAGAAATAAAAAGTTCCATTTCATTTCACATCCTGAAGGCCTTGTCCAGTTTACCTGAACACAGCCCAAACAGCTCGGAGACTGTCCCCCACTCGAGAGGGCTTACATTTAATCCTGACCAATTTAAACACACTTTGAACTGCACCCAGAGACAGCCAGTTCAAAGTCTGTGGACACAATGGTGAGTTTGAGGGCGCTGGACCAATAAATACAGCTACAGTACTGGGAAATGTCCTATAGGGCTACAAGAGTAACTACTATCAAAAAAAATGCAATTTCAACTGTGGCAATTAGCTAGGAATGTAAAACGCACTGATTTTTACAGTCTTAAAAGCGTGAAAAACAGACCTATAGTTCTATTTAAATGGTTTGCAGTGGTCCATAGTTATTCCTCACGCATTCCAAGCATCCTAATTATTCACCACAATGATTTTATTTAAGCTTTTCACAACTTTCGGAAGCCAGAGCGGAGTTCTGCCATAATGGTAAAGCTAAAACTAGCATGCTAACGTGCTCTTCCAGATCATCGGATAGTGAAACGCTTTATAATTAGATGCAGAATCTAACACAACGGTCTTATTTTGACCTCAAGAGTTGCTTAAATACAATATATCTGTACAGACAAGACGAGGTGTGAGATCATATATTGAACCCCATCATAGATCGAACCCGGGTTCAACATATGATAGCGGTAGATTGAACCCCCCTATCATATATTGAACCCCTATACATTATTCAATGATAAAGTTTTGTTAATATCAAACTAGGTGTTTTATGATATGTCTGAGGTAAAATAAAAGTAAACTTAATGATCATGAAAATAATGTGCAATTTTAATGTGTTTAATGACCTTTTATAATGGTCCTGATGGTCCTGGTCCTGGTCTGATGCTCCTGGACATGTTGATTTTAAAACATAAATCGCAAATCTACTTGAAATCATAGAAAAAACACAGCCCTACTACAGATACTATACACATGACATAACAACATACAATAAATCAACTAAGAAACGAGAAACATTTGTAAAGCTTTAGAGCTGCAAAATTATCTTACAGTTCTGAAGAAAAAGGGGATGGGATTTTTGCTTGGTTTCCTCATCTCAATTATGACTGTGGCAATTAGCAAAGGACGCAACTGCATAATGTTGTCTGCAAATTAGTAGAAAGATACTACACGCATGATAAAACACAACAAAAGGACTACAGAACTAGAAACATTTGGAAGATTTTCAGTGGAGCCACAAACTTATCTTGTATAGAATATTGAAGAAAGAAAAGAAATAAGATTGGATTTTCGATCGGTTTCCGCATCTCAATGGCACAGCAGCTGTTTCTGTCAGGACATTTAATTTGCCATTTTCCTCCATTTTACTACAGCTACAGGAGTATAACATCTCGTTACCATGGCACCTGTCAGAAGATGGATATATTAGGCAACATGATTGGTTATACTGCCTTTGAAGATTCATATAAAGTGACTCATTCTCAACGCCGCATTAATCTACTTCTCTTCATATACTCTTTTCAGCTCTAAACAATAATGCCCCTCTTGAAAATGTCTTTAGTTTGTAAATTATGCATAATAGGAGTAATTGAAGAGACGGCTGCTTGCGTCAGATGATAGAGATGATAGAGGAGATCCTATAGATTCCTTTAAGAGCACATACAAAGCTTTATTTTAACAATTCAATGCAAATAGATAATTGCTCAAAATGCGACTACGTAGCCCTCTTGAAGGTTTGCGGTAAAATGGGACTGTATAGGTGAGTTTGTGGTCAAATAAAATGACATAACTTGGGAAAAATAATAAGAAACAACCCAGAAATATCGGCAGATCTTATTGGCTAGCGGTTGCTCTGGATTCTACATAATCGGTATCGATAATGGAGCACTTCCTGGATTAATGCATGAATGAAACAACACAACTCCAGGTATCTTATAACATAATAATATAGATCAGAAAATAGCATAATGTGAGCCCTTTAACATTTTGACAGAAGACTGAAGGCCTGACAAACTAAGAATCACATGGATTTCAGAACATGTTTGTAGAAGTCTAAATTATAGTTACAAGAATAGTTTTTCAGGATATATTGTCAGGACATGCCAGTATCTAAATAACTGCAGCCTTTGCAATTTGATAACTGCACGAGTAACCAACACTAGCATGCTAACTGTGCACTTCTTGAATCTCAGACAGTAAAACTCTTCGATATAGGCAGCACACAGCGGACTTACTTTGACCTGAAGAGCTGCTAATACAATATGTACTTGGGCAAGACAGAACGTTTTGGAAACCAAGTAGCTAAAGCTGCATTTTGTAAAATTAACTTAGAATAGTGGCTACAGCAGTTTGATTTTCCACATTGGTAAAACACATTAGGTCATTTTGAATAGAGAACTATACTGACATTTACTTTTGTCTCTCTACGCTGCATTTAAAGCCTTTTTAAAAAGAAAGAAAAGCCAGCACGTCAAGTGAAGGTTACAGAGAACAACGATTCACAGGTTGCCCTAATCTGCACTTGAACTCACCATAGGCAAAGAAGGAGCTGTTATGTTCTTATATGCAGTGAAGTAGCCATTTATACTGCACAGTTATCCATACGCCCTCGCTCTCAACTTGACATTGAAATGAAGTCTGCTGATGCCATCACACAGGAGCTTGACACTGCAGGCGGACGGCAACGCTGTGCTCAGTCTGCATGTTAAGTAAAGCCTTCTCCAACCTCTTGTTATCCTCCTCCCAGATGCAAACAAAAAAAAAAAAGGAAAAAAAAGAAAATCCTTGCTGGGAATTTGTCACAAGCACACATTTGACTTGGTAATTCATTCAACGCCAAGCATGGAAACTGCACAACACAGGCTTTTGGATTCACACTCGCCAAGAACAAGTAATCAGAGCAAACACAATTTCAAAAAGTGAATTGTAAATTAATTATCTCTGTGACTTTCCCAGCTGCAAAAACACTATCCCGGACTAGCGGAATAATTCAGGGATAATATCTTGTAGTGTATTTTCTGACGAGGATTGCAATTAGGTTCTCGAGTCAGGCAACATTTTAAAATAAAGATACTGCAGGATGATATGGCAAACAATCATGCTTCTTCCCCATATTCATCTATATATTGTTGAAAAAGGGATACATGCTGAGTCACTCCCCCTTCAGAGCGCTATCTCAACGCAGATAGTGTGCATCAAGCTAATGAAACTACTGCGCGTTGCATCAGGTTTGTGACGTTGTAGTGCAAAGTTTTGCATCATGCTTTTGTGTATTTTGTGAATTGTCATGTGGAAGCATGTATGCCGTAGGCTTGTGGGCTGAGCTTTCGATAGGACTGCACTTCTACCCATAAGGAGGGTTCGCATAGAACTCAGGAGAGACTGCTAAATTACTCAAACATGCATGGATGACATATAAAACTCTTCAGGCATGTTTTTGATGAGGAAATAATGTTATAACATGGTAGAAAGGTCAAGTTTATGTAATACCCCCCCATACATGATTTCCAATGTTGATTTCCTGAGCATTTTAATCAAGTTTTTTTTTTTTTTTAATCAGTGTCACACAAACAGTTTCACATTTCTTCCTCTAAAATTTGAACTCTGTTCCAAACCACAAGCTTTTACTGACAGAAGATTGACTGTGGGCCTGTTGATTACAAAAACAAGACAAGCGGATCATTGGCAATTAGAAATGATTGGATCTCAGTTGAAAATGCAGTTATTTGCCCTGCCAGTTTGTATATTTATAAAGCACAAGTTAGCCATCTTTGATACGAAACATTGATTTTGCAGAGGTCTTCAAGGGCTATGCTATTTTCTGATCTATGTTAAAATGTTGTTTCCTCATCACAGACATACCTGGAGTTGTGTTTTGTTTCATTCACACATGTTTAACAGCAAACCCTGCATATTTAGGCTGAGTTCTTCTCTCAAATAAAACACTCAAACCAGGAAACATGAGTAAATGAAACAAAACACAACTCCAGGTATGTTATTGAGAAGGTATCAACATTCCAACATGAGCTCATAAGAGTCAATTCCATGTAATATAGGACCTTTAAATTACCAAAAAATGACAACAATTGTGAAGTCTGCAACCATCTAACCACAATATCTGTTTTTCACTGTACTCGCTGTCAACACTGTTTACCGTCTTATCTGGAGCACGATAACAACATAAAGGAATTTCATGTTTTGGTCCATGGTTTTGGGAAATGAATTCTCCTAAAAATTCCTATCATTCCAATGGTACCACATACTGTAGCTGCAGATAGGTGGAAAAAACAAGGAAAATCCAGGGAAATCCTATAATCAGGCTAATAAAACATTTGTATATACACTAGCTACACTCACAGACTAAACAGCACTGGTGAATAAAAACTTCAGGCTTCACTGACGAAGCGTGTAGCTATTAAAAGCAAACTCATCCTCTCTGACACAAACACAGACTTATGCTGCGTGATACTGGCCCAATCGGGTTCAGCAAGGGCATATTTCAATATAACCACATTACCAAACTCAAGCTAGAAACTTTGAGGTACATAAAGTAAAATAAATGAATTCCAGAATTTCAGAAAAAGCTAATTAGTTGTAGCATGGCAAGTGGCATCAAACTGGGCATTACGGTTGCCAAAAGTATTGGAAATCAGACACTAATGATCAGTACTAAAACTAGTATCAAAACTCATTTGAGCAGGTATCGATACTAAAAAACTCGACAGAAATGAACCTTTCCTGAATGTCTTTAAAATGATCTTGAGTTGTATCAGAATAAGTATAAAAATAAAACCACATAGACTAGTGTACACCGCTATGGACTAGTATGGACCACTATGGAACCTTCCTGGACAATTACACAAATATAACACCACATGGTAATATAAAAGAAACTACTATGATTTAATGTTAAAACCACATTAAAAATTGTGTAAATACTGTTGTTGTTTTTTTAATTATCATCATGGTATCAAAATCGGTAAAATCGAGTATCATGTTTGAAATATTAGTATTGTGACAACACTACTGTGCAGTTTCCATCACAGCACAGTAATAGCATGCTAATGGGTTAGAAATACCATGGTAACTACTGGTACATTGGACAGCAAGAGATCATAGTAATTCATAGTTCAAGGGGCTTTTTTTTTAATAGGGTCAGAACTAAAAGAAAAGCTTGCAAAATGTACAGTGAAGTCTAAAGCTAAAAATTATAAATTATTAATAGTGTAAAATTACAGTATGATGAAGACTAAATCAGTTTTTAATTTTGCTGATTAGTGTCCAGCGCTGGCCTCTAGCCTTAGTTAGGGGTGGGCGATACTGGCAAAAACTGCTATCTCAATGTTTTTGGCAATCCATTAGAAATCTGCAAAAATGTGTCTTTAAACTTCTGATGTTTAAGTATCAGACAAATGTGTAAAAGTGCAGAAATATCACTGTTTACACCCTTGTACAGTACAATATAAGCCTATTCCATTTTTTTTATTTTTAATCAGCATTTTGAGATATATATATATAGATTTATTATCCGTGATATGTATATGCCCATTATTAAACTTTTAACAGCTTTAGTGATAACATTAAAAGGCCCATATTACGCCATGTTCTGATCTGTTATAATGTTGTTTCCTCATCACCATACCTGGTTTCACACACAAACCTGCATTTTCAGGCTGTGTCCTTCTCTCAAACAGAAAACACTCTGTTCCTTCTTGTGATGTCATGTGGTAATACAGGAAGTGCTCCACTGTGTTTTTAAACTCCATACAGCTTCACTAGAATCATTTGGATGATTACAGTGCTGGAACTGCCAATCTCTACTAAACAAAAAGTAAAAGGTAGGTGTTACTTTACTTGAAAACCACTTCATGACATCACAAGGTGGGACAGAGCATTTTGAGCTTTGGAGATGTAGACAGACTAATAATAAAAGGATTACTCAAACATGTGAATGAAACAACACAACTCCAGGCATGTTTTTGAGGAGGTAACCACATTATAACATGGCTTAAAGTTCACAAGAGTCAGTTTTGTGTAATATAGGACCTTTAAGTTTCTTGTAATGGCAGATAAATATAAATATGCAACAGTGCAGGCCTCAGTGAAAGTGCGGATGTCTGGAGGTAAACAGGAGCGAATGGAGAGTGACAGGTTTAACAGCAGAGGAGCAGGGAGCAGATTTGGGCTGAATAAGAATCCTTAGGAGCCAGAGAGACGTGATGCTAATGTAGACTGTCAGCAGAGCTTCAGTGGGACGAAGGGGCAACTCTCATCTTCATCACACAGAGGAAGAGGAGGAGGAAGAGTGAAGGGAGAGAAGAGTGGGAAAGGACTTCAAGAGGAGAGGAGACTGCAAATAAAGCCAATATAAGGATGCAAGAGATGTTTTTGTTCAAGTAAATACAAACTTTTTTTTTTTAAATCAAAACTTTTCAGGCTGTGAAGCATGACAAATATTTTAATGGTCAATAAAAGCATTTTCTGTATTAAAAGAACACACAAATCATTAACACATCACTACATTTGACAATGCTTTAAAAGCTAGAGTTTTCCTGTCATACTTTGCAGTGACATCACACTGGGGGTGTTCTACATGTATCTCTAATGGCAGCAGTTACCATGGAGACACAATGCACACATCAGCAAACAGTAAAAAAGTTTTTAGACTGTCTGAAAACTCAAGAAAAAATACAAAATAGATTTAAACAGCACATTTTCAGGAGCCTGTGATCAATACAATCGTTCATGGTCCTGTTTAGGTGATTTACAACAAAAAGGTGACTAACTGAAAAAGTGTAACTTGAATAACAGAACTTTAAACAGAGTAGTGCTTTCAGTTAGCTTCACACCCCCCAGGGAATGTTGATAACATCAGATGAAAAGTATCAACAGGCTTCACCAATTCACCTTCATTTTGCTGCATTGTGTAAAGAACTAGCATATTGAATCTTGTGAAAACTAAATAATGTAACGTCTGCATTCAGTTCCTAAGGCATGTATGAGATTTGTCTATAGCGAAGAAGTCGTTTTTGAAGTGAGCAAATATAGACTTGAGTGACTTTGACAAGGCCAAATTGGGGTAGCCAGAGAGCTGGGTCAAAAGGTCTGTAGCCCCGCAGCTGTGACATCTGTAGTGGCAGGAGTTTGTAACCTTCTCTTCACATTTTTTCTTGTTTTCATTAAAAAAATAAATAAATACATAAAAATGTGTCTAAATAAAGTGTGCCCTTTTGAGGTAGCAACTGCACTTGCTTTGTGTGGAATGTTCCATTGTATGACATTAAACATATCCATCTAGCATTTATTACAAGCGTTTCTATTGCTCAAAACTGCAATAATTCCTTCTGTGAATATAACTGCAAGCCTCGATGAGCTTCATTTGACTGGAGCCGAACGCTATAGATGACATCGCACTCCCTTAGTCCACTTCTTCATGTTTCCAAGTCTGGATAAGAATTGCATACAGCCTCTAGACAGCAACAAAGGAAACTATATAATTTAAACAAACCCCAAAATGTTAACTTTTCTCTTAGTATCTCTTAGTATCCGAGTACAATTATAGGCACCTCAACCCTGCAACGGACAATTTCAGTGCAGGTGCAGATACATTTGCTTTGACCATGAGCTGCTTTCTAACTAATATTATTACATCCAGTTCCACCTTAGGACCCAATTTGACCCGTCAAACCTGTCACACATAATATCCTTCCTGTTATACAACACACGTACCAGCACTTCCCATGTTAAGAGCCACATCCACACACACAACCACACACAGGAGCAAGGTCGAGAAAGAATGCAATCTGCCTCACCTTGGGCTCAAAGTCAATGCATGAATTATTAAAGAGATTAGATTCACTCATCAATAATACAAAATAATCATTACGCAGAGGAAGCAGCCAGAAATGTGACCAAATACATTTTAATCAAGGTTAATATCAATTTAGTCAGTGACAGTTAGAAATAAGAGTCAGAGGTTGAATCAGCTGCACTTAATATTGGCAATTCATCATAGTAATCGCAGTCCTTATGTAATGTGACAAACTGATTTTACAATGAGACCAGATTTCACAATGTTACGTCTTTAATATGACAGAAAAACAAGTTTAAATACTAGTTTTAAAATGTACTATTCTTCAATCTGAGTATTGGTAGTAACAGTAGTAGTCACAGTAGTGGTTGCAGTAGAAGTAGTCATAGTAGCAATGGTAGTATTAGTAGTAGTAGTAGCAGTAGTAGTATTAGTAGTAGTAGAAGCAGTAGCAGTAGTAGAAGTAGTAGTAGCAGTAGTGGTGGCAGTAGAAGTGGTCATAGAAGCAGTAGAAGTAGTATCAATAGTAGTAGCAGTAGAAGTAGTACTAGCAGTATCAGTAGTGCTAGCAGTAGTACTACCAGTAGCAGTAGTAGTAGTAGTAGTAGTAGTAGTAGTAGCTGTTGTAACTGTAGCAGTAGTTAAAATATTCTCATGAAACTATGGTGGTAGAGGTGATAATTTTTTGATAAAGATTTAATCATTGTTCAGCTTTAGGTTATGAGCAAGCCTTTATTTTACACTTCATTCATGTTTTGTGTGATACTTGAAGCTACATTTTTGTCAGTATTGTCCACGACTAGTCTTTCCTAATAACTGAAAATACTGTATTCCACAAACAGTTCCTTAGACTCTTCCACCTGTCTCTAAGTATTTAGCATGCAGTCTCCATCCTTAAGCCATCCGTCACAACTAGAAGGTGCTCTACATTTTGCTGAATAAGACCTTGTCCCTGGAAAGCCCACAGTGGCACGGATTAGGCAAATGTCTGTGTCTAAGGCTGCCACATGAAGCCAGCTCCTGTCATCCCACGTTGCACCGGGTTTCCTCCTAACTATCTTTAAGCTCCTTAGAAAAGCAAATAGCCTGGGGCCCTGTAAAAAACACATCTGAGTCCGTAAGCACAAAAAGTCTCATTCCATTGGCAGATAATTTTATTTGTGAAGTGAAATGTACTCGCATCATGATAAAACTTTCTTACTTAAAGTCATTTTAACTTAGATTTTAGTTTTTGCAGTGCAGCTTAACCGATATCATGGAACCGATTCCCGATTCAGCTAATTTTTCAGTATCAGGTTATTTGTTATTTGATACCAATATCCGTATCAGTGGATCCCTATTTAAGATTATAAAAAAATATAATGTTAACAAGGGCCAAAACCTGTCAAAATTGCACGGTATGATTTGTGTTATTGTCTTATCATAACTATTCTGCAATTTTGAAATATTGTAACACCTTTATTTTGGTCAATGATAGTTTAAACTGTCAGAAAATTGGTTCATTGTTCCTTCGAAATAATTTTTTTCTCCACAAACTGCCACTTAACTGATGTAAAACTATGATAAATACTTACCATGGGCACTATCCCACCAAATTAAGCAATAATTAGAAAAAGATGAAAACCTGTCATATGCACTTTGAATTTGAAAACATTACGCATTTTTATTTTTGCCCCTGTAGCACTTGCTGGCATTTTGTATTAAATAACAAGCCAAATTTCCGCTCAAACGCGTGTTAATGTGCTTTGTAGGCTCATTAGCTCTGCCCTTTCTTCTTCCTGATTGATCTGACAATGATTCCCACAGATAATCCCGTCCAACGTTAATTAAAGGCATTTATATAATTAATATGCTAATGTAACCGAGCGGCAACTGGTGGGGCTCGGTTGACTCCCATTACGCCAGATGCAGAGGCCATGAATATTACATTTGGTATAACGCAAACATACATGTGAACCTCACGATCCATGCCAACGTATTTTTAGGGATGCTCAATTATCTAAAACTAAATAAAACTAGATCTATGGAGAGGTGACCCTGTTTACAGTAAGAATGCATGTTTTTCAAGGGATTTTTCAGCAAGAAAAACACCTGGAAGAGAATTATTCATTCGCTCAATACTTGGTGATGCTAAGCCATGGTTATAGTCACAGCTGCCCTGGGGCACATTGACGTGGGGCTGCCAATCTGCACCATCGGCCTCTCTCATCACTAGGGATGCAACGATTTTCGATATAATATCAAATCGTTCGATACTAGTGTCACAATTCCATACACGTGTTTGGTCGATATCGCGGCGTCCTTCTCAGATGCAGCAAAAAAACAGCTCCACAGGGACTTACAGCTGA
This sequence comes from Taenioides sp. WSHXM2023, assembly GCA_029959045.1. Taxonomy (NCBI): domain Eukaryota; kingdom Metazoa; phylum Chordata; class Actinopteri; order Gobiiformes; family Gobiidae; genus Taenioides; species Taenioides sp. WSHXM2023. The sequence goes on from CM057085.1 coordinate 11,481,637, forward strand.
AATATTCTAACAGAGGTGGATTCTTTCTTTCAGTCACTTTTTATTTTTACGTTGATAGACCCAGGAATGACAAAGATATTAATTTTTGGCTTTACATCGGCTTTAATCAAATGCGCTTGTATACGCACCTGCGACGTGACTTGCGATATACGCGACCTTTTTCTTAGACTCTATCTCATAGATTTTACTCAGAAAACGGTCTGTTGAGACATTTCTATGTAGTTTTAGTGTTCAGAAAGAAGATGTGTGAGCGCAGCATGTGTAAAAAGAGCAGGGCAGTGTGGGAGCTACAGTCTGTCTTTGCTGCTGCTGGAGACGAGGCAGAGCAGAGCCGACACAGGAGCCTCTGTGAATGCAGCGAGAGGAGAGACACACTCAGGAGGGAAAGAAAAGAAATCATCTAATCATCATCAAAAAAGGAAAGTTTGATAGTGTAACTCCCCTAGCAGTCTATATTAAGAGTAGACTGGCCTGAGAAAGCACTTTTCTTATTTTCACTGAATAAAAAAGCTGTAAATAATTGAACCAAATGAACTAAAACACTTCACATATAAACTACAACTTTACAGTAGTTGTACTGTAATGTATTGTATGTAATGGATGTATTGTTTCATTAATATCATGGTGTTATTATATTATACTCATTAGCAGAAAAAATTAAAATGTATCTCAATTGAATAGATATCATGACCCGTGTATCGAGATATGTATCGAAATGTGGGAAAACTGTATCGTTGCATCCCTACTGATCACTCACGCACACACCACTTCCTTATTAGGTAATGTGGGTTAAGTGTCTTGCCTAAGGACACAGTGACAGTTTTTGCCACTGGCGCCCCACTGTGGCACTTGAGATCTGAAAAGATCAGGATCTGACAAGTTGACTTGAAGTTTGGCTTTGCAAGATATTCAGGTCATGCCTTAGTTCATGCCTCACTGGTGCCAGATCTTTAAAGGTACAAACTTTATGGGGGGTTCCATGGAGATAGAAAGTTAAAATCATACTTCGGAATATTCTCTACGGGAGATAGACAAGTCAGAAAAGTTCCCAAGTGCACCTTTAAAGGTAGTATGGAACTGTCTGGGGAGTTTCATGGAGATGGATAAGTTTTATGCCATACTGTGGAATATTAGACCAAGGGACATTTCCATAGAAACAAGCAAGCTAAATATGAGTGTGGAGATTCAAGCCCACTCACAGTAATGACATTTTTCAGCAATAAACACAACCAAAATAGTTTACTTTTTGTCTAAAAGGTTACACACTGTGGTTTTAACAAAGTGAGCAATTATAGGAATAATAAATCCGTACACGTTAGCCTGAAAGTTCATACCATTACCATTACCATTTTGTTTTATTATTAGCAGAAGAACCCACTTTCTTCAAGCAAGATAGAACTGGTCCATTTCATTCAGTGGAATCATAAATAAGTAAAACCCAAAGCACCACAAGCTCCTATAACACTCCCCAAATGGCTATTCTCCAATAATAAACACCACACTGTAATAACTCTTACGCACATGGTCCAAACCAAAAGTGCTTTTAATTCCAACTATGTGACTACGGCATTCCTTATTCAACCAAAACTAGCACAATTACGATCTGCATTAGCCCAAGCCAAACACGCTGTGGCAATAATCAAAGGCATGGAGCGTTTATCTTTCTTTGCAGCGCAGTAAAAGCAGTTACAATTCTTTGTCGTCTTGCCAAAACGCTACCACCAACCCACCACCTCAGGGGAATTACTCAGAGATCTTGTAAACCAAAAATGTAGCCACAAAATTCAGGTTTATTCTTATACAAAGCCAAACAGAAGGGTGGAGGAGAGCCACATTAATTCAGTGTGTGCCCAGCCTGTGGAAGAAGCGATTTCGTGTGTAGCTGGGAATCATGAATTTTAAAGTAAGGGGCTAGAAAGGTCGAGTAGAAGTGATGAAAGGGTACAGCTGTTTGCTCAATAGCATTTACTTTTGAATACATTTTACACTTTCCATTATATTTTACGTTTATTTCAGTGTGTGTTTGAATATTATAATTTTCGTCTAGTCTGTCCAGTTCAAAATTAAAACACTTAATACATGAGTTTACAAGGAAGCCTGTCATGATAACAGATTTTGAAGCATGATATATTGCAATAAATCTTAATATTGAAACTACTTTATGCCACTGACGGAAAGCAGGATAATCCCAGTAAAACATTTGTAAATATACAGTATCATTAAAAGGCCTGAGCTGCAACGAATATCAGACATCTATAGCTCTTACGTTACTACACAAGGCAAAAATCTCCTCATAATTGCAAAAAAAGGTAAAAATAATAAATATTGAGCCCCAAAAATGATTGTTCCAGTTACATATTTTGAATGATAAATTGATAAAATAATTATCATGGCAGGTCTATTTACAAGTTCCTAGAAAATGCCTGGATGAGGGTTCCCACACCCACACAATATATTACACTAGTATAGTAGAGCTAGGTATAAAACAGACAAAACTGATGTTTACAGAAACATCAGTCTGTCGGAGAATATATCAACCAATATTGGATGAGAACCATCTACCCATGACTACCCCAGACAATTGTTTTTCTGTCATGGTTGAACATCACAGTGAGCGAAGGGGCTAACGGGGTAATACTAACAGTTCATTCTGACACATTCTTCACAAAAATGTCGCATCTTACAGAGTCTGGAGCCTAAACCAGCTACTATGAACCTTAGTTTGGGATACATCTTTAGACAGCAGCGTATTAGTTAACGAAAGCTAATGAAACTACACTGCATCAGGTTTGTGAAGTTGTTTTATATCACGCTTCGGTATATTTATGGAGAATTGTCGTGCAGGATCATGGGTGAGGGAAGCTTGTGGGTTGAGCATTGGACAGAATCTTACCTCGAACTGTACGGAAGGTTCGAATAGGGCCCAAGAGAGATCGCTAGATGACCGAAACACCGAATGACATCTAAAAGCTTTCCAGGCATGTTTTTGAGGAGGGAAGAACTTTATAAAATTGTAGAAAGCTCCAAAAAAAGAGTTGATTTAGCGTAATACCCCTCTTAATTAATTAGTACATTTATTATATTGACTAAAACAATAACTTCTTGGCTACCCTCCTGTGTATAATAGGAGGTATAGGGATTGTGAAGCATGCAGCAATGGTATACAGAGCCTAATGGACTCACCTTGGCATTCCCACACACACGCACACACACGTACACATACAAAAAAGGTAGTGGCGTGTGATAGGCAGAGCAGACAAAAGCCACGGAGGCAGGATCAGCCAGGGGGAACCGCTTTCAATTTGTCCTGTGTATAGCCTGATCGCAGGTTTCATTCTCCAGCCTTTGTGCGTTTGGAGATAGAGCGGCTCACCTGGTCACAAAAAACCACAACAATGAAAAGCCTTCGCCCAAATACTGCTGAAGGAGAGACTTTCAAAGCAAAGAGTGGAGGTGAGAGGAATGTTATTACTTTTTTTTTTTTTTTCAAAAAGAAGTTCTATATATCACAAAAAAGTGCCGCTCAAAGTTTGTGATTTCAGGCCGGTCGCAGTGTGAAATTAATACAGAGGGAGAGTCACAGAGCACCAGAAAGCGGCATTCAAGGTGTCACTGAAATCAGAATCTATAAAATGTAATAAAAAGTGACAGACAGTGATTTTTGGACATGGTTTTCAGTGAGTTTGAGGGACAACATCTGTTTACTGAACAGTCTTAAATGTCCAATAACCTCCAGCGAAGGAGCCGCCACTAGGACTGCAGTTGACAAAAGAAATTCTTGGTTGACATGGTCTCCTTCCGATTAATTGAAAAGGGGTGTGGCAAAAGCTCTCAAAACTACTATGTATCTCTATATTTGACTCAAATTGCACTCACAAGATTACAACTGCACAGGATTTCATGCAAAAACAACTATTTCTGCAGAAAAAATACTAGGAAACTACATATTTAAAAAACTAAGCACGAGTTTAATCTGCCTTTACAAATAAATACCAAGAACTACAGCCCTATCCGCCATGTGCTCATTTCCATAGAGATGTTATTGCTTTAACAAGTTATAGGACAGTTCAGCATGTCTTCAGTGTATTCCTTTGCATCAAGAACACTTCTAATTTAATAAATACAAGAAAGAAAAGTTGAATGCCAAGATCCCTATATAGAAAGTGGACCCCCCTGATGAAGTTGCATAGACTGAATCTTCACAGTGATGTCCTTTACACAAATATTTTCTATAAAACCCATATCGGGCTTGAAATGATCTCAATTAACTTTTTTTAATATACACATAAGTCCTTCAATGCTTCTATTATTCCATTAGTTTTGACATATTTAATTGTGCTGAATCAAAAGCTGCTTTTTGTCAGTACTGTCTGAAAAATGATTCTGGCTCTTAATGATCTAGTTTCATTCATAATGTAATTGTCTGCATTTTTTAATAATCACTTGAGAACCAGCCAAAAAGCACTAGACGATACTAGAGATGACTTGTTTAAAAAAAAAAAAAAAACCATCAAATTATGCCATCCACCCTTTGCTTAGTGAGAAAAAAACAGCTGATCCACTGTATGAATAAAATATAAACAGTCAGATTAAATGTAAATATAGTGTGTTTAGCTTCATGCCTCATCACCACACAGTAATCTGACGGGGTGCAAAATCTCCCATTAGCTACAGCGTGCATTACTTCCCCACTGATGCTCATGTTCAGATTATAATCTTAATCCTTTTGGGTGGATTTGCCTCACCTGAATACATTTCAGTCTCATTTTGATAGCATCATCTCTGACTTGTCGGTGTAGACTGCCATTGTTCATTTCACACCTTTTCAATGTTCAGTTCAACATACAAACAATTGGGGCTAACAGCAAAGTAGTGTTGTCATGATACTAAAACTTTGATTTTTATACACATGAAAAGACTTAATACTCAACAATTTTGATAAAACAACTATAATTAAGAACATTTGTTTATTAGACAGTCGAATACCATTTTCAACATAAAATAGAATGTGTTTCTTGGATCAGTCAATATCAAAATTCTTAAGTAAAAGTGACTTTGAATTATACTAGCCTAGGAATACTACTATGAATACTACTACTAATACTACTCAACGAATATTACTACAAATTCTACTACTATGAATACTACGAATAGTACGAATACTACTACAGTTGAAAATATCACAAAATAGAATTACTGGGACCAATCAGAATTAAAACTATTCAATAAAACATTGTTCAAAAAGAAATACACTAGTTTTTGACTAGACGACTACTACTACTACTACTACTACTACTACATGGTCACAAAAGAGATACAGTACACTAGTTGTAGAATTGCTTTGAATCAAGGTATAGAATCTTAGACAATGCTACAACAAAACCATCACTTATTGCTCTCCAAGTTTAATATGATTGTTCTGTCCAAAAAGAGGACTAGAAGACACGTATATGATTTTAATGTGGGTTAGGCTCTGTGCCAAAATGTTATCTTAAATAATCTCTACTCGCAGACAAATCTTGACACATCAACCACATGCAACTTTCATGTGAGTTTCAGCAGTGTATTTTCTCTTTTGCAGTTTAAGTCATACAGACAGCGATGCCAGCCAACGCATTCCTCCTCCTATTTGTGGAGGCAGGAGGCTGCAGACTCAGAGGCGAGGGCAAGGCAGGCGAAGAATCAAGTAAGGATAAAGCGAAAGATGGATGCACTGAAAAGTCCCGTGGATTAATCTTATTCAAATAGAAGAAAGTCAACTCAAGGATAAAAGCTACTACTAAAAACCACTGCTACTGCTACTGTTGTGGTTACTTTAGCTCTATACTGCTTATGAGAACGACTACAACTACTACTATTACTACTATTACTAGGACTACGACTACTACTGACTGCTTCCTCAGGTAACGGTTTGAAAAGGGAGTGTACAACTACAACCACTACTACAACTACGACTACGCTGCAAATACTGCTCCTACCACTGCTGCCAATATCAACAAATTTTATTGCTGCAACTTATTTTCCCTCCACTTTTGCCCTCAGTTATTACTAACACATACCGCTTGGGTACAGTTATTAAGTTTTTATCACAGCTTTTAATAGAATGATAAAACGATAGAGTCAAATGGAAATGGCAAGTGAGAAATAATTCCAGTTTTGGACCAGAAGTCAATGGATCACTTATATTATTAAGCACTTTACCACCACACCAACATTTACTCTAACTTGGGAGCAAACTTGGTCTAGTCTAAAATAAGTTTCTGACCCATCCCAAAACTAAACCTAGACTCGACCAGGACTAAACCAGGACTAGAACAGGACCAAACCAAGTCTACATCAGGACTAAACTTGGGCTAAAACCAGAACCAAACTAGGACAAGATAAATGTGTTTACAATGATAAATAAATTTAAAAAATTAAAAAAAATTAAAGAATACCAGAAAATAGCATAATATGTCTTTTTAAAACCTGAAAAAGTGTGCTCAACTTCCTGAGGTAACGGTTTGAAAAGGGAGTGTAGCGTGAAACCACTGCTTTAATCAGTCCTGCTCTAGATCTGATTCACTGAAACCTGCACTTCAGTCGAGTTTCTGAAACATCTCCCATCCGCCCAGATGAACAGAGCGTGAGCAAAAACAGATAGAGCTGATAGGAAACCAACGCACTGCCTTATTCTTACTGTAATACACCAGGGCTGGGCTCCGCTAGATTTAAGATAACGGTTTAAACCAGTTTTGGGAACTAACAGAATTTCCCCAGACTCATCACTTTGTAAATATACAGTAAATCAGCATATCAGTGCAGTTAAACATGTGGAAAATAAATACACAAAAAGAATAATACTCAGATACTAATCAATGCCACAGTTAGTGTTGAAACTAGTGTCGAAACTAGATACTACCAAGTATCAATACTGAAAACTTTACATAAATTACACACATTTTGATCTTACCTGAATAATTTTAGAATCTATTTGATCTACTGTAATTTTACCAGGGGTGGAAAGTAACGAATTACATTTACTCACGTTACTGTAATTGAGTAGTTTTTATGAGTACTTTGTAATTTTCTAAGTAGTTTTTCAAACAGGTAATTTTACTTTTACTCGAGTACATTTTAAGCCAAGTATTTTACTTCGTTACATTGAAAGCCGCCCACGTTACTGAGTAAAATAATATCGATAGGGGCAAAAAATAAAATACGGGGGGAAAAAATCTGCCAGAACTGAAAGGAAACTGCATTGCGCGGGTTTGCGTGCGGCAGTTCCATTGTTTCTTGGCCAAACCTCGATGACCTATTCGCGTTTAAACGCAAAAATGGCAGCAACATAATCATGAAATGTAAAATGTGTCTGCCCCGCCGAACCGAATCTATGAAAGCATGTGGTGGTAAGTAGGCTACAAATATAGGCCTATATGTTTTGCCTGTTATACCCAAACGGTATATTTATTATGGTTTGGTTAACACAATCTGGCTTCATGATTTCAATTATTTTCCATCCTGATCACGAACGTTTCAAGTGAAGGAGCCGAGAGTTGGAAAATCACCTCAGGTTTAAAATTGGCTTTAGGACAGTCAGAAATAATAAGAATGCAGGACTTTGGTTTGCGATTGGTCTCTTAATAAATCATCTTAATTTATGTTGGCTATAGGACAGTTCATGGGTTATTGCCTGGACTAGTTTCGAGTGGACAGTGCTGGTCCATCAAAAGTAGCGCTTCTAGTTTATGCAAATGAGCCATGTGGTTTTAAGTTTCGCTTCTGTAAAACGTAAACAAATGTGCGCAAAGCTGCATTAAACACATTATTATTTGAGTCCTCCTTGTAGGAAATAAAAATCCAAACTAATTATCCACCCGCAGCGAACCAAAAATGCGTCTGCTTCTGTGTTCCGTCATCATTTTATCGCGTGTACCGCGTGTACCGCGTGTACCAGTCTCATCAGCCGTGAAAGCAAATGAATCTGCCCACGTAGCATTAAGCGTTCTGTTTTCTTCAGAAACTTTTCTTTTCTTGGATTTATCATCATTGGGCTGAAAATCATCCTGCTGATGTAGGTGCGGTAAGCCCGGGCTCCAGTGTGTGCGGGTGGCGCACATCGGCGGCTTTGACGCATGTTTTGAGCGACAAAAATATTAAAAACGTTTTATTTAAATGTTACAAGATTACCATTATCTACAATTTTAGATTTACATTTAAAAACAAAAAAACTAAAATAAAAATACAATGTAATTAAATACTCATTATTATTTTCCAAAGTCACAGGGAGCCACGACAGAACGATGAAAGAGCCACATGCGGCTCTGGAGCCGCGGGTTTCCGACCCCTGTCCTAGATTCATTATCCCATATCTTCAGCTCCTAGAGGAATTAAATGGTAGTGCTGTCACATTTAGTTTACCGCAGTTTATGTCTATTTAAGACTGCATTTATGTGCAGCAACATTATGAAAAAACCTGCATTTTTACTGTAGTTTTTTTTTTTATTTCATTGAAAGTAACTAAGTAACTTTTACTCAAAGTACATTTGAAATGAAGTAATTTTTTACTTTTACTCGAGTACATTTTCAGACGGGTACTTTTACTTTTACTTGAGTAGGATTTAAGCAAAGTAAAGATACTTTTACTTAATTACAATTTTTCAGTACTTTTTCCACCTCTGAATTTTACTACAATTTTATGTTGGAAATTGCACTTCAGACTTTTTTCATCATTGAGGTATCAAAATCTGTATCAATATCAAGCAAATATCATTAACGTTTAGGTTTAAGTGGCCTGACGCTTCAAGGCGGGAAAATGATTGACGTAAAATATATGCGCTGACAACCTGTCCATCAAAAGTGACTGAATTATTTATCAGGGGGTTTAATCTGTGTAAGTCATGTATTGTATAGTGCAGTGGTTCTCAAAGTGTCTTTTTATGCTTTAAGCAAGCATAAAAAGTAAATTAAGTTTGAAATCAACCTTATATAAGATATTACCATAGATGTATGACTTTATCTGTAAATTATTATTAGAGGGGCCCCTTGTGAACTTCACATTGATGGGGGGTACGGCACAGAATGGGAATGGCTGGTATAATGCAATCTGTATGTCTATGCCTTAACTATTGTCCATCAAGCTAGACAGACCAATCAAATACTTTGTTGTTGAAAGATAACTGACTTCTTTCGCCCGATTGAAATGTCTTGTAGCGCAATGTACCAATCATAAGAAAGACTAAAAAGTACAACTGACAGTTTTTCCCAGATATTATCAGTATTGGCCTTTAACCAACTCAACAAGAAATCTCCTCTCATTGCTGCAGGCTACATCAGACCAGAAGGTATCAAGAGTATCCACCAAGAATGACGAAAACCTGATGCAAAACATGATGAAACTAAATCAAGCCAAAAAATACTCACACACCGGTCTGAGTTCCAAAGGGCAGATATAACACACTATAGGAACAGCATATACACTGTAGGAATAGACAGCAGCCAGAGGGTATTGTAGCCCTGCGGTCACTAAATCAGTAGAATTTAATAAGCAGAGCAGGTACAAGCTCGAAGATGGGTTAGCATACATTTTTGTTTGTGTTAGGAGTCTGTCGGGAGATTTAAGCAGGATCCACAGCCCAGAGCTGGCAAATTCAGGGATGGAGAGATTTGTACTGACTAGAGACAGGTACAGAGAGAGAGAGAGAGGGTGAGAAAAACTGAGAAAGACAAACAACAAGAGGAAAATAGCAGAGCTTGACAAACACAACAGAAGGATGAGAGGAGAATTACAAGGAGAGACAGCAGAGATTGGTAGCTGACAACACTGCCACAATTGAAAGCAGTGAATATACGGACTGTCCATTATGAGACACTGGAGTCTATGGGGTCTATGATCAAGAGAAGCGTTTCAGAGAGTGGTGTTGTGTTACATATTTTGCTAAACTGACTTGTAAAAGCTTTTCCACCCTTCTCATTTACGCTCGATGTTATATTTAGGGGCAGCAGTAGCTCAGTGTTTGTCCACAGATCCAAACATTGGCGGTTCGAATCCCACTCTCGACGTAAACATCATTGGTAGAGCGGTTCAATCCACTGACCCACAGGTTGGCGGTGCAATTCCAGCTCCCAAAGATGAATGCTGTTGTTGTATCCTTGGGCAAGCCACTTAACCCACCTCGCCCCAGTGTCTGTGTACACTGGTGTATGAATGTGTGTGTGAACGGGTGAGTGATCCTTGTGGTAAAGCGCTTTGAGTGTCTTGAAGGTGGAAAAGTGCTATAAAAAAGGTTGCCATTTACCATTCATTTAGAGTGATGCGTGTTTCATGTTTCAGTAATATTTATTCTCTTGCAATCAAGATGGTATAGTTCAGAAAATTCCCGTAGACATAGGATTCAACAGCTGTCCTAAGACTAAACAACTGTTTGTTTTTTTTTGTTTAAATCTGGATTACAGGAACAGTAGACCTATAATTCACGTCAATAATGCTGTGTGCAGGCTGTGGCAGAGGTAACAAGCTAAAATTAAACCTATTGTTCTGTACAATACGTATTCTGTATTGTTTACGTACAATAAAATATTTAGACACTGAATAAAGGAATGCATAATTAAATGTTTACTGCAGCACAATAATGTAAGGGCAGGGGTGTCCATGCCTCTGAGGCTTGGAAGGAAATGGCACACAGGAAGTGAGAGGGGTGCAAAACAACATAACTTAATCGAAACCACCGCCTATGTTGGCTCCTATGGCATGTGCGCTATATCCGCTTTTCTCTTAAGCCCCTGTGTGATAAACAAGACACTTACACTGGACTCAATGGAAAAAAAAGAAATACAAAAAAAAAAGGAATCACCAGTGTTAACGCGATATGAAGTCAAGCTTGTAACGAATAGAAAAGTAACAGTATAATATTTGTGTATTATGTAAATTAATTATCTCTATAATGCTAGAAAATAAATGTTATATTTAGTAGTGTTTCTGTTCCTTATCAAGAATAAATATTGTATGAGAAAAATCTGGAATATTCTGACCAAATTAAAATATTACAGAAATTCACATTCAGTGGTCAGTTTTGTAAATTCTGTTCAAGTTTAAGCTCTTTCCTGTCCTTGTTTATTCTTTGACAAATTTGTATTTTAAATGTTTTAGTTGCAAAAATAATTAGCATTTCTATTGTAATAATTAGCATTTCTACTGTAATAAACTGTTAATTGATATAGCTATAGAACCATCTAAGTAACTGCTTACCATTATCATTGTGGTCATATTTTCACCACGTCTCTACTGTCTGTGACAATATGAACTAGGGGTGTGAAAAATATCAAAATATCTACATATTGTGATACAGTATTATTATCATCAACCTCAAAACAATTGTGTTGCTTATTTAGTGGAAGGAAATGCAATACACTTAATTTCTGGACTATTGAGCGCACCTGAATATAAGCCACATTAACAAAATTTTCAAAGAATTTTATTTTTGTACATATATAGACCACACCTGTCTATAAGCCGCAGGTGTCCACGTCTTCAAGAACGTTTTCAAGTTCCGAGCATCTGCTTGTATTGCCTCTGAGAGCTTTTGTCGTCTTTTCATCACGCTGCCGTCGCCAACGTCTCGCCATGGACTCATTGATGCCAGGCTCACGTGCAGCAGCTCTGTTTCCTTCTTCGACAGCCAGATCGATTGCCTTTAGCTTAAAAGCTGCATCATATGCATTTCTTCATGTGTTTTCCATGAGGAGGGTGTGTGCATGAAGCGCAAAATAACTGTTCAAAACACAATCAAACTAGCATCTTCTTCGGGGCATCATCTCTTCATCTGTCTCGCTCTTGCGCCCCGTCACTTTGTGCTCTACTGCGCATGTCTCCTCCAGAAAGAGCCACTGTCCTGTCTGGGATCGTGTCAGAGTCTCATAGGATTTCAGCAGATTTCAGGCTCTCCCAGGGGGGCGGGGCTAGGTGTATCGATCAGGTATGAGCGGATGTCCAGCTACTGAAGTTTGAGACGTTTCTTCTCGTCCTTTACGCACTCACCTGTATTTAACACATACAGGTCTTTAAGAAGTATTCCACTCACTAATGTTAGTTTAGCATCAGAACTTATTTTATCACACGGCGATTTTAGTGCTGACAGCAGCACTAGCGCGTGTTGCAACTTCATTTTAACCGCACAGACAGCGGTGCTTTCTGCACTCAGGCTGTTCACGGATTCGCTGTGTTGATAAACAAATAATCCGTCCATATTAGCCGCATCGTAGTATAAGCCACAGGGTTCAAAGTGTGAGAAAAAAGTAGCGGCTTATAGTCCGAAAATTATGGTAACTTTGCATAAGTGGTGGTTTAACAAAGAAATATTGTTTCTAAAATGTGAAAAAAGTAATATATCGCAGAGTATCATGTGCAATTTATCGATTATTGCATGTATCTGCATATCATGATAATATCGTTTGTGAGCCATGTATCGCGTATCGTATTGAATCGCAAGGGACTCTGTGACTCCCAGTCCTAGTATGAACAACAATTGCATGCACTATATCCAGTTATGCTCTTGCTTATGCTCCTACACAATCTGCAAACGAGACTAAACAAGTGGAGGTGTCAGAGTAGTCCCAGCAGACAGCACCAAGCATGTGCCTCAATCTCATTAGCCACTTTCAGCCCAAGCAGAGAGCGCAGGACGGAAGAGCTGGTCACCCCAGAGAGCAAGGGAGGGAGGAGAGAAAGAGGGATGGAGGGAGAAGGAGATTGAGAGAGAGAGGGAAAAAGGAAAGAGAGAGAGGGAGGGGGGAGAGGAAGGATAGGAGGATGTGCAGAAGATAAATAGCAGCATCGGTCCATGGGGTCAATATTGACTTCAACCTCAGCAGCCATTTTCATGTCATTACCACACAGATCATAAGTCTTCCATTACAGATGCAGCTGACTGCGCATGTCCCAGGTCAGTGAATCGACTCATCCTTACGGAGCAGCTGCTACTACTGTCTAAACATGGCAACTGTCTGATCTACAAAGACTGAAGATAAAGGTGCACCATGTAACTTTTTCTAGTGGAAGGCCTGACGTCTGTTGGTCTTCATGGAGATATTGCTTTGCCTGGAATGTTTCAGAGCATGGCATTGTATTGTTATTGCCAAAAAAAAAAAAATCTTGAAAACATGCATTCTTGCTCTAAACAGAGTCACCTTTCCACAGATCTGCCCACCTGCCTGTCTCCGTGGAGATAGAGACACTGGAAGGCACCTCTTTGTTAAGGCGTGGGCTCACTTCTGTTAGATGCACCATCAAGCTAAAAGTACAGGACACAACCATAATGAAGAAGGGTTTTTTTGTATTAGAGTAGGACGTGTGGAAAGTCAAAAACTTGAAATAACTCATCATTCATTACACTGTATGCAAATTTAAGTGGCAATATAATGCATTGTTACAATACTGTGCTGTTACCAAAAACGGATGTAGGAAATGTTGATGAAGCGATGAAAGAAAGCCCCAGTGAGCGCAGTGTGTTTACATGTTTACTCAAATTTAGCATTTTTAGAACTAGCGTGAATTAGCCTAGTTTACCAATGCACAACAGAAGAAAAGCTCCTAAAACACAGATCAGGCAGAGCAGATGACAGAGTGGATCCCAGCAGACCCACTCTCTGCTTGTTCACTTCACGTCCTGGCCTAGTGGTCCTCATTCAGCTGATCCTCTGGGGAAAATGAAACAAAGAATTCACTGACAGTCAAGAGAGAGAGAGGGAGACAGTGTCAGGGAAGCAGCAGTACTCAATAACACTAGCAGTCCTCACAAAATTTCGATTTCAGTACTAAGTAAAATACTCAGTACTGATTTTATTGAATACAATAATAACACAGGGGAACACTAAAATTTTAACTTCCTGTTGCATTGGATTTTTTAACTGATTCTGAAGGATTTTTAGGCGCTGAAATCTGAAATTAGTTTTTCTCCATAAGCTCTAGTTTTCATGCAATTTGAGATAGATGTACAAGTACGTAAGTACGTAGTTACGTAACCCAAATCTAAGCGTTTTGAGATTATATACATAGATAGATTCTAATATTTTTATCATGCTTCTTTTTTCCAGATCAAACATGGCTTCCTCATCGAGACATCACTGTAGAAACAAGCCTGATTGCATAAAATCAATTGCAAAATTGCAAAATTGCATAAAAGATTGCATAAAAACGTCAGATTTGAACTCAGCACACTTAAATTGACTAAAAACAAGTCTTTCTTTAAATGCAACATATAGAGTGTTCCCCAGTGTAATATACTCTATACTCCTGCACTATATGGTCACAGATCTCATAAGCCAGGCACTTTTGCAACCTCGGCATTGTGAGATTCTCAGCTTTGGCAATTTGTTGAATGTCTCTACCCACTCTTCATCCCAATTTCATGCTGCTACTGTCCGCAGCTGGCAAAAATGCAATTATGTATTCAAAATATAAAAGACTTGTTCAATAATTGACTAATTCAGACTGTTTCCAAAAGGCAGTCAATTATTTGTCAGAAGTGCTTTGAAGTGAACAACCGACCTGCTAGAATTTTTTAAATTTTTTAACAATTTTTGTCCCATTATTAAGTGAAAAAGGCCATTTTGCAGCAAGGTCTTGATTTGCACAATAACTGATCCACACTCATACTGGCAAATGAAATACTTCTCTTTATGTGACAAAATATCAAAAAGTTATACTTAAGAAGGAATGGTCAATATGGCAAATAATTTCTCTCATTGATACAACATTTAAGTTCAATATTATTTTTCTTATAAGGGACAAAAAAAGCTGGCAATCTTAGACACTAAAAACATTCGCCCAATATAAACCTCCAAAGCACATTATAATGCATTAGTCTTATATAGCGCTTTTCCAATTTTGTGCATTATTCATTCACTCCACACTTGGCGGCGGTCAGAGGGTGCGATGGCGCTGTGGCTACATTAGTATCTTAACACCACCAACATTCACAGCACGCACCAGGCCCAGCTTTGCTTAGCTTCTGAGATCTGACGAGATCAGGCTCTGACAAGGTGCTTTGGCCACTTTTTCTGATAGAGGATTGACTGTATACCCCCCATGTGTACCCCGTATTAAAAAAACAATGCTGATCATTGATTTGTAACCATGGCATCTCCTTTTGATACACATGTGATTAATGGCACAGTTCTATGTATAAGGCATTTTCAGTTAAAGCTGGAAGTTAAAAAATCAGCCAGACAGAAGCATGTGCACTGAGCTGAAGGCTGTTGGGTACATTTCACATTTCATCTTGTTATATCTCTACATGGGGCAGTGGCAGTGGAAGAAGCAACTCCGACTGGCACACGCACATAAGCAGCACACCACTATGCATGAATACAAAAACACCATAACAGACGGTGGAGACTGCCTCAGAGGAAAAGCCAGCGCGGGCCAATTGAAAGCACTACACAGGAAGAGGCAGTTAACTCTCAAACACTCTCTTGTACAGCTCAAGGACACCCAGATGGCAGGTGCTACACAAATACAAGCCACCGGAGCATACCTTATTATCAGAGCCGGCCCTTTCAGAGAATCACAGTTTGACTAAGTGAAGTGATCTACAGCTGGAACTGGACAGATTCCTCCAGAGTGAGAAGGAAAGAACAATTTAGGGAATCCAGTGAAGAGGAAAAGGGCACCGCTGTGAATGAGTTTGAGGGGAATTACAGTAGGCAAGAGCTGTAATAGAGCCCGAGAAACACATTAAAACCTGACTTTAAAAGGGAGCAGTTAGTTTGTGGTAATCGTGATATCTTGTAAATTGCAGTTAATCCCAGAACATTGTAGAAAAGGTATTATAAATTGGCATGTGTTTTGTTTAACTTGTAATACATTCTACAGCCCTGAAGAAATAGGCTATAGACTGGCTATATTCTCTCCTTCTCTATATCGTCTCTCAGTGTGGCTCTTGGCGTCTGCTAGTTGCTCCATGTGGTTAGCTATAACAAACACCGCCTCGCTCCACGCTCTGTTCTGTTTTGATTCCCCGGAGAAGTTGTTCCAAACTTTTGTGGTCTTTTGGCTTTTTCACTTCAATTTTCCTCTCTCTTTTAGCGGAGGCATAACATTTCTCTAGCCCCAAGAATAATCCTCCTTGATCCACCAATGGCATGCAGGACACAGCAAAATAACCCTGGCGACAGCTGAAGCCCTTAGCCCGGTTAGGAATGTGAGACCACGTGCACGGACAAGAGGCTATACATTCAAACACACAGCTCTTTATTCAAACACGCTGCCGAGGAAACCCGCCTTGTTTATATTTGCATCCACTTATGTGAAAACATGAAAGCCAATTTACCATGTTACTTGGAGCTTCTGGGCATTTTCCTGACAGCCTTGATGCGTATTACACGTAGCAGGAAGGAAAAGCTACTTCCTACAAAAGCCGTGAGACACAATGTGAGATTTGGATGCTGTTTTATAGGCGTTGGACTTGTTTTTTATTGTCTTATAAATGTGAATTACAAAATGTTTTTAACTGTTAGCAGTGGTCCAAACTTACTCCACACTTTCCTAACACATTTGTAGCATCGTATAATGAGTTTATATCCACTTTTCACAACCAGAGCCAGAACATAGTGTTGCCATCACACTAATGCTAACAACAACTAGCATGTTAACAGCGCACTAACGTTACTTACTGGTTTGTGGATGATAAACATGAGTTATAATTAGCAGACAGCACACAGTAATCTCATATCACAACCTCCAAATTCCAGATTATTTTTGCCACCACACTGATTCTACAACAACTAGCATGTTAACAGCGCACTAATGGTACTTCTTGGTTTGTGGATGATAAACATGCATTATAATAAGCAGACAGCACACAGCAGTCTCTTTTTACAACTTCCAGAGGCCGGAGTGTAATTTTGCCATCACACCCATGCTAAAATACTAACAACAACTAGCATGTTAACAGCGTACTAATGTTACTTCTTGGCTTGTGGATGATAAATGTGAGTTATAATTAGCAGACAGCACACAGCAGTCTCTTTTCACAAATTTCAGATGCCAGAGTGGAGTTTTGCCATCACACCCAAGCTAAAAACAACTAGCATGTTAACATCACACTGATCTTGCTTCCTGGTTCACAGACAAACACTTAATAATTAGTTACAGACATCACACAGTGGTTGGGTACCGCCCCTTTAAGCTCCTTGTTAGACATTTACACATTTCCTGTTGACATTTTTGGCCATGAGCTGCACTTGTGGCGTTATTATTTAAAAATATTCACTTTAAATGTGTTTTTGACATCAATTATGGCTCCGTCCAACTTGGAGCAGATGTCAGAAAGGACAGCGTGCCAACAGGCCGTACACTCCAATCGTCACATCCAGCAGTTTTCATATAGGAAAGTATGAGAATTACAGCGAGTACGGACAGATACTAGCGCATATGGTCATTCACTTTTCATATCTTGTGGTTTACGGAGAGAGGATCATATGAAAAGTCTTTATTTTGATTCTGAAGCTTAGAAGGACATGGTAGATTCCTCTTCGTCATATTTCTGTGCTTAGTCGCCCACAACCTGTTGCTGCAGCCTCTTCTCCATTCACTTGTTATTATGGTTTTGTTTTTTCACAACTACAGCACTGTAAAGTATGTGAACATTTTGCGCTCAAAAAAAGTAGCAGACTAGTAGATTTGTTTTGTTTGTAATACTGAAATTTCAAACTTGATTTCAATACAAAGGAACAGACTTGATGCTCAATACCGATTTCGATACCACAATGTTAATGAAGTTTCTGTCCAGTGAAGGTTAGTATCGATACCTGCTCAAATGTGTCTAGTTTCGATAATATTACTGGTATTTATTTTCAAAACTTTTGCCAACCTTAGTATCAACATTAGGACAAATACTATAAAAATTACACTAATGATAAATTTTGACTTCTTTCAATTTTAGAATATTCTTGATCATTCTCAGATGTAGAATAAGACCACATGGAAAAAAGTACCACTTTCTGCTTCTGAAGAGTGAAACTTGGCTAGACAAAAACACAGGTAATGCAGTACTAGTGGAACCATCTCCACTCAACTTCAAATTTAACTGAAAGGATTTTAATCTGCGCTATTCTCTCTTCTCTTTTAATGTTCATTTTATTATGATTATTATTTTATTTTATTTTGTTTTTGTATTGTGATTTTAATGTCTTTCTTATTCTGTATAGCATTTTGAATTACTTTGTGTACGAATTGTGCTATACAAATAAACTTGCCTTGCCTCACATGGAGATATTAAAGAGTCTAGTTTGTGTTAAAAAGTACTACTGGCTAAAAATTACTTGTTATTGTCATTGGTATCAAAATGAGTAAAGTGTCAGGCTTTTTCTTTTATTGAAATCAGTTTTACAATTTTAGTATGGTGAAAACACTATTTGCATCAAGAGGAAATGTCACGGTTGTCTGCCCATCAGCTAGACACTACTCTATGCAAATGTATGGAAAGAATAAACATTTTTTACTTCAATCATCCTCTACAAAAAAGCCAAACATTGACAAGAAAAAGTCCCAAGTGCCTTCCTTGAAAGTTACTCAAGAACTATGGCCACACTTATGGCCCTAATGGTGTACATTACAGCAGTCATACTGTGCCATACTCACTGTGAACAAAGGGACTGCTCTGCAATTAGTTTTACAATGGCCCCCGTCCTGTCAGCAAGCTTCTAATGGACGAGACTCCAACCAAAACCTCCACAGACAAAACTGTACAAAGAAACACACATACACACACATACACAGGCTAAACTAGGCTAACTCAGATCTAGCAACAAGATAGTAGCAGCCTGGAGACATATACTAGACAGCCCTGTCAAAGTGATGGCAGTGCCCAGCTAATTTGCCCATAGACTGGTCCACATGGGCGAATCAATGGACTGGAGTTAGGAAGTTGGGGAGAAATATGCCCTAGTTTTCAGATTTAGGTCAACAAGACTGGTGTGTGGCCTTTAAAGCTGTCTGTAATTAAATCAAACTTGTAAAAAACAGCAGGAGACTGGAATGGAGAAGAAAGAGGTGGAACATGTGGTATGGTATGCATTTATTCATTGCGTGTGTTTCTGTTGCTCAAAAATACAATAATTCCTTCTGTGAATAGGGCAGACTCTCCACAGATCTGAATTGTAATATAGCGAAGTGCTATAACCTTAATGTCTCCCTTGTGATAATGAGGTTTAATCGATACTGTGGAACATTGTAGGCAAAACAGTAAGATTTCCATAGAGACAAAGTAGATGGCGGACCGTCCACTAGGAATGTTCCGCAGTGCACCTTTAATGCAGCTGTCTGTCTTAAACACTGTTACTTTTCCCCACTCACTTCTGCTGTTGGTTGAAGTGTGAACTGTCAGAAGTAACGATAAATGTATTTACCTCTTTAAGAGATAGAAAAACACAAATTGTACATGAATTATGATTAAAAAAAAAAAAAAAAAGTTTGGTTCCAAGAAAATCATAGTATTCCTTTTTCTTTACCATAATTCCCACTCCTAAACATGGTTATAAATTCCATTCCATTTCTCTGCTTACTTCACTGAGTGAACAGAACATTTACTTTACTCTCTGACAAAACTTTACAAAGAAGTGTGGGTCTGGAACCATATCATGTCTCCCTGATTTTAGAAAGCCATGAGGAACTGACAGATTTAACTAATGAGAGAAACTTGTGCCTTATTTGACACCAGTCTCTTGCTATTTTTGCTACTTATTTAGATTGATTAGATGATTATTACCATAATATTTTTTTTTTCTTTTTGTTATTATAATATACTGTGGTGCATGAGCTACTGTGTCTAAGTAATTTCCTTTGTGGATCAGTAAAGTTTGTCTAAGTGTAAGTCTAAGAAATGCACGGTCCGTTTGTGTCAACAGAGCTATGCGCAGATTTTTGCAGAATCAACAATCGAAGCAACAAGAAGAAAACTTGAATAAGAAGAAAACAAGAATAACTTGTGCATATGAGAAATGTGATACAAATTAGTGTCAGTGATTGGACCGTCCCAAGTTAAGATGAAGCTTTCTCCTGCTTAGTTGTTCTGTATCAGTCCATTCTGAATTTGAACAGAAAGTAGAAGGGACTGACAAATGAAGGAAGATAGCCTCATTTGCATGCACATTCATGGCCTGTGAAAAGTAAAGTGTAAAGATTCTAACGAGGCACACGGACAGTTAGACACACATGGGGACGGGGACAGGCTTGGCAGCTTAACTCAGACAAGGAGAGAAATCCATGTGGACCGGCAATTGACAAGCCATCAAGCACCACATACTGTACTAGCATGGAGGCTGTCTCAGATTTGATGCGCCTGGCTGCTCCCCTTCTCCAACTGAGCCTGCTCCAAGTCTCATTTCTTCTCTTTTATAACCTTTTCTTCTGCTCAGTGTCAGGAAAAGCATGACAGCCAAGTGTAGAAACAAGACTGCATCAGTGTTGAGTAACCGTGTTTTTTTCCTTCAAAAATATTGAAATTATCTTGGGCAAATTTTTTAAGCTAAGGGCTGAAGCAACAAATGGCCTCAGGGTTGTCAAGATGATTTGGTTAAAATGCAGAAACGTGATATTTCACACAGCCTTTTCTCTTAATAAATAAACATTTATCGTGTGATGGTCTTGCATGTGCAAATTCAAAGGCAGTGACCACAACAGCACAGCAGAGCACCACTCTTTCTTACTCAGAACAAAACCGGTTCCACACAGACTGTATAAAAATTTGGACTAAGTGTGACGTCATCCATAGAGTTCAGCTTCAGACAAATGAAGCTCACAAGGCTAGCACTTACAGGAGCAGAGTTCCATATAGGAAAAGGAATTTATATATACAGTAAATGGTCCCACACAGAAGTCGCAGCTGGACCAGGTACAGTCTGAGCGAGGCGTAACATTTTATAATTTTGACATCCGTACACTTTTGCAATCAAATGAGACTTATTTTAGTGTGGTTTCATACTAAAAACACATAAGAGTATACTACAGATAAGTAGGGTTCAGGTTTCAAAAAATCAAAGTGTTGGGAGTAGCCCTGGTCATGGCTGGGCACTGTTATTATTATTATAATAATAATTTTTTTTTTTTTTTGGTCTCTCTTTTTGGCAGAGAGAGGTAGAGAGTGGCAGAGATCGTATTAGTGGGAGGTTTGAAGATTCTGCATCAAACATTCCAAATCCTAAATATGAGATGTTACATTATAACAGTGACAGCTTGTGTTTATCTTTCATTTTTGTCCAAGTCCACATTTTTGAGCAAACAACAGATGATTCCATAAATCCAGAGGGAGTTTTGTTGCAGACTAGTAAGCCAAAAATTGCACCCTTAACTCAGCTTCTCTGATCTATGAAGTTATACAAAAATGTCAAACTTGATACTAATGGAAAAGGCTCAATAAGCAATGGGAATTTCAATAAAACAATGATAATAGAAACCCTCCCACTAGTTAAGACACAGATCCAGACAATTCTACAACTATTAAAGGAAAAGTCCAACTATGTTCCATTTATGTGTTCTTTTTTCTATATTATAATACTATAAGGTACTACATTTTTGTATTGACATAAAAGATTAAGAGTGTCCTTTTCATGTACCAGTATTGCAAAGTTTAGTATTAGAAAGCAAAATAAAATAAGATACCACTCTGGATAAACAAACAAATTCACCAGAAATGTAAAAGCACTAAAGCAAAACAAACTTTTTGGTGGAGGGTCCGTCAAGTGCGTTTCTCCATGGAGACACAATTGCTCTGTCTGGAATTTTTCACAGTATGGCATTAAAACATTTATCTTCATGGAGACCAAACCAGACCAATTTACAGGTCAAATCTGTGGAGAGGCAACCCCACTCAAAGTCAGAGCACACTTTTTTCTAGGTATTTTTGAGCTATAAAACCATATGTAATTGAATAAATGTAAAGTAGAGCTGTTTAATGTCATACTGTGGAACATTCCAGGCAGAGCAATGACATATCCATAAAAACAAGCAGGTGACGGACCCGCAATCGAAAAGTTGCATAGCGCACCTTTAAATCTATCCAGCGAGTATCTGCATTGTAACCTGTTCTGCACGAATATAATGACATTGTGTACCATTCAGATTGTTATAATTCACTGCCCTAAAGCATTTCTTTACGTGTATACAACAGTCCCTCCCAAATATTCACCTGCAAATCAGAATTTGTACCAAACTCAAGTCTGATTGAGTCAACTGGGACCCACCGAGCCGAACATGACCCTGAAAAAGAGATAAGGAGAAGCACTGTGATCAAATATTTATAAAAGGGGAATTCTATTGGAAGAACTGAACAATTCCTTCTCCTCACCTGACCTTAAGGTACTATAAGTAAAGGTGTGCATTTGGGCAAAGTAAAATTGTACTCAAAGGACTACACAAGTGAAACAGGCCATATTTTCGTACATTTAACTATACACAATATGCTATGGAAACCTCTTACTGAGCCGTTTACTTTTCATTTTGCTATAAAGATGTTGTGCAGTGGTCCCTATTTTTATTTTATTTATTTACTGGTCTCAAGTCTCTTTACAAATACATAATATTATAAAAAATAAGTCCTCCCTAATCTTTGTCTCACAGTCCAAATATCTCCAAATAGGGCTGAACAATTTGGGAAAAACACTAATTGTGATTACATTTGCAATTTACTTTTTAATGCTAGGATTCTGTTCAAAGTTTACATTTTTATGCATCCAGGAGAATTGAAAAACAGACTGAAACAGGGTTCAGAACTAACAAATGAATACAAGAATCACATGTATTTCAGAACATTGCACAAATCTAACCAGCTTGAGTACACAATAAGAGAGGAAATTTAGTTGTTTGGAGAGGAAATTGTGGTATTCAAAAACTGCCGCCTTTGCAAATTTCTAATTGTGTTCCATCCAGGGCCCCGTGAACTGAACTGAAACTATCTGACAGTTTCACAACCTCACCATTTGACCTCTGCGCTACACGTCTGATCCTCCGGCTTAATAACAGTATGCCATACAGTCCATATATGGCATTGTTTGGTCTTACAGTGACAGCTAACCCCCCACAGAGCTTATCCTCCACCAGTCTGCATGCATGCGCTTTATACTCCTAGGTGGTGTTAAGGTTACTGGTGCATTGGGCCAGCCTGTGTAAAGAGGATTATGGCAGCAGTCCAGATGAGGGGGTCCGGAGAGGGGGACGGGGGCTGGAGTGACACACCAACACTGATGCTGCATGTACGGAAACATTCTCCTGTAAATCAATGGCCTGGTTAGCACTATATTCAAATCACTACTGATACACTAATAACCTATGAACTGAGGGAGGGCTAGAGAGGAGGAAGTGTGCTGACTGAGTCAAAACAGGGCCATATGGTTGAGTTAGAGAATAGTAGGCAAGTTTTGAAAATGCAGCATTTAACAATAGTCTCTTAATTGAAAATAATAATAAATAATAGAATGCCCAATGAAGTAGCTGTAGAACCAAGCAAACATAATATTACCCAACTAATTTCGAATAGAAATTATAAACTAAGGTAAATTACAATTGAGATTGGCAATTAAAAATGGTTTGGATCATTTTAAATCGAGAGGTTTGTATCCTTTGTCAATAAAAGCATTTGGTTGGAAGTTAAGAGTTTGAAGGAAGAAATGTGACTATTTTTGTTTTAAATGATATGTAAATTAATACTGAAAGCTAATTAATAATAAGACAATTAAATAAAAACTGAAATTGTGATTGACAGCACAGTTGCTGACAAGGACAAAAAAAGTGGAAGTTGGTTGAAAGATGGTGGTTGGTTATTTGACACACTGTAGTTCCTGTTAAAAATCGAATCTAAATCTGGGCTGGAGTATTGCATTACTTAATGTACAATTTAGTACAGCAGAATGTATTAGGCTTCTCATTATAATTACTATATCAACTTATCGTTCAATATTTGGTAGATAAAGCAATACTTTTTTGGGTCAATATTTATCGTGCGTACATTTTTTCTGCACTAGTGGGTAAGGGCTGTGCCAAAAATCTAAAAATCATTAGATCGCGATCTCTACTTTGGTCGATCTTGATGATAAGGCGAGCGCATTTTAATCGACAGGTCAACAGCCAATCATGTGACAGTAAGAGCGCATGGAGCTGATGAGGATTTACGCTCTCTTGTTTAGGAAAAAGCAGTTTGAGCCACAGAGCTCTTTGTCTCCGCACGTGTCGTCGCCTTTCACAAATTTTGACTTAAATCTGCACTGCACAATTTGACTGTAAGTCCAGTGTCTCTGTCTCTGTGTGCACGATGCCATCTGCACCTCCTCCTCCTCCTCCTCCATCTCTCTGACCCCGTCACAGCTCCTCACCTCTTCTCCACTTGTGCTTCTTGTCATTATAATCCAAGTTACAGAAAGCAAACAACTATTTCCTTACCGTTTGAGTGAAACATAAGACCACATTTAGCGCAGGGACATTACACGTGTTTCTGCCTCTAGCATTAACACACGCTTTTAGGTTTAATATATTGTATTAACTCATTCCAACTTTTAAATGTGAATATCTGCGGAATTATTGGTCCTATATAAATAAAATAAAAAGTGTAGTGATCCTGATACTCTGCTTTTTATGCCTGATGATCTTTATGCCTATGTTTTTAATGAGATGAAAGAAGATTGAATCGAAAATCGAGATCGATCAATATGGGGGAAAGAAATTGTGATTCTTTTTCTTCCCATATTGCCCAGCCCCACTAGGGGGACAGTTTTGGTTATTTTTTGACTGTACGATAAGACTTAAGCCATAAAAGGTTCAAAGAATAGCTTCTATGAGTCACTCAGATACAGATGCAAACAAAGTACTAAAGTGTTTCATTCTCCTGTTTATTTATTGCAGCTCATTATTTTTCACAATATTGTAGATTTAGAATAGTTTTTGTGGTTTAAATCTGCTATTGGGTTATTGTGTCTGTGGCATAAACTGGTTTGTTATTTTTATTTATTTTGAAACATGTGCCTTAAACATATACTGCAACTTACAGAATAAGAAATAGTAATAAATAAAATAAAAAGAGAGTGGGATGAAGTGTGACCTTATAAGCTTATAACCACCTCTCTCTGTACAGTAATAATAATAATGGACTTACTGTGTTGCTTCGTTACATACAACTATTGTACATAATCACATATAACCTATTTCTTACCATTAAGTGCTCTGCAAAAATAACATATACATTATTTAAGATTTTTGTTCATATTTTCTAATCCATTTTAATACAATTCAATACTGCTGATACCTCAAGTGTAATTATTGCCCTAAATAATGAGCTCCTCCACAACCACACCCCCCACCCGCAGCCTCCGATCAGCTGACACCAACCTCCTGTCTCCCATCTCAAAACCTGGAGGGACAGGGCCTTCTCCGCTGCTGTCCCCACCCTCTGAAGCTCCCTGCCCAAACACAGAGATTCATCTACGCTCCCCATCTTCAAAAAAAGCCCTGAAAATTACCCTGTTCAAAACTGCTTCTGCTGTTTATCTGTTTCTTTCATTTGTGTTTGTGTCTGTCTTGACCTACGTGAAGCGTCTTTGAGTGTCATGAAAAGCGCTATACAAGTGTTATGTATTATTATTATTATTATTATTATTATTATTATTATTATTATTAAATGAGTTTCAATATTATCATTTATCATCTATATTTACTTCAGCAATACATCACACTTCAAAATTTGTTACTGTGACAGGCCTAGAAAATACTGCACATTTTTCATTTTGGTTTTGGGTGCGACTACAGTGTCCACAGCCACAACATATGTCATATATGTGTGCAGTGCAGCATGCTCCATTTGTGCATCAGTATTTTTAGACTCTCCACTCTCATTAAGTCTGCACAGCACAGCACAGCACTGGGCCTGGCTGGTCTGCCTCAACCCACAGAAAAAAGACAGCAAAGCACACAATGCACACTTCTGCTTTGAGCCAACCAGCTATGCACTCTTATAATGTTACAGTACACTGAAATATGAAACTTGATTTTGAAAAAGCTTAAATGTCCTAAATTTGTGAGCTTTAATTTATGATATAATGTTGTTACTTCATCAAAAACATATCTGGAGTTGTGTTTTGTTTCATTTACACGTCTGAGTATTATTAGTCTGTCTACACCTCCAAAGCTCAAAAGAAAGATTGGCGATTCGAGGGCTGAAATTATCCAAATAATTTTAGTGAAGGTGTATGGAGTTTAAATACATAGTGGAGCACTTCCTGTACCATATGACATCACAAGGTGGAACACAGTGTTTTCAGTGTGTGAAAAGAACTCAGAACTAAATTTGCAGGGTTTATGTGTTAAACATGTCTGAATGAAACAAAACACGACTGAAGATATGAGCTGGTATTGATTAATATATATTTTTAATGTGAAATGTATCTCAAGAAAATAAAAGCCATTTTTAAAACTATTTGTAAAGATTTACAAATTTGCTTTATTAATGATATACTTGCGTCAAAAAGGCCTATCTAATTTTGTTATTTTAGAGCTTGTTTCAGTTAGTATAGGTATCAACAACCTTACTCTTATACTGTAGAATACAACTTCACCTTCTTAACTTAGGACTTTCTATGAAGCCAGAGAACTGTATCTCTTCTCTGGAGGTTCAGCGTAAACAAAGAAGAGTCAGGTTTCAAAGGCGAGAACATGAAATGCCAGTGTTAAATTAAATCTGCCACTGGGTTTTTCAAGTAAAACTAATGAAACTACTTGAAAGCTGCTCTCTTCAAACAGACTGAAACAGGAGACTGGGCTTTGGTGAGCGGTGCCAAGGTCAGAGGATTCCACCCTGATAGGTCACTCAGAAGCAGATGAATGAGGCTGGGGCTACTTGAGCCAAAACCAGATTTCCTTTATTGATCCTTTAGCAGCTGGTCAGATTGGGGACTATTTTAAAACTCGGATGCCCTTGAGATGCTAATGGACACACCTCAGTCTGATTGGTCATTTTGTCTCAGGTTAAACAGAATGCACTGCTTTCTATTAATCAATTATAGACCAGCCTGTTGAATCAGTTTTATCATATTCTAAACATCTTAAATTCACATTACCACAATAAACTATGTATTGATAGCAAAAATAAAACAGTACAATATAAAATCTTGCCAGTGTAACAAAAACAGACCCTGAATCAACTGCAAAGAGACTAAAAATGTTAGAATTAAAAATGTGCACTTCTTAAACACCAAATATCTGATTCATCCAAGCCACCGCTGTGCTTCTCATGTGAGGTCAGCTTTGAACCAAACAGCTCGCTAACAGGAATAGCCAGGGGGCCTCAGAGGTATGCCGGCACAGGGAGTATGTTTCTGTAGGCTGACAGTGTCCATGTTGTGTACATAACCTGCCCACACACACACACACACACACGCACACACACAAACACACACCATAAATCTTTCTTCCTGTCATCGCCTCTGCCACCTCCAACCGATTGCCCCAGGTCTCCACAATCCTCCAGCACCACCCCAGACTCGAGTGCTCCTCTCCCCACACAAAGGCTCTCACAGTGGGGGTTCTCTTGAGCATTTCCCCTCTCTAGCCCATACAAAGGAGATCTATTTGAGGCGTTCACTATATTGACTTAAAGATGGAACAATAATTTTGGGGGATTAATATTTATTGCCATGAGTAACTTTGTCTTTGTGCAAGTT
Source organism: Taenioides sp. WSHXM2023 (assembly GCA_029959045.1). NCBI lineage: Eukaryota > Metazoa > Chordata > Actinopteri > Gobiiformes > Gobiidae > Taenioides > Taenioides sp. WSHXM2023. The sequence continues at coordinate 11,509,315 of CM057085.1, forward strand.
TTTTTTTGCTACTTTGTCCTTAAATAAATTCCTATCCCTACTATGGAAGTGGCTCCAAATCACCTCTATAATTGCTAGCCTCGTGAGCTTCATTTGACTGGAGCCAAATGCTATGGGTAACGTCACATTCCCTTAGTCCACTTCTTTATACAGCCTATGGTTGCAGCCCGTGCCTTTTAAAGCTACCATTTGAAATTAGATTTGTCCCAGTTGTATTCTCACATATCACCACTAGATGCTGTCGACATTACTGCTGTCTGATATTATGTCAACTTTGGTCAGGAGAGTCAGAAGAAAGAGTGACGGAAGGGGGAACAGGTTTCATATCTGCCATCTACTGTTGAAAATACATTCAATAATAAATTTACAAATGGTAGCTTTAAATAGCCTGTCTATTAACAAAAAGTTTACTGGCATATACTGCTTTATTGTTACTGTGTCAGTAGTTTCAGTATCATCATTTATCATTACGTATCACTGTAGCAATATATCATGTTTCAAAATGTGTTATGGAGACAGGCCCATCTCTTCTGTCCCAGGTCTCCACAATCCTCCAGCACCACCCCAGACTCAAGTGCTCCTCTCCCCACACAAAGGCTCTCCCAGTGGGGGTTTTCCTGCGCATTTCCCCCCTTCTCCAGCCCACACAAAGCAGATCAAAGCAGATCTATTTCAGCAGTGCCGTTAGCCACTTTTAGGCCTTGAGACTGGTTCAACACTGAGAATAAAGACACAGGTGGGTTCGTAGGAAGGTTGAACAGGTTAAGGCTGCAAGATTAATCATAACTGAATCATTTGACTTGATGGAAACAGCAAATGACAAACGCAAGCAACAAAATGAAATGTGATTCTTGTATTAGTTTGTCAGCTCATAACAGTCTTTTTGTCAATTCTTCTGGATGTGTTAAAAATGTGAACACTGAACACAATTTTCTGGTTCTAGGTATTTTTGAGCTATAAAACCACTTGTAAATGACTAAATGTAAGATAGAGCTGTTTAATGTCATACTGTGGAACATTTCAGGCAGAGCATCTTTAAGGAAACTGAAACTGATAAACGCTGAGAGCAAGTGGAAAGGTGAGAAAGGAAATAAAGGCGAATCCGGGGCATACAGACTTGATGCACGTGCGGAAGAGGCAGGATGCAGCTGCAGTCCTGTGCCACTATTGTCTATGCTGCACCATGCGCTGTGTAAAGTAAATGGGCCAATTGATAGTGATGTCATCCATATAAACTACCAATGAACTTATAATGGTGCAATGGTTCAGGTTTATGGAGTCTTTTAAATGTCATAGTTCAGTACAAAGCCATTAAAATGTCATCAAGCATGCACTAGGCACGCTTATGGAAAAGACAAACAGAATTTGTTCTTCATAAAACATACATTAAAGCTGCAACCTGTAACTTCTCTGGTGGAGGGTATGTCACACGCTTGTCTCCAGGGAGATGTTACTGCTTTGCTTGGAATGTAACGGCATTAAACCTATCTATTTCTTATCTAGTTTATCAATCTGCACGTAGAAAAGCAAGTGAGATCTGTGGAGAGGCAAGCCTGCTCACAGTGCAAGTTATGCAACAATAACACCTGTGATTGAGTAAATGGCATATTGTGGACTGTTCCAGGAAAATCAACATCTCCATGGAGACAAGCAGGTGACAGACCTTCCACCAGAAAAGTTACATAGTGCACATTTAGACACAATGTAAGACACTAATAATCAAAACAGAAATCTTTGCGGGAACAATACTCAATCAAAATGACAGAAAGTGACAAAAACAGTTAGCTTCAGTTATGATGAAATACCAGCAGAGGGGTTTGTCTGTGCTACTTCCAGCAAGCAAGCATAAACAAAGTCAATCAGGCCCACAATGGACTCGGAGGCCAACCTTTGGTGTTGCCGGAGGAATACTGAAAAGAGCCCATTCAGCCAACAATGATACACAGCAAGAGGCAGGAGCAGAGCAGGATTTTCCCTTCAGAAAGATCTATTCAGATATTTGGTGTTAACTTCAAAATGTGTTACTTTTTTATGTGTTGTTTTAGACAGTGACTTCTTATGGCCACAAATAGGTTCACCATAATTAATATATCGACTTAAAATAAACTTTGGGGGTCAATATTTATCATGCAGGCTTTTTCTTTTTACTAGAGGGAACTTTTGACTTATGAACTTCTATGACTATTATAAATACAGACTACTTAGTGTTGCTTTATGTTATTTATATATTGGAGTTCATATTTTTGTAACCCTGTGATTCCCAATCCTTATTGCAATATATTATGCAGCTCTAATTTAAACATCCAGTTGAGTTGACAAATATTAAACTTTAAACCACTCGCATCTTTCATATCAAAGTGGGACATACACTCTCCATCTCAATCATGACAATCTGGATCTGAAGATTGCCATAATCTAATTTCCAAGTTGCTCATTTGAAGCCCATCTCTGGCATACTCCAAATCGACAGTCTCTTCTATGAAATAAAGCCATTTCAATCAGCCAAGCAGTCGTGCGTGCAAAAAATCAATTGTAATCGACATGGACACTCCACTCTCCCCAAATTGGCAGGAAAAAGGGAAGAAAAAGGGAAAAAAAATGAGGAGGGGGCATGCTGAAAACTAGCATGCGAGCGGCAGTGGTCTGCTATGAAAAGGCCTTTTGAAAGTGGACGTGACATTAAAGTGGGATTTTCAGAGAGAGGAGGAAGTGCAAGGAGCTGACAGGGGAGAGGTTAGGAAACTGGGCCAAAAACAGATTCACATGCAGCAGGTTGAGAGACAGAGGAGAGTCAAGAGCCAGGAGCCAGGAGCCAGAGCCATCAGCACATCCACAGTGGAGACAGAGGTAGAGCAGCCAGGGCAGGAAAGCAGGTCACACACAGACGCTGGAGGACGGGGAGCGCAAGTCTATACAGGGAGGAGAGTAAATACACTTTAAAAGGTCCTACAGTACACAAAATCGACTCTTCTGAGTTTTTAGCCATTTTAGCCTGCATTATTAGTCTGTCTACATTTCCAAAACTCAAAATACTCTGTTCCAGTTTGTGATGTCATGTATTCGTGTTAACAGCCAGCTTTAGTTCAGTAGAGCTTGGCGAATCCAGGGCTGAAATTAGCCAAATGATTCTAGTGAAGGTTCATAGAGTTTAAAATCACAGTGCAGCATTTTCTGTATTACCACACAACATCACAAGGAATGTTTTCTGTTTGAGAGAAGAATTAATATACAGAATATGTGTATGTAAATGAAACAAAACACAAGTCTGGTATGTTTCTGATGAGGAAACATTATAACATAGATTAAAAAAAAAAATAGCGTAATATAGGCCCTTTAAAGCTGCACTATATAACTTTTCTGGTGGAGGTGTGGCCACGGAGATGTATGCTTTGCCTATAGCCAATTAATTAACTTTTTCCTCTTTTCCTTGATGTACAGATCACAGTTAACAGAGATGACACCCAAAATAAGTCTGCAGAAGAAAAAAACTTACAACTGGCTACCCCCTCTATTCAATCTGTTTTATTGCTTATTAAGACCATGAAAAACATTTTGTCTTACAGTGAGCAGGAATGATGAAGACTTTTGCATCTGACCCAAAATGACAGCCATAATGTTGCTATCATTAACTCTGTTGCCATGGCAAATAACAATAAAAAATCTGACATTATACTATATATTTCAAATGGTGAAACTTCCTCAAGAAGGGGAAGCTGAAATTCCTGAACAGTGCAAGCAACAAGCAAAAGATAAAAAGCAGGGCAAAATAACCTAAAGCTTTTATTGTGAGATAAAAAAGAAGACCTGTGATAACATTAAAATGGACATTATAACTAAAGGCAGACAAAATGCTATACTAAAGGCCGCCACACACTACAGGAGACTTTGCCCAATTTACGCTGCGATTTGCTGTGTGACCCGACTTTGTGTCTTCCTGTGCGATTTTGAAGCCGCTGCGCTCCTCGTGTGTGTGGTGTCAGTGTGACTCTGAGCTGCTCTGTCAGATCGTAACCACCAAACATCAGCAACGCTACAGTAACAGTTAATAAAACAGAGCATCAGGGGCAGAGGAGTGATGGACACAGAGACGCAAGATACAAACTCAGGAAATAGCGAAAATAATGAGGCAACTTCTCATCCACATTATACATAGCATCTGTCCTCCGTAAATAATGACACCCAGTCCACAAAACAGCGTTATTAATCCAGTTTGAAGTGTAAGAAGACGAGAGTAGCTCCTCACGTGTTTCTGTTTACATCCACACAGCGCTCGGGTCGGGGTGAAGCTGCAGATTATTCTTTATCGCCAATCTTTTACGCTTTAAACATCATGTATCTCAAGTATTGCACCACATTTCACAAATAATAATAACATAGTTTTGACTTGTTTCTAAACCAGAAGTGCAGTGCTCTGATCTTTTGAACACTTAAGAGTCTCAAAGCGAGTCGTTTTACTCTAGACAGGAAACAGCAGACACAATTGCGCTCAAAGTGCTGTGCTCTGCAGCCATATCCCGCTGTAGTCTTTGCGATGGCAGATTTTAAGTCTCGTAAGATTCTCCTCATGTCTGTGGTGTGTGCTTTTTGTCGCACGTTTAAAAATGTTTCTGGTTGTTAAAAGTTTTAAATTGGGCTTCCACTCCTCACATCTTCCCTGTTATTTTTGTGTGTTTTTACTATCTACAGAACCTCCATAAACTCAATTTTTTAGCAATTTTAGTTCACTGTGGGTTAAGTCAAAAGTGCACTTGATGATAAAATGAAAACTCCAAATAGAAAGAAGTTAACACGCTGGTCGATCTTGTGCTTTTCAGGCTAATATTACCTTTAAATGCGCCTCTTCACAACTCCTCTGCCTCTTGTCTTTTTAACACTGTATTCGGTCACACATACCCACGTGTGCTGAAGGGAGCGCAGGTAATAAGACACCTAACAGCGATCAGCGTACGGAGGGTTCACTGCCACGCTGAGATGTGAACAGATAAGAGATCGAGAGAGAGGGATGACCAGAGATAGAGAGAAAGAGAGAGAGAAGACACATCCACACCAATCAATGTCACCGCCACAGCCGCTGAGCCCAGAGTCAATACAGCCGCTAATGTGGGATACCTGAGTCTGACCGGTACGTGTGAGAAAGAGGGGAAGATGGAGAGAAGGGAAGAAAGAAAGATGGAGAGTAAAAGAGAGGGAGGGGAGAGAAAGACAGGAAGAGAGAGAGAGAGAGACAGAAAAAAGAGGGATGGGGAGAGAAAAGAGGAAGAGAGAGACGGGGAGATGGGCAGAGGGAAGAGGGGGAAAGAGATAAAGGAAGAAAGAAAGAAAGAAAGATGGAGAGTAAGAGACGGCGAGAGAGACAGGAAGAAAATGGGTGGGGAAGAGAAAGAGAGGAAGAGAGAGGAAAACAAATAGTGGGAGAGAAAGGGAGAAAAAGACGGGGAAAGTAAGGGGGGTAGAAAGAGATAAAGAGGGAGAAAAAAGAGGGAAGGGAAGGGAGGAGTTAGGAGAAGAGAGAAAGGGAGATAGAGAGGGAGGGGAGAGAAAGACAGGAAGAGAGGGAGATGGAGAGAGAGACAGAAAAAAGAGGGATGGGGAGAAAATGAGGAAGAGAGATAGGGAGATGGTAGAGGGAAGAGGGGGAAAGAGAAGGGAAGAGATAAAAAAGGAGAAAAGAGAGGGAGGGGAAGGGAGGTGAGAAAGAGAGAAAGTGAGCAGTGTTTGCTGTAGAGATTGCCGTGGGTTATCCTGTCATCATAACTATAAGCCGATTTAAATGTGTACAAGAAACAATGACACGCTGCAAAAAGAGAAAAAGTCTCTACAGGCCTGTCGTCAAAGGTGGTTCAAAGTATTAGAAGTGTTTTAAACATCATCACTGTTTTTTCTCTCTGGAGAATTACAAATGGTAATTGATTTAATTATGTTATAGTTGAGAATTTTACCCGATTTATCATGATTCACACTGGGCAACTTTACAACTTTTTAATAGAAAAACTGATCATTTATTTGATATAGTAGGTTCATTTAGGTTAGTGTCGTCCGATTCAAACATTTCAAACTCGATTTTGATACTAAGTAATAGACTCAATATTCAATACAAATTCAGAGAAAAAATGACAACAGAATGTGATTTTCAACATTAAATCATAGTACTTTATCTGTGTCGTCCAGGTAGGCTCCATAGTGGTCCATTGTGGGTGTATACAAGTCTATGTGCTCTTATACTTATTGATACAGCTCATTCTAAAGTTATTCAGGAAAGGTTCATTTCTGTCCTGTAAATGTGACTAGTCTATATTAGTCTGATATTAGTTCTAATATCTAATATCTAATTTTCAAAACTGACAACCCTATCTCCCTACTTCAGTCTTTTTCACTGCTTTACCAGTTGCCTTTAGTGAGACACAGTGTTGTGTACCTGTTAACACATTTCATCTACTTCCTGCTGTCTTGTCTCAACCACATGATGGGTGCCTCACTGGTCTCCCAATGTTTTATATGATCAAAGCAGCTGTCTTCACCTACACAATAGACTTTTTGTTCTTCCATCAACACTAGCCCCTCAGGATTGATGCTCTCCCTCTAAAAAGAAAACATGAAAACTGCGTGTTTCGACAAAGAGCGAAGAAAAGTGGCACAGCAAAATGATATAACGACAGTCTCAGTGCCCACAGCTCCAGAGCCTGCGGGGCATCTGAACACTTTATCATCTGCGCATTTTCAGTCTGCTGAGGCTGATGCAAGCAGATCACAAACACACGCAGGCAATAAGAGAGCTCTGCTGTGGTACAGGGGAGGAACAAAGACAGCATTAGAACAGAGATGCAAGAGGTGTCCTTAAAGGGCCCAAATTACACTCTTTTCTGATCATGTTATAATGTTGTTTCCTTGTCCTAAACATACCTGGAGTTTCGTTTTGTTTCATTCACTCATTTTCGGCACACAAATCCTGCATATTTAGACAACTTCTTCTCTCAGACAGAAAACACTTTGTTCCACCTTGTGATGTCAATACAGGAAGTGCTCCACTGTGTTTTTAAAATCCATACACCTTCACTAGAATAATCTGGATAACTTCAGTGCTGGAATTGCCAATCTCTACTCAAGAAAAGGTAGCTGTTAACTTGAAAAGTGCCACTACATGACGTCACAAGGTGGAACAGAACATTTTGAGCTTTGAAGATGTACACAGACTAATAATTAAGGATTACTCAAACATGTATGAAAGAAACAAAACAAACCCAGGCATGTTTTTGAGAAGGTAACAGCATTGTAACATGGCTAAATGCTCACAAGAGTTTTGTGTAATATCGGACCTTTAAATACTGGTCTTGTCATGGATACAAAAGTGCACACACAGACATAGGCACATTCAAGAAAGAGATGTTTATGCATTACAAATATGTCCACCTTACATTACATTTGTATTTTCTGCTCACTTTATCAGATGGCAGAGTTGAATGACATTTAAAATAACTTCCCACCATCAAACTGCATCAATTAGTCAGCAATTAGCAATTTTAATCCTTATGAGATGTGAGATGTGGTTGATCAAAACAAAAGGAGAGGATAGTATAAAAGGAAAGACTCTGAAGACTTTATAGAGAAACCAGAATCATGACAGTGCAGCCTGCTGTCTCCGAAATGATCCACTGAGAAATGAGCCGTATACAAAAGCGCTAAGAGGAAATGGTTCATGAAGTCCACTCAACACAACATATTAAACCACAGGCAATAACAGGCAACCGCACCAGACTGACTGGAGGTAGTAGGCCAGTGCAATTAACACATTTTAATCATGATAAAGTAAAGTAATTTCTAAGAACTAGCTTGGCTCTTTTTAATCAAAAGGTCTAGAGCCAATCCTCTGTCAGGAAAAAGCATTTGGTTTAGAGTAGAGATGAAGAAATCTGATTTTTTTTTTTTGTGAAATGGCAATGACTGGAAATCTAATACTGTGACACAAGTTTGTACAAGTACAGCCCCCTTGTGCAGATATATTAATTAAACAGCTCTTGAGGTCAAAATATGTCCGCTGCGTGCTGACTGCATCTAATTTAGACCTGTCATGATAAATACTGTATCGACTTATAGTTCAGTACATAACAGATGGGGGTCAACAGTGTCATGAGGACTTTTCTTTGCACTAGTGAGACATTTATTGATAACTGGACAAAAACGTTTGCAATATAATACTATTTGAACTGTAAAAGGTTGAACTTCTATGACTCATTAAAGAGAAGTCAAGTGATTAATTATGCTGTTTATTTATTTACTTATTGCATTCATACATTTTATCAATTTAGAATCGTTTTTTGGGGATAATCCTGTCAGTGGCATAAATTAGTTTCAATATTATCGTATATTATTTTACGGCAATATCAACAATATATCACACAAAATTTGTTATCATGATAGGTCTAATCTAATTATAACGCTTTTTAATGTCTGATTATGTTATAATCAGGAAGTGTGCGTTAGCATGCTAGTTGCCATTAGCTTTACCATCACGGCAAAAAACTGCACTGGTTATAAGAGTTGTGAAAAGCGCTTAGAAACTGCATAAAGAAACTGAGGAGTAAGTTTGGACCACTGCAAACCATTTAAAATGAACTGCTAGTAGTTCTGTTTTTTAATGTTTTTATGAGCAAAAGCCAGGTACAGCACCTTTAAATAAAACAAACTAATGTAAAACCATTGGGGCAGCTGGTCTCTCTTGCTTTGTCTGTGCTGCTGACATTAACCCAGAGTGTCACTGATAAAACTGCTGTCCTCACTGACCTGCCCTGGACTCAGACTCAGCGGGTCTAAATACACTGGGGTTGTGCTGTATTGCTGTAATTCTGCAGGTCATTTTTGCTACCGAACTAAAATAGCCTGTGTTGTGGCTACACTATGTCTGGCACAAGTGGTAATGGAGACTGCAGCCATGACAACTGCTATCAAGCTGGTGCACACAATCGCAACCAACCAATATAATTAATTGACCTCAAAAACATCTCTAAAAAACTTTGAGATAAACTTTGACTGCACTCTGTCCATCCCAACTCATCTGTATTCTTGGTTTTCTCACCCAACCTCACCTTTGACCTGGTCTGCTTTCTTTCACCTCAACTCACTTCTGTTCATCCCTCTTTTCTCTGCTACCAAAACTTATATCCACACCTTAGTAGATCCATTTCTTTTCACAATATGGAACTCAGCTATGGGTGACGTCACACTCCCTTAGTCAACGTCTTTATACAGTCTATGGTATAAAGTTATCCATATTTCTTTATTCAGTAACAGCTGTTGCCCAAAACTACTTGGTTTGATAGTGCCACTTGCTTGTCTTTATGAAATTTAATGTCGTATTTCCAGTCAACAAAAATTACAAAGTTAAGAAAAAAACGAGGACTATATTGAACTATGTATCAAAACAACAGGCCTTATCTGACAAAGAGGAGACACTGTGCTAGTAAGAGCCAGTGCTTGATTTGAACCAATAAGGGTCAATTATCCCACAGAGAGACGGACCGAGCTGTGGAGCAAAACAAAAGAATGGAACCAAAATAAGCTCCTCAGTCACACCTCCCCCGCAGCGACTGCGAAAGAGCTGCACTGTACCACACAATTAACACAGGCCACCCCATCCTTAAATAATGCATGTGTTAAGTGCTAACTGCAACGCTTATCTCTTCATTAGCCACTGATAAAACATTCAAAGTCGGGCTGAACAATTAGGGGAAAATATCTATTGCATTTGTCATTAGATTTGCAATGTATGTTTAATAATAAGATTCTGTTCAAAGTACACGTTTTAAACACATCCTACCACCGGTGGAACGTAATAAACTAGAAGTAGTACTAGTAGTAGAAGTACTGTACTTAAGCATAAATTTTAGGTATAAGTACTTCACTTAAGTAAATTTTAAGTGGATACTTTTTACTTTTAGTTCATCATATTTGAAAGCAGGTGTCTGTACTTTCTACTCAACTACATTTTTGAACAGGACTGTAAAGAAAAGTATGTTTTATGATTGTTTGCAAAATAAAGCTGAGGGTTTATTTTTTAACACATTTGTAGTTTGAGCAAACAAAAATATACAAATGTTTGTATTAACCTGCTCTTCTGATTGTGATTCTGAATGATCCTGGTGTTTTTATTTTGCCATTTTGTCTGTAAATACATTCCTATTCCTAATATGGAACTCAGCTACAATTTTGCCCCTATAAACACTGGTATCTTAGACAAAGTTTATTGATCCACAAGGGAAATTATTTGGATATCTTCGTGAGCTTCATTTGGCTGGAGCCGAATGCTATAGATGCCGTCACACTCCCTTAGTCCACTTCTAGGGTGGCCTTTACAGCAGAGAGAAATGAAAGCCTTGGGGTCATTGTGATGCAGTGGGTCAAACACCAGCAGCGCTCACAGAGATCAATGTACACTTCCTCTGCAGTCAATACATGTACGCTCAAATTAGACACACACGGCACCAATAACACCAGCCTGCAGTAGCACAGCACCAGTGGAAGTAATAGAAGAATTAGGTCCTGGCTCAAGCTCAGTTTAGTTGTGATATACACTTGGTTTGGTCCTGTTGTAGTCTTGGTTTAGTTCTCGTCTAATCCAGGTTTAGTTTCAGGTTTATCCCCTTTAGTCTCAGTTTTGATGTGGCGGTTGGTGTGTGAGTATTAGTATAGATAGATTTGAAGTTTCAAGTTTCACACAAGACAACAAATCAGTTCGGGTTCATTTTATTTAATAAGAAAACTTTTTTTTATTGTGCTTGAGCTTGCTATATAGTTATAATCTGTGACGCCTGTGGATCATTAAGAAAATTAACTTGGAGAACAAAGTAAGTACAGAGCAGTGGGCGTATGCCGGTGGTGGTGAAAACGGGGGTTGATCGACAATATGGCGTTTTGAAATAAGTGATTAAAGATTATTCAAACATGCACGAATCACAACTTAAAGAGGGTAAATGTGAAGGAGAAAGTAGAATTTGAAAAGTCCATTTTGCATAATCGGTATGCTTCAAATTAAGAGACAACTCGCACTATTTTTTGCTTCTGTTCACACTTTACCGTGATTGGTTAAATGCAGCTTTTACTCATTCAAAGTATGACAGAGAATGACCAGTTGGAAACACGGGTGGAGACAAGTATCTGAACAGAAAGATACTGACAATATTCCCAAAACAGGATCTTAGGATCAGATCACAATTGAATTTTGCTCTATCGCCCAGCCCTAGAATCTTCTAACAATCATGATACACTAAGTTTGCGGTGAAAATGTGAACTATAATGAACTATAGACCAAACTGGACACTAATCTCTCTCTGCACTCGTCTTTTCTTTGTGCTGAAACCCAGACTCTCCTGACGCATAAACAGCCCTCCTCAGCTGTCACTCAGTCTGACTGTCACCGGCAGACGCTCTTCGTTTATGAAAATGGCGTGTCACTCATTTCTGCACCAGCCCACACAGCACATACAAACACACAGAACAACACACAAGAACGCACAATCGCGCGCTGCTCTGGAGCCCCATACAAGAGAAAGAGAGAGGCGCATTACTAATCGGACATATCATATTAACCTCTCTCACTCAGGGATCACGGATTGTATCAAGAAAGCTACATTCAAGGATATAAATATGAGAAGGTGTCATTATTTTCAAAGGGACACTTATTTAAATAAATGTAACACGGTCTGCCTGTCCCATCTGCCAATATGACACCATGCAATACACTTAATCTAAAGGTCCACTATGTAATTTTTCTGGTTCAGGGTCCACCACCTGCTTGTCACCATGGAGATTATTGCTTTTCCTGGAATGTTTTTGTTTTGTTTTTTTTCAGTCAGTTTTTGGGCCAAGCAATTCCAAGATATTAACTATAAATCATGACAAATTATTTGCATTACAACATGTTAACAGCAAATTATGGCAAGAATCCACTAAACAGAATGTATTAAGAAACTTTGTATTTATAAAAGTTTAAAAGTCTCATTAAAACTTCCAAATCTTCAGCTATAACTCACACCATACATTCTACTTTCTGTTGTTGTCATTCATAAATCCTTGTAACCTAAATTAAATAATTGTTCAACTAATAAAAGTTTTGGTCAACTAAATGACTAAAATACGTAACCTGTTGAAAAGTTATAAATCTTTACTACTATGGACACACAAGACCGACCCAAACTTCTGTCTATTAAAATACAAGTATATTTGCATTGGAAATATTTTGTTTTATTTCTATTACACTCCACTCATGCTTTACTAACCACGTCCATCAGTGAAACTGCATATTTGAAATCCATAGCGTACCAGACGTACAGGCCACTGAGACTAATTATTCATATCAAATCAAACAGACAGGGAAGAGCCATTAAGACAGCCATATGCATAATATTATGGTCTGGACTTGGACTCACTGAAGCGTCTCACAGTGGTACAGCATCAGTGCCTTCAGAGAGAGGAGCAGGGCTGGAAAAACAGGACCTCCAGCTGTCTGGAGACCAAACTGTAGTAGACCAAAGCAACAAGCACTGGCTACACAAAGAGGATGCAAGACATTTGGAATAAAATAGACAAGAGATGCTGGTTCAGTTCTTTGAGTTCAGAACATGTTATGCATATAGTCAGAACAGAGCAGAAACTTTCTTTAAAAAGAAAGTAAACATAACAACTGATAACTGATTCCAATATGCCATGGACTATTTTTCGATCACATACTTTTCAAAAATTTTCTTTTGTGTCATTAAAAACTAGAATAGCTTTTAATATTAAAGGTGTATTCTGCAACTTTTCCAGTGGAGGGTCCGTCAAATGCTTTTCTCCATCGAGATGTTATTGCTTTGTCTGGAAAGTTTCACAGTATGGCATTACACCTTTGTATCTTCATGGAGACCAAACCAGACCAAGTTACAGGTCAGATCTGTGGAGAGGCAACGCTGCTCACAATCAGAATGCCTGTTCTTCCTGTTATTTTTTAGCTATAAAACCACCTCTAAATGAATAAATGTAAACTAGAGCAGTTTAATGTCATACTGTGGAACATTCCAGGCAGAGAAATGACATATTCATAGAAACAAGCAGGTGACAGACCCTCCACCAGAAAAGCTACACAATGCACCTTTAATTTTCTGAACATAAAACATTTAATCATTGTCATTTTATTTAACAGAAAAAGTAGTTAAATTTCTTACTCCAAAGTCTGACCTTTGCTCCAGACCACATTGTTTCACTAAAGGAGAATTTCCTGTAGACCTCTTTATAAAAAATAAAGTATCATTGATATATAAAGTATATCACTGATGATTAGAAAGGACTGAATCTCTATTATCTCATCATTAACATCCAATTAATTGCACAGCCCTAGGTAACTTTGTATTGCAACAAGACAGCATTAACAATGACCACTACACTGTACCATAACACTATCTGATACCCAATACTTACTATATTATTTAAAATATATGTTTTCTGATTATATAGTCCTTCAACCACTTTACCACTTCACTATTTTAGCTTTCTCTTTCATGCATTATTTTTTCTATCAACATCTCCCTTTGTTCACACCCTTTGTTGTAAACCTGTCTGCAGCACTAGCTATAAAAAGAACCAAACATGAATATTCAGAAAGTCAAATATATTCATTACCACGGGAGACTGAGATGATACAACCATCGCTGTGCGTATCTGGCTGTTGACTCTAAACAAGCAAGCCAGTGTTTGTGTGTAATCTGTGTGTTATAATTGCAGGCTTGATAATAAATAGAGCACGGTTTAATTGAATAAAACAATCTGAGCTGGTGCGATGGAATTTTTCCAAGTCTCTTCACTTCTTCTCTATCCATATATATTTCTGCTACAAAGTCTATTATTGTGGCGGTGAATCATAGCTGAATAATGCACTACTACCTCAGTCATATGTCACATGTCTATGCAGATTTATTTAACCCTCATGCGAAGCACAGCTTGGTCATGTGTGTTAACTCCCTCGATTTTATACATTATTTTGAAGCATCTGCTCAGTTCACCGGGGAGCGTCCTACAGGCTCGGCCTGTGTTGAATGATGGCTGTGGATGGTGTGTGTGTGTGTGTGTGTTTATCACATTGTGGGGACTGAAATCTGTATGTACACTCACATCATGGGGACTTGGATCCATTATGGGGACAAAATCAGACGTAAATCTAAAAATGTATTATTTGATCAGTAAAATTATTTAAAACCAGATTCAGTTTTATTGCTGTTGTCAAAACAAAACAAAATAGATAAACTGGGAATTTGCTTTGGTGATATGATGCAACATAAAACAAAGAATTATAACGGTAAAATAAACAAACTAGGATAAAATAAAATCAAGGCATGCAAAGAAGTATTATTTATTACATAATATTAGCATTTCAGGTACTAGTTCAGGTTAAAATAGGTTAAATTTGGGATTTTAGGTTAAGGTAGAGCTAGTAGTATCTATGGTTAAGGTTCAGCCTCCATGAAATGAATTCAAGTCAATGTAATGTCACCAAGAAGCATGCAAACCCAGTACATGTGTATGTGTGTGTGATAGGACGGTAAAGGAAGGGGGTGAGGCCTCAGATGGAGCGGAGGTAGCGGGCGACGAAGCAATTACAAGCTGGTGGCGGTAGGCTAAAACACACCCATCCCCCCTTAAGCCTGTCCATACATGGCCCAGAGGCTAGCAGCATTAGCGAATCATGCCTATAATGTTGGAATGGGCCTCGAGCGGACCCCAAAACAACCTGCTAATCCCCAAAGGACCAGCGGGGGGCTGAGTGGGTGTGCCAAGTGCCATGGCTGGGGTTTCAGGGGTAACAGGGCAAAGAAGATGCCTTGAAAATGAGTCCAACTTTGACACGCGCCAGCACCCTCAACCGCCCCGTCCTGCCTCCTGCGCCCCCCATCAACCACGCTGACATCCCCCCAGGGAGAACAGCGGTGTCAGGCACGAGAGCAGGAAAGCCCCAGGCCCGACCATGGCCCTCCACAGCGCACTGCTCCGAGGGGACATGCAGTCTGCTCCCATCCAGTCTGACCATATCTGTGACGCTTGACTGCCAACAAAACAAGGTTGATTTCATTTATATATTGGATAAATAATTGCAATAATAATCGCATAATGGTAAAATTATAAGAGGAAAGGATACAATGCCTGAACTACATTTCAACATAATAAGGTTTTCAAAAAAATGGTGGCCAGTCCCATTCTACGAAAAAAATAGAGTCTGGAGATGAGACACTTTCATTGGCTGATTGTTCAATCTGATTTAAAGAGAAGTTGGCTTAAGCAGAACTAGCTGGCTCTGTTTACAGTCCATACAAATTACAAATTAATAACTGGTATTCAATAAATTGTTAAATTATTGAATAAAGAGTGAATTTTGCGTAATATAGGACCTTTAAGTCATGTTATAATGGTGTTACCTCCTCAAAAACATGAGTTGAGTTTTGTTCATTCACACGTTTGAGTAACCAGTTATCATTAGTCTGTCTAATGCTGTAGAGCTTGGCAATTAATAACTAAGTATGCAGGATGTATGTGTTAAATAAGCAGGATTTGTGTGTTTTTGATGAGGAAAAATTAGATAAAAAAAAAAAAATAGATAAAAAAAATAAAGTAATATCGGCCTTTAATAGCATCAGAATAAAAAAGGATCTTGTTGGAGTTGATTCAATGGCAAATTATAGGTTTAGATGCTTTTGAAGAAGAAGAGGAAGTAGTCAAATCATATAATGCAGGTAAACAAACTCATGTCTGACAAAAGGAATAGCCAATTCTAAATTATAGGTTCACTTATAATGTTGCTATATAAGAGATGGGTTGCTGCCACAGAATGCAAATGAGCTTGTTAAAAAAACTTAATTAAGACGAGCAATGACATGCTTGATTGGCCAAATTGAAGGTAGTTAATGGGGAGAAAGTCCACTCTCTCTCATCCGTCTACAGCATTAGTTTCATCTGTCCAAATATGAACCAACACTGCCCCGAGCTCATGACTCAAAGCTCATTCAATGACATTTGTGACACATTCTATTCAGGCTTCACAGAAAAATCTCTGAGTAGCTTTGTCATCTTGGTTGTGATATCCGTAGTTGGCAGCCTGCACCTCCCCAAAGGTTTTTGAAGGCAGTATCATCGGCATTTTGTTCATTCATCAAAGAATCTACCCCCAGACTCACAAGTACATTAAGAAATCAGATATTAGCATGATCTCATCAATCTTCCTGCCTTCTTGCTTGGGGTTAAAATCCAGGAATAACTCCACTGTGGGCGTCTTAGCATTAACTCACCAAGAGTCCATTCATATTTCATCAATGCCAATGGCAGCCCCGTCCTCCCTGGGCCTGTTTTGCGAGTACGGCGAATTGAACATCAAATGCAAGCTACCTTCCAATTAGACAGTGATCACGTTTGGGCAGAGATCAAAATGTACCCGAAAGGATCAGAGGAATTTGAAGCTGCTTTAGTTAACCCAGCCTCTGTGGTATTAGGAGAGTCAGATGTTCACTGAGATAGGACCTTGAGGAGCTAACGGCTAAAGAGTTAATTTCAGTGTTTGGATTTTCTCATCTAGGTTCGCAATAGGAGCATCGCCAGCCTCTTTGAGATTCGCAATATATTTTGTACACAGCAGTGTCCATTTATCCAGACTTTGGAGTGGCAAAAGGCACAAGGTAGGGATGGGATGAGACAATTTCCATAAGACGAGACGAGACTTGAGACTTTAACATTATTCGTAATATATAAATTTCATGAGTCAATTTCCAATTTTGGTCTCGCAATTTTTTTATTTACTTGATTTAAAATTTTTGTTTCCATTTCAGTACTGCTTTTTGGAACTCAAATGTAACTCACCAACATGTAACCCTTCTTTGTCCAGTCCAAATGTAAACACTGATTGTGTGCACAATCTATCAAACAATTTTGTCTCGCGAGATCATGTGGCACAAGATCTTGTACCATCCCTAACAGCTGGTGACTTCATGTGCTTAGATTAAAAATGCTACTTCAATTCCAATTAAATAAATAAGTAAGTGCATTACTTGCCATTATACTTTACAAGTTGTTCAACTAGATTGTGAAAATCAGGATCATGGAGACATGCAGGGAGCACAAGTGTAAATAAATCCATAATACAGTATACAAGTTTACTGTCCTACTGTGGAACATTCTAGACAAAGCAAAAACATCTCCATGGAGACAAGCAAGTGGTAGATATCAGAACCTTTAAAGGTTACATAGTGCACCTTTAAAGGTTGTATACAGGATTTTCCAAGGAACGAGAAATCCAGAGACCGTTTGTCCTTTTCCAAACGTTGCGCATGCGTAAAACCACCCCCACTCCCCCACAGCTCCCCAAGTAGAAACGCTTCCTCCCACCTCCTCCTTACGCTTACGCTGTTTGTTTACAGCCGGTGCGCGTTCAGAATCGCTGTTGCTGCTATAACTCTACTGTACGTTTTCAAATGATAAGCAGAAGTTTCCAGAAGTAATTTAGCAACCAACGCGTCAGTCTTTAGACCCTCTGCTTCAGTGCACGCTATCGCTGAAAGGATTTTCCGAGAATCACCTTAGTTTAGCTTCGCGCTTTTCCCCTTCTCTTCTTTCAGCGACCTCAAAAACGGACTTTCTTTTGTAGCTAACTGGTAGTGGTTTCTTGTTTGCCATTGCAACAAACTTTGTGCTAACTGCAATGAAGCTATAGTTGGAAAAAGCCACTAAGAACCGCTGCGTTGGTTGAGTAAACAGCGTCTTGCATCTGTGGAATGCGTGAGTGGCGAACGTAAACCACGTAATCCCAGCGCACCGGCAAGTCAGTTACACTAGAAGCGTAGAGAGTTTGATTGACAACCTAACAGCCAATAGATAACGTGGTAAACTCGTTATCTAATGTTTATCTTAATGTTTATGGTTAATGTTTATCTGGCCGCATCACGTCCACAGTTGCTGGATTTTCATTATTTTTTTTTTATCATCATAATTACAAGGCTGCTGCATCTCTATAATGCTATCTCTGACAATTTGAAACTAAAAAAAAATCCTCCATACAACCTTTAATAACCACAGTACCACCTACAAATGTTTGGACCAATCCAAAGCCTGGGTAAACTGAAATTTTCTCCAGAACAGCATTTGGTGTAATATGTCTAATGAATACGGCAGTCAGACTCAGATTACATTTAAAAAGACATGTGATTTGATATGACGATCCCTGAAAGAAGACACTTCAGTCATTACACAAAACATGAGTCTTCATAAAACACTCCATTGTGCCAAAGAGACAAGTTCAAACAGACATTGTGTGATCCCAGCGTAACAGCTCAGATACCTTTGAAAAGCAAAATTGCTTCTCTCGGCTCACATAATAAGAAAAGAAGAGGGTATTTTTAGCCGCTTTCAAGGGATCAATGGTCATTTAAAGATCATTACCTGCTAGAGGTTATTTTGCCACTGGGATAAACACTGGCTCACAATACCAACAAATAATGACGAATATTCTACCCATTCTTTGTAATTATAGCACAATAATAGCCAATACAGAAAGTAGACACTGGGGTGATATTGATAATTACAATAGATACAAACACAAAGGTTTGATTTGATGATACACCTTATGTTCAGTAGTCAGTCTATAATTGATTACATGGATTTGATTTAACTGGATCACTGACAACTTCATCAGCCATTGACAGATGAAAATTCAATACACCTCAAATGATCACCCAATAAAACATGCAGCGTATCAGGTCACCCCCAAGCATGATGAAAGGTGCACTTTCTGCAAGGGGATCCACCATCTGTTTGTCTTCACTGAAATGTTATTGCTTTGTCTAGAATGTCCCACAGTATGGAATTAAATCTATTTCATCTATTTTAATGAATCCAAGCCAAATTACAGGTCAGATCTGTTGAGAGGCAAGCTCACTCACTGTAGGAATTCATGTTTTCATAGTGTTTTTGAGCAGTAAAACTGTAATTGAATAAATGCAACACAGATGAGTTGAATGCCAAAGTGTGAAACCTTTCTGGTAAAGCAATAATATCTCCATGGAAACAAGCTTGAAAAGTTACCAGTGCACCTTTAATGGCAATAGGAGAAATTTAGTTTGTCAAGTGGACAAAAGTTTATTTGGTCGAATACGTTTCGCACACAGGTGGACACTGTACACCAGCGTCTGACCAGAACTGAAGAAGCAGTTTGGATGAGCTGCGAAACATATTCGACCAAATAAACTTTAGTCCAGTTGACAAATTGAATTTCTCCTTTTGCCGTGGATTCTACCTGGACGACTGAGGGATTCTACACAGTGCACCTTTAATTAAATGTGGAGGATTTGAACAGAAAAGACAGTTAATTACTGTGTGATAGAATTGCATGATAGAAGGTCTATTATATGAGTTATTGTTTCTATAATCATAAAGTTATACAATGATTTTCAATTGGAGGAAGTTAATTATTGGTTTCAGCTTCCTGTTTTAGCTGGAATTTTAAGGCACTCATTATAATGTTGTTTCCTCATTAAAAACATACCTGGAGTTTTGTTTTGTTTCAATCACACGTTTAACAGACAAATCCTGCATATTAAGGTTGTGTTCCACTTTGTGACGTCATGTGGTAATACAGGAAGTACTCCACTGTGTTTTTAAACTCTATACACCTTCACAAGAATCATATGGATGATTTCAGGACTGAACGATAGGTAAAAGGCACCTTGAAAACTACCGCTTCATGACATCACAAGGTGGAACAGGGTATTTTGAGCTTTAGAGATGTAGACAGACTAATAATAATAATAATAATAAAGGGTTACTCAATGAAACAAAACACAACTCTGGGTATGTTTTTGAGGAGGTAACATCATTATAACATGGCTAAAAGCTTACAAGTCAATTTTGTGTAATATAGGACCTTTAATGACTTTAACAATGCAAAAGATACAATCATTCATTTTACATGGTTTACTGTTATGGCAACTGTTCTATTTTTTATAACTCTGAAACCCATGAATATATCTACTTCAAAAACGACTATCGTGACAGGCCTAGAGGCTATAGCCCAGGATGCTAGAAGGAAGTAAATTAGCTGTGATTAAAGGCAGATAGAAACTGAAATGCCAAGAGAAACCCAGTCGTCGAAATGTTATGCCATATTACACTAAGTGCTTGTTGTTGGTGAAATGTCACTTAGTTATGCCTGGGCAGCGTCTGTGTGCACACATGTGTCATAATGTAACCTAAATTTCTCAACAGGAAAACAGCTTAGTTCCTTCCTCGAAAAATCAGGGAACAAATGAGTGTAATGCAGCTGCTAGACCATGTTAACAGGAACAATAACACCCAATTAAAAGGGCCCATATTATACTGTTTTTATTATTATTAATAAAATAGTGTTAATTTACAATGTACGTTCCTCATCACAAACATAACTGGAGTTGTGTTTTGTTCCATTCACACGTTTAACACACAAATTCTGCATATTTAGGCTGTGTTTTTCTCTCAAACCGAAAACACTATTCCACCTTGTGATGTCATGTGGTAATACAGGTGTTTTTAAACACCATGCACCTTCACTAGAATCATTTGGATGATTTCAGCGCTGGAATTGACAATCTCTACTGAACAAAAGGTAAAAGGTAGCTTTTAACTTGAACACTACCACTTCATGACATCACAAGGTGGAACAGAGCGTTTTTAGCTTTGGAGATGTAGACAGACTAATAATAAAGAGTTACTCAAACATGTGTGAATGAAACAAAAAATAACTCCACGTATGTTTTTGAGGAGGTAACAAGATTATAACAGGGATTAAAACTCACAAGAATCAATTTTGTGTAATATAGGACCTTTAAAACGAATTATACAGTTAATGCATTCCCTTTATCCATCCCTTTTAGCAGTTCTAGGACAAAAGCTGGCGTTAGGTTTTTGAAATAAATGTCTGTTTTAACCAGCTGAGTGAATACTGACAGTCAAGAAAGGGGATTAAGGAAAAAAAATTCAATAAATGTGAAAAAGCTTATCAAAATTGGTAACACTAAAGGGCTCTGGGGGAAATGTCCAGAGAAGGGATTAAGGATATTATAACCTAAGTGCTTAGAGATTAGGGTCGTAACTCAAAAACCACGAAAAGAGCAGAGGAACGAGTCTATTAGAAACTGAATTTAGTGAAGAACAAGAAGTAGTGCCCATGTTGGGTAGTGTGACAGAGGCCAAGGAGGGCTTTAAGTTCACTGTGGTTGAGCCAGTCAGTCAAAGTGGCATTTTTGGACACTGGAAGCAACAATTACCAAACAGAAACATGCATGGTTTGTTATTACAGCTAAGGCAGCTCTCATCAAATATGAAATAATAGGCTAGATTTGGAAAAGGTTTTTTTTTATTATTATTTTATTTTATTTTATTTTTTTGCATTATCTTGATAACAATATTAAGACAATATTTTAACAATGCATCAGAAATGTGCTATGACTGTAGATGTCTTGGCTGAGGTTCAAGCATTGCACAAAACTTGAATGGAGCATAAAATTAACCACAAATGTGCCGAAATATCCCTTTATACATGTATTAGTTTACACCATGTAGTTTTTATTTTCACTCAACTATTTTTTCTGTCATTTAGTTTTAATTAAAGATGAACCGTGTAACTTTTCTGGTGGAAGGTCCGTCACCAGCTTCCCTCCATGGATGTTACCTGGAATGTTCCACAGTATGGGATTACGCTTTATCTCTGCGGAGACAGCAGGTGATGCCATAGGGCCAAGTGACATGTCAAATCTGTGTGGAGGCGAGCCCACTCACAGTAAGAATGCATGTTTTTAAGTCAATAAAACAGTTGTTAGTGAGTAAATGCAAGACAGATCTGTTTAATGTCACACCGGGACATTCCAGACCAATCAAAAACATCTACACGGAGACAAGCAGATGGCGGACCCTCTACCAGAAAAGTTACACAGTGCACCTTTAAAGACAATATATTCAATGCACATCTCCAATATTATCCAAATGCAAAATAGATTACTTGGTTGTGCGTGCATGTAGGGAGTAGTGGAGCCAGTGTGATGCACAGTGCAGCAGAGTAGACCCAAGATCTCCGGGGAATATTATTATGAGGCATTTAAACGCCTCTTCTCAGCCTCAGCATCTCAATGAGCTCTTTTCATTGCTTAAGACAACCCCACAAGAAGAGCCCATTTCTATTAACAAACAGGAGTAGGTCTGTGTGGTTTTGAATAGGTCTGTATCATTGCTCGTTGTTGTCTTACTACTATGATGCCTAGTCCCGCCAGTCTGGAACAATGCACTGTATTACACATATTTACAGGACCCCCCTCTTCTCTCTAACGCTCAGGTAGACGGCGAGACTGGGGCTGCTGTTGTTAAAGCTTCTCCCCCTCATTATTAAACACAGAAATGTCTAATGAATAAATGGTCTGTGGGTTAATTGCTGAGGGCTTAATCATCTTGCAGTGTAATGCGTTTTTTCCCATTAAAAGATACGCGAATAAACCACAACAAAACAAAGCTACGTGTTCACAGAGGCAAATCAATTGGTGAAGATTTTAAAATAAAATGGTATGAATGCAGAGGTTCATTTAAGCATAGCGGGTCAGAGAGAGAATAAACCTCTGCTTTGCAATGTGGCACTCAATTCCCCATCCAGGACCCCGTCACAGACTGCTTCAAAAAAGATGCTGCCACAAAATAGCAAATCTGTGCGTAAAACATGTTTTACGCACAATTTGAAAGCACCATACGGACCGATCATCCACAACCCCTCTCCCCCGATGTCCTACGATGCAAAGCGAGACAAGACAGCCGTCAGAAAAAGGGCAATAAACTTACCGACGCCGTATTTTTCGTGTTCCGTAGGTATCCACATGTTTACGCGGGGCACATTTAAGTGATCGGGCGGAAAAGCGGCGAAAAGCAAATGTTTGGTGTCCGGTAAATCATTCTATTGGTGAGCTCCTCTCCGGTGTGTAGCCGTCATTGTTTAGGTTAGACAGGGAGAAAGCAGCGCCGCTACCGCCGCCACTGCTGCTGCTGCTGCGGCTGGAGGAGCGCGGAGCGGAGGAGCGGAGAGTGAAACCGACACGGGCTGCGTTCAAGGACTGTACGGAATACGGGCATCGGAAAGGTCAAATCTGTGCAGACAACAAAAAATCACACCACCAAGCGTTGTATGTAGTTAATAATATTATAAAAGCATTACGATATTTCTAGTACTAAGCCTTTGTGTGTAAATGTTACTTTTAACAAGATCGTCTTACTTCCACGTGTCAATAAGCTTGCATCCATGAAAAAATTAAAATGTTACCGTAAAATATTATCTTTTGAACTTGTTTTTGTCGTAATTGCATAGGATTACCCATTCCAACGCAATATGATCTTCAATAAACACAGAACGTGCCAGCATTTGACTGCATAACCTACTTTTACACGCTATTTTCTGACCCATCCATGCGTAAAGGGAATGCCACAGCAAAGCCTAACGTGGTCAAATCAACGCACCATCTAGGATCAGTCTTAGCATGTGTCTGTTGTACAAAGTTTTTGTTTAGCTAAAGACCTATTGAAATGATAAAGTATTTAGGAATGATGTAGGCTAATTACTCACCTTCACTGATTTGCATTTGCATGAAAAGCTGGCTGTAGTGCTTGAACGCAGCACCATTGACAGCGTAATGAAAAAAAGCCAACAAAGCATCCTGGGTAATGTAGTTTGTATGCATGACGTCAATGTGGCCGTAGACTATGGCCATGCTGTAGCCCTGAAACAAACATATACATTGGAAACGGAAACAGTAATGTCCTAAATATCGAGAAATGTTTTTATTTATATTTAGACACACATTTTTTTTTAATATAATATTTTAAATCACTGATCAATGTCAGCATCTCTATATTGATAACGTAGGGTATGCGAACTGACAGCAGTGCCCTTGGCTTATTGTAAAACATGACCTTGTAGTATTGGGTGATGAGTACTCCTTTCCTGAACAGAGCTCCATCCATGTTAGGGCTGGATGAAAAATACATGAGGCCCAGAGGAGACCAGTGAAGACCAGTGAAGTCCGTACAGCCCCAGCTCGGCCTCTGTCTCCTCGGTGTGAGAGGGAGTGTGCGTGCTGTGGGTGAGTGCACGGCTTCACAAATGTCACACATTTTTTATGAGCAGGCTGTCATCACTATTTAATACATCCATTCCACACATACATTTCCTAAATACGAATTCTGCCTTCGCAACTGGAATTTGGGGCGAAAAATGCAAATTATTGGAACGTTTGAATGTGCAAATCTCTTCTCTTAACACTTATAATTAAATAATAAGCAAGTTTAATGCCATACTGTGATACATTCCAGGGAAAGCAATCTCTATGGACACAACCAGGTGCTGTACTCTTACCAGAAAAGTTACATAGTGCACCTTTAATGTCACAGATAAATGCATTATCAAATATGTCTCTCTATTTATTTCATCTGACTGGTGGATCCTACCGGAGTACAAAGCGTTTTACTAAAAGTGTATTTTATCAAGCTCATTTCCAATGTGGTAAAAAAAATATTAATGCTTTGAAGTGTCAAATGTGTACTACTATTTGCGTGTCAATTTATCCACATAGCTTTGTAGTTTATATGGTGAACTATGAAAGGATAGTCGGCGGGATTGTGTCATCTGTTATTCCCAAGCTGTTTGAACCCATACATGCATAGATTTCCAAACCATGAATTTGCATATAAGAGCTCTAAATATAAAGCTGGTTTAACTTTTACAGTATTTTGATATTACTGATCAGAGGTTGTTGGGGGTTGGGGGTGCCTCCATTGTAAGCTATGGGGGAATGTTCTGTACCTATGAATAAATCATTAGGTGGGGTGCAAAGACAGAAACCCCAAGGACTGGTCCCAGTGAGGAGAGGAAATTGAAGGCAGAATATGGTTTTATAACATTTGAGTGATGTTTATATATAAATACTCTAACTTCAGCAAGCAGTGGTGATCAAAGTAGCAGCAGGTGAATTGGGTGTAATGCATTTGTCATATAGTGTTCATAACCAAAGTAGCACTCTCCAGTATTATTGCTATCTTGTCTTGAACCCATGTCATAAGTGACCTCATATTTGAGGAAAACCCCATAGTTCCTACTTCTCTATTCTTTCTTAAGTAAAATAAATTCCCCAATATGTCACTACTAGTACAGACACATCCATACTCTTCTTAAAGGTACACTCTGAAACTTTCGGGGTCCGTCACCTGCTTGTTTCTATGGATATGTCTATGCTCTGTGTGGAATGTTCCACAGTATGACATTAAACAGATCCTTACATACCTTACATTTATTCAATTACAGGTTTATAGAAAAAAAAAAATACACAATGCACCTTTAACTAACTGTACAGAACTAAAAAAAGGAAATAAAATAAATAAACCTGATTTGGACCAGGTCTAACCAGCGCCCCATATCATCTCGACCAAATCAGGACTAAGGGCAGAATCTGTTTTAGAACACAAACTGTATAACTGTATAAAAATAGACTGCATAGGAGCAGAGGCTCCACTGTTATAGAACTAACGTACAACTTTGAACAATATATTTTTAACCTTTAAATTGGAACATGAATACATTTTACATTCTGTATACTTAAAGGTGCTGTGCCTGTCCTGATTTTTACTGTCTTAAAAATGCAAAAATCAAAAAAAGTTCACTTTATGCATTCTGAGTTTCTTCATTTCAGAGACCACAGCAGAGTTTTGAAATCACAGTAAAAGTTAACAACTAGCATGCTAATTATCAGACAGAAAAACGCTTTATAATTAGACAGAACACAGCGGACATACTTTAACCTCTAGAGTTGTTTATTCAATATATCTGTACTGGGGCAAGATAAATTCTGCTTAAGTACATGAGAAAAATTGGGTACAGGCCTTTTAAGTGTTGTAATATGTTTGGCTCATGTGTGTCATCTCATATGACTTATTAATAGCACATGTTATGTTGCATTGAGCATGTTGTGTCTTCCTGTGTGTAGTGGCCAAGACTAATATAGAGTGATGGAGGACCTGCTGAGTGAGTGCAGACAGACAGAGGTCATACATACTGTTTGTTCAATGTGCAGGCCAGGTCATGCTTATCCCAATGTAATATCCACTCCTTAGATACATCAGTAATTATTCTGCAGTTTCTTCATTGTGAACCACAGTATTGGTCTAAAACAGCTCCATAATGGAAACAGGTCCATCAGCTTTCTGTTCAAAACTACAGAGCTGGTAGGTCCCTCTTCCTACACGGCAAAAACAATATTTTGATAAGTTAAAATGACTCAAATTAAGAACATTTTACTTTATTTGAGTAGATTCAACTTGACAAGTAAAATGATCTATCTATATATCAATTTCCAGCAACAATAGATTTTGTTTCTTATTTTAAGTGTAAAGAGTTGTTGTTTTTCTCATCTTAATGAATGGAATGTACTCAAATCATGATTAAACTTTCTTAATTCAAGTAATCTTAACTTGGCTAGATTTAAGTTTTTGCAGTGTAGGTATTTCACTGTAAGCAGTAGATTTTCTGTTAGGTGTTTTTATTGTTGAAAATGGCTGTATGTTTCCCCAGAGTCTGATATTTTTGGAATAATCAGCTTTGAACTTGTTGTGTCTTCCTGTGTGTAGTGGCCAAGACTAATATAGAGTGATGGAGGACCTGCTGAGTGAGTGTGGATAGGCAGAGGTCATATATATTATAGTCAATGGACAGGCCAGGACATGCTTATTCCAATGTAATATCCACAGTCCTTCCTTTCATCTCCTCTTCCGTTCCTCCTCCTCCTCTCGTCCTCTCCTCTTCTCCTCTCTCCCTACCTTCCTATACTCCACTAATCCTCTCCTCCTTTCCTCCTCTCCTGCTCTCCTCCTCTCTTCCCCTTCTCCCCTCCCCCTCTCCAGCTCTACCTCTCCTGTTCTCCTCCTCTCCTCCCCTCCTCTCGTACTTTCTCATGTCCTTATATTTAGCCTCTTTACTGTGTGTTTCATCAGGGAGACAGCATGTTCTTTCTGAATATGAAGAAACCAAGATGGTCGTTGTCATACAAGCTTCACGGCTCCAGATGGGATGCCAAGATTACCCAGGATTTCCACATCCCAAACCACCAAAAGCATTTCATCTTCTGCCCCATTGCCACAAATAAGCCAGACAGCTGCGGTGCATCAATCAAAGTGTCCCGGGTCAAAGGAGAGAAGGACTTAAGAGGTTTGTAACGTTTTTCATATACTTGCATTCATTTATTTTATTTTATTTTTTATTTTGTAGTGGCTTCCCAGAAACTAGCTTGAGGTGGACAATCCAATTCTAAACTCTTGCAAATAACAGTACAGAAATCTCAATTTTTCTATGGGTAGTTTAGACATATTTGTTTACACTGATAACAGTCTTATAACGAATCTTTTCACATAAACTTTGCCAAAAAAAAAAAAAAAAAAAAGTATTAGGATTCATTTGCCTTACATAAAAAAGACAAAACTGGAAACAAAACATGAAGGCTAATGTTATTTCTATAATTAATTAATGAATTAGTATTTTTGCAGTTCTTAATTACTCACTAAACTGTGACCAACACCAGACCATATACAAACTCATCGTTACAAACTCATCTTTGTATATGGCAGCAGAAGGTCCACGAAGTAGTAGAATAGAATAACTTTATCAAAATCATACTTTTTTGTTAGTTAACTAAATCAGCATGACATTTCACTGACAAAAATTAACACTGAGTGTCAATTTTTGTATTTACAGTTTACAGAATGACAGATTATACACCTGTTCTTTTGGGGAAGTTGCAAGACTTAGCAAGTAGCCATAGGAAGATTGTTGTCAAGTAATGCTACAGCTCAGTCTTTCCTGATCAGATGAGTTGAAAATGGCTGGAGATTATCTGGAAAGAGCAGGGCCTATCACCTCGTCTCAGCACTTCTCAACTTTGATTGAATTCTCACCAGGAACAGTGGGTAAGATGGGTGAACAGCATATGTCTGCTATAGCTCTCACACAGCAGGCAGCATCCTCACATTCATCGCCTCTCTAAATATAGACATGTGGTTTATGGAGAGTACAATGAAGCTGTGATTTCACACCACCACAAAGCACAACAGACTTTTATTTCACAGTTTGAAAGAACACATATCAGGCCTTTTTGAGGGTTTTTAGTTTGACACTTGGATACACATAGAATTATTTTACAGTTTCTTCCTTGTAAACCGCAATATTGGTCTAAAACAGCATTATAACGGTCCATCAACTCTCTCAAGCCTGGATACAGGACAATACAGAATTACTCAAACATGCGTGAATCACTCAAATTGTCACTTTGAGTAGGATGGCTAATAATTAGGGAACAGTGCTATAACATTTTACATAATATGTCCCATTTAAAATAAGACTTCTTATTTATCAAAACATTATTAGAACCATGAAATTATCAGGGCGAGATCTATACCAGAATAATGTCTAAATGTAATGATCTAAACAAATCCAGATCAAATATATGGAATAAACATGGACCAAACCAGGTGAAAAATAGAACTTCACCTGGACGGGTTAAACCAAGACTAAAACCCAACCTAAAACAGGACTAAACAAGTAAATATGGAGTAATCAGGAGTAAATTAGGACTAGAACAGGACAAAAACCAAGACCAAACCAGTACTAAACCAGGACTAACCCCAGACTAAACCAGGGATATATGTAGTAATAAAATAGGACAAAACCAGCCCTTTCCCAGGTCTACAACAACTCAACTCATGTGGACTAAATCAGGACTAAATCAGAACTAACCCAGGACTAAACCAGGACTAAACCAAGGCTACATCACAAAACCATGCTCTTGATCATCATTCAAGTAAACATGGACAAATTAGGATTACACCATATGGCACAGACTGTTTGTTTGTGTAGGATCCACAGCCGTTGCCTTGACAATGCCTATAGTCTTCCCGGGGTGCACAGAAAGAATAACTATTAATACTTCACTGCAAAAGTCAGTCAGAACTACGGATGCACCGATCCAGCTTTTTCAATTCCAATACTGATCCCGATATCTTTAAGTATTTGCTGATTGAAAACAACATTTATTTCCTTAAAACAAAAATAAAATAAGACAAAACTGATCCAAATGTGTTATGTAGCTGCTATTTATCTCTTAAGTCACTACAGAACAACTACTACTAAATAAAAGTTCAAACATTATGAGACTTGCAACTACGATCAGTAAAATAGTCTTATTACATCACTGTATGTTTCCAACAAGGATATCAGCTGAATCGATATTTGGAAGCTGATATCTGATCCAGCTAATTTTTCAGTATCAGTGCCAATATTCAGTATTTTTATAACATTGACCTATAAAATACAAATAGCTCTAAAGATGTTATATATGGGTATAAAGGTTGTAATTGCCTTGCTTTTCTTCTTGGTTACAGTATTTCCACAGTGGCGATATCGTTCTGTACAGAGGGATTATCCATTCGCTCAGTCGGCCGCATGTAATTCCTTTAAGGATATAAACTACCCATAAAAGACCATTCACAGTCAACCAACCATGTGAATGGATACACAATGGTGCAGTCATACAGTATTATGAGCAAGATTTCAGTGGGATTTTCAATTGGGATTAGGATATTTTAAACAAGTGTTAAAATGCAAGATTCATGAAGGCCGATATTTGTGCGACAATACTGAAGGATAAAACAATCACTACACAAGGCTGTTCTGTTCCTGGTCAGACATTTCACTCGAGGGGAAAGATGTCTGGAGTAAATAAGATGCAAATAACAGGTTTTGGTGCTTTTCGTTTGAAGATTCAAGATTACATTGTCATTGTCATAGAAAACAGAGAAATTACACTGCATAGTTTCGATGTAAAGTGCAATAGCAAAAGTGTAAGAGCCCATCCATAACCCCATAACTACCCCATAAATAACCCTGGTGTTAACATGAGCACCATAAAGACATTCAGTGCAGCACGTATGTAATAAACAGTAACAGTCTTAGCAGCTTAAAGAGCGCCAGCTTTAAAGTGTATCACAGGGACCTACAGTCATATATGTGGAGTTCTTTGTTATGCGTGGTTAATGTTTATTATAGTTAAGTGGGAAGAAAATTTGACAAAAAGTGAAAACATAGTACTTTGTCATACTATCTGTCATCAATACATGGTTTAAATATGAAGATGATTTTTAATTTTAATTTTTTGGTTGGTAACAGTTATGGAATTACCTCTACGTATGTCATATCTGTCCAACCAGGAAGTAAAACTTAAACCAACCAAAACAGTCTCACCTGGAGGAAGCCCCGGGAAAGCCCATGGACACGCTGGAGGGACTATTCTCTCAGCTGGCCTGGGAAAGCCTTGGGGTCCCACTGGAGGAGCTGGAGGAAGTGTCTGGGGTGGGGGAAGTCTGGGAGTCTCTGCTTAGACTGCTGCCACTGCAACCCGGGCCCCGGATAAGCGGAAGAAACCGCATGGAAGGATGGATGTACTAAAATAGAGGAAAATAATGATATTTTTTCTGTTAAAGCTTAAATTTCTTTACATTAACAAGGGTACTTTTTAGCAGTGGTACTCAATATTGTTAAGTACTTAAAAATACAGATACAGAGTCAAAAAGTTACTCAAGTAAAATTATCACATGAGAAAATCTACTTTAAGTATTAAAGTACCTGTTTAAAAATCTTTAAGAGTAAAAAGTAAAAGTATTTTGCTGAGATTTTTAGGACAATTTAAGTATGAAATGTAGTGATTTTGATAAGGAAGTTGGGACATTAACTCAAATTAAATGTGCTTAAAAAATAAAGTCTCAGCCATTTCAACAGGTCTCACACCATCAAGAAAAAGTACTTTTTGCTTTTCAGTTTGCTTTTTAGTTAAACAAGTAGTCTAACTAGTTGCATCTACTAAATGGTTACATACAGTAATATTAGCCCTTATTTTATTTCTACACATTTGGTACTTCTTCCAGTTCCACCTCAGGAAAACAAACAACAACTCATAAACAGTCTGACAAACAGGCACAGTGACTTTTCCACATGATTCAAAGTCGCACAAAGTGTTCAAAGTGTTTCCTCTCCACTTTGCTTTAAACTGTGTAGTGGCTGGGAGTAAAAATAGCCCACCCTCTTCCATTTTTATCCTTTGCTCAGGCTGCTGCATGGATGACTTTGTGGTTTTGACATTCTGAGCTGCAGACAAAAGCGTTGAGACGTGAATTGTCGAACAAGGAACGGGTCCTGTCAACTTTCAGTGTTCACTCTGAGAATCAAACAGCTGAAAAACTATGAGAGTTTTGCCGTTGTTTCTCATCTAAACACAAAAATGTATGCAAAAATGTACAATCAAAGCAACAATTCAGAACTGCTTACAACTTTTAAAGGTCCTATACTGCCCCAAGTTGATTGTTGTGAGCTTTTTGTTCCTCATAAAACACATACTTGGAGTTGTGGGCCCTTTAAAACACGTGAAGCATTTAGGTGTTTTTTTTTTACACGTTTTTCTGCTCAGATATATCACATGAAATTATTAACAAGTGGGTCTTCCTTCACTAAACTCAATTTCTTTTTATTTCAGACTTGGGCGCTTGGGATAACCTTCAATGATTAGTCCAGTTCATGATAAGTCTGCTTCACTGAACAGAAAGGATGGATTCTAAAATAACCCAGACTGTCAAACTGTCTGAGGTAAGTGTAATAATCTAAAAAGTGAATATGAAATTGTGTTTTAAATTATGGAAAATTGTAAGAGTAGCTATGAAACAGTTTAGTGGGATTTCATTTCATGCAGGATCACTACTGGGGCTTTATGGAGGAATTTGCTCCAAAAGTGACAAACTCCAACGTTTTTATATAGTGTTTCTCTAGGCACTCAAAGCGCTTTACATCAAGGAACCATCACCCATTCACGCACACATTCATACGCCAATGTACACAAACACTGAGGGCGAGGTGGGTTAAGTGTCTTGCCTAAGGATACAACGACAGCATTCATCTGTGTCCAATGATGTTTATGTCAAGAGCGGGATTTGAACCTTTGGATCAGTGGACAAACACTGTCCAACTGAGCTACTGTCACCCTCCCCACATACAGTACATGCCTTGTAGTATGTAGTATGCCTTATTTATTTTTGTAAGCGTAATAGTAATGTACCCAATTTGGAATAATGTCCACTTTTTGGCAAAACAAAATCAATTCAACCACAAACTTTTCTATTACAATTTGCCTAATAATCAGTTATCTACATCTTTCGAAGCCTATCCTTGTAAGTTTATGTAGGATTCTTTTTAAGCCAATACTGCCTGGGACAGTTTGTTGCACACTGGCAGAACACTGGGTTTGTAGCCACAGCCGGTCCTGAGCTTCTGTGACAATGTTTCTTATGACTAACATTCTCCCAGTGCCCCCACAGCCCTCGTGTTGTTCGTCTCCGTGGGTGAAATATTACTGTATACAGCCACCTGGACCCCAACACCCACCAGTTCTACCACCTCCAGCAGCCGCATAACTTCAAACTACACACACACACACACACACAAACATGGTGGACAGATGGTTGTCATAAATGGCTGTATCGAATAGCCACTTGAAAGCAATGCCTGCCAATGTGCTCCCTCCACACCTACCGTCCACCTACTCCCTGTTCACCTCTCAGCCCACAAAACTCTGATACATGGAGCTATATCTGTAAGGAAATGCAATTAAGTGCTATTGTGTCCATTGCTGTCTGTTAGCTGTGTAAAAATGATGTGGAGTTTTGGTCAGAATAGGTCATGACGGGGCAGCGTTGGAAATAATTGGAAGATCTTTCTGTTTTGAATCCTCGTATGTGTCACAGGTCCAGAGTTCAGACAAAATGGAGTCCACACATGTTTAAAAGGGTTACAAAAATAGAGATTTATTAAAAACAAGGTCCAAAGCAACTGTTGTGGATGCAGGATGGAGAGACGTTCCCACCTCCAAGTTCACAGAGGGAGGAAAGCCATAGCATAGATAGGCTGGGGTCGTCACACACACAATAATATATAGATTTTATTTCTTTGTGATATAAAAGCATCAAACTAAACTGGAAAGAAACAACAATATGATTTTCAAATCTAGTTCCTCTCACAAACCCTTTGGCACAATGCTAGTATTCACATGCATGAATTACACACATGCTCAACTTTCAACTGTAAAGCTGGGCCCATCCAATCAGAATGCTTACGCCTCTTACTTTTGGTTGCATGTTGAGAGCTGCTGTTCAATGCACTCTACAGGGGAAAGAAACAAAACAAAATATACTAATTTATAAGAATAAAGGAACCTGTTTTGAAAAGTCTTTTGTATGGATTTAGTTCAGCTTCCCTCTTATAGTCAAGACACAAGTTAGAAGACAAAACCACATCAGTGTAATGTTTTGTTTAATGGGTGAGGTTCTGTTTTTGAACTATTGTGTCAAAAGTACAGATAATTTACAACTGTCCACCAGTAAATAACCTTATATTAGACACATAAATGACTCAGCTCCTTCTGACCGCTCCTGTTTTAGCTTCACAGCTCAGTGCCTTTTGTTTAGTCATTTTTCTGACTCACATGTGTCAAAACCACACATTGGCCCCATGCTGACCATTAATAAATACTGCTTGCAGTTGCTCTTTTTCAGGTTCATCTCTCTCCTTCTCTTCACCTCCTCCTCCTCCTCCCTCTTTCTCTCATCTCCTGTCTCTCTCTAGCTCTCTCCCATTCTCTCCCATTCTCTCACTCTCTCTGTTTTGCCTACCTATTTTTGTCTTTCATTCCCTCTTTACTCCTACTCTCCTATCCCCCTCTTTTACCTTCTACTTCTCTTACTTTCTGCCTTTCCATCCCCTTCTCTTCCCCATCTTTTCCTCTCTTTCTCCTTCTCTACCTCTCTCTCCATTCACCGGCCTCATTCATTCTCCACTCTCCCTCTCGCCCTCTCTCTCTCTCTCTCACCCCCTCCCTCCATCTCTCCCTCTCATTTCTTCAACCCCCACCTCTCTCTCTCATGTCTCTTTTTCTCTCTAATCCCTCCCTCTTGTACCCCTGTGGCTTTTGGTCTTTCTAACCCCTCCCATCTCTCCTCTTTTATCTCTCTATCTTTCTTTCTCTTTCATTCTTCCCCACCCCTCTCTCGCCCCTTCCTCCATCTCTCCTTCTGTCTCCAATTTCTTCTTTTCTCTCTGCCCCCTCCTCTTTCCCTTCATCCCTCTCTTCTCTCCACCTGTTTCCCTCACCCCTTCTCTCCCTCCATCTCTCCTTCTTTCTCCATCGCTCCTTCTCTATCTCTATTTTTTCTTCTCTTTCTGTCCCTCCCCTCTCCCCATCTCTCTTCCCCTCTCCCTCACTCGATCCCTCTCTCTCCATCCACCTCTTTTTCACCCCCCACCCCTTCTCTCCCTCCATCTCTCCTTCTTTCTCCATCGCTTCTTCTCTATCTCTATTTTTTCTTCTCTTTCTGTCCCTCCCCTCTCCCCATCTCTCTTCCCCTCTCCCTCCCTCTATCCCTCTCTTCATCTCTCCCTCTCTCTCCATCCACCTCTCTTTCACCTATCTATCTCTCATTTCTTCCTCTCTTTCTCTCTCTTTCCCTTCAGTCAACTCTCCTCTCTCCCTCTCTCTCTGGTCATCTGCTGGTTTGTGGGTGTATGCGCTGTGCTGACTGTACCTCTCCTCCTACATCCTTTAATCCAAACAAAAAGGTGGCGTAGCAGCTTCACCGGTCTCAGAGCTTGTAATTTCTCGTCTCCTCTAAGACCATTATTATTATCTCGGTTAAAAACATCCAAACATGCTGACACATTAGTAACTACCGCGTATGATACCTGAGACGCAATTCTATTTAGTCAGCATTTTCTGTTGCTTTAAGATCCACGCCAGATGCTAGTTTTATATGCAAGGACATTGTATTTGAATTTCAATCTCCATCTGCTGGCCAAGATTATTATTATTCAGTGTAATGACAGTAAATGTGTGCTGCAGGAGCTGTGTACATGTGTGGAAGTGTGAAGATAGCATTTATAGATCTTTCTGTCACTTCTGAAGATGATGCATGACTGCCAGCTCTGATATCTGGGTTTGGGGGCCGTCTCCAATGACAACAATATTAGTCTGCAGATTTTGATTTTATTAAAAGGAAGCATAGGAAAAGTGAACCCGGGTCAGAGCGAGTGCTGATTGAATTTAGGTGGTGATAGCGATGGAGGAGTTCCGACATTATCTGATTAAATGATCCAATGTTGTAATGTTGCTGTCAGGGCTCATAAGTGAAGGCTTGACAATGATGGGGCAAATGCTATGATTGAAAACGTAATTATTCATTTTGTGACAAGGTAAGTAAGTTTCAAAATAATGGGTTTCAAAATAATGACAAATGTAAACTGTTGTCATAGCAATTGACTATGTAAGACTAAATATATATCTTTTAAATGTGGAAAAGTCCTCATTATGTACGAACAGTGTCATCACAAATAACCAGGAAAGTCATTCAAGACGTATATGAAAATTATGTATCAAAATGTATATGAAATAGAAATTATTTGGCGTATTTGAATTTCAATTGAATTAGAAATTGCCATAGTGATTAACAATTTCAAACAAAATATTATCTCTTTAAAATGCTGCCTATAACAGGAAGCTGAAACAATAAAATAAACAGTAACTGGAAAAGACACTCAAGAAGTGGATTTAAATATTCTGTATGAAAGAAAAATGTATTTTAAAAAAAAAGTACACTGAGTATTGTATTTTCATACTACACAATATTAAAGTGTGTGATCAAATCTTCCCCTGGGATATATTGGCCATACATGGGTTTCAGAATGATGATAAATTAGGACCGTTGCCATAACGATAAGCAAAATATCTCTCTCTTTTGAATGTGAAAAAGTCTTCAAAATGTAACATATAACAGGAAGCAGAACCCATGGATATATTGGACCATCTACGCTATTATAAAATTGATAGACAACCTCACATTGACTCACTGTTGAAATCCAAATAATCTGACAGAACCTACAATAACACAGGGAGGACACAGGCAATAAGGATGAGGAGAGCAGCTCAGACCCACTGCTCAAAGAAGTGAATCCCACAAACAGGAAGCCAGATGTGGACAGATAAGTCAACAGCATTAGAGGCGCTGCAGGATATGAAATCGTCTCTGAAAACACCAGGCCAACTGTCTCCAACGTCCCACTGTTAAAGAGCAAAGAGCGTGGCGTCAAAAATCATCTTCCCATATGGATTTTATTATAATGAATGACCAAGTTGCAGGTCAGATCTGTGGAGAGGCGAACCCACTCACAGTATGATGCATGCTTTCCAGTGAAAACACCTGTAAGTGCAAAAATGTAGATAGATTTAATGCCATACTCTGAAACATTCCAGAAAAAGCATCCACAAAAAAACAAGCAGGTTATAGTGTTGTATATGATTTATCCATGTGACCTTTTATTTACTTGTCATAATAAACCAAAACTGCAATGCCAGGCTATAACGATAATGCGCAGAACCCCCTCGCAAATGAGTAATCTTGTGTATGTTTTTTGGAAATAGTCTATTACGACTCAGATGAAAGGGACAGACTGGGTGCTGTGTGGTGCTTTACTCAGTGGGAGACGCAGCAGGTTTCCACAGATAACGCCCTGACAGAGGTGAGTGCCCCCTCCCCCCTCTACACACACACACACACACACACACACACACACACACACAGGCGTGTCATTCATAACGGAGAGGTTATTGTTGGAGGAAATCTGAAATAGGATGGCAAAAGAGCAAGACAAGAAGAGATGGAGAGATGACAGAGAGGTGGAGAAAGGGGATTACGGTTGACCAAGACGCTATATCTATACAAGCACAAACGTTCTATGGTATAAACATTTATGGGAAAATACTGGTATTTAAAGCGTGTACCAAAAAGTATGCTGTGATGTTTTTATGGGTCCTGAAACAGTATCATTCAGCTAAGTCACGGACGCCATTTTGAGGACTCCCACTGATTAAAGAGCCACACAGCACCACAGTTCTCAATTTAATCTGAGCCATAACAGACAACAATTATTGCATAAAACACACACAGGATTGCTAATAATGCAAGGAGTTTCTTATTTCAGTTTAAATTCTTAATTTCCTTGGCAACAATCCTCATTTTACATCACTTGAAACCCACAGATAGTCATTTATTAGGCTGTC
The DNA here is from genome assembly GCA_029959045.1 of Taenioides sp. WSHXM2023. Classification (NCBI taxonomy): domain Eukaryota; kingdom Metazoa; phylum Chordata; class Actinopteri; order Gobiiformes; family Gobiidae; genus Taenioides; species Taenioides sp. WSHXM2023. The sequence goes on from CM057085.1 coordinate 11,546,565, forward strand.
CTCACATTAACTATTAAAACTATTGATCTTTTGGAGTATTCATCAGTTTTATGGCTATAGATTTGAACTGATACAGCATAAGTCAAGAAAAAAAGAAGACTTCAGTTACAGTTATCAGTAACAGGTATTCATATAAGTACTGTTACTAAAATATTTAGGTTGTATATATCCCTAACAAAATTGTTCCATTTTATTGTGTGCGTGTATTGTCCGGTAGCGCATTAAGACACCTGCAGTTTTAATTTCACACCTTTTGTCAGTGTGAACACCTACAGAAGCCCAGGAGGGACATCCTGCTGCCTTTTAAGAAATCTGTAAAAGGTCAAACTTTGATTTTCTGTATTTAAAGTAGTCAGCCGTTCTTTACATTAAGGAACCACTCACCCATTCACACACACACATTCATACACCAGTGTGTGCAGACACTGGAGGCAAGGTGGATTAAGTGTCTTGCCTAAGGACACAACAGCAGCATTTATTTGTGGGAGCTGGAATTGCACTGCCAACCTGTGGGTAAGTGGATCTGACTGCTGAGCCAATGACATTTATGTCAAGACTAGGATTTGAACTGCCAACCTTTGGATCAGTGGACAAAGAACTGAGCCACATAAGATACACTGTATAACCTTTCTGCATGGCCTGTATGGAATGTTCCTCAGTATAGCATTAAATAAAGCTATCTTCATGGAGATAAGTACTGTATGTGACACCAAGAGGCTAAGTTACAGGTAAAGTCTGATACTTTTTGTGTATTTGTATTTTTTGTATTTTTGGATGTTGTATATTTTGAGGTAACTAGCCTGTGTGCTTCAATGTTTCACACAATGCCCTTAATGCATTCAGGACAGGATGTACACGCACATAGTATTTCCTGATAGATGGATGAGGTCATGTGACTGCTGAGCGTTACCCAGAGTGCACCTGGACAGACCGAGTGGGAAAAAGACAGGGCCAGATTTCCCATGGTCCTGATTTATCATTCTCCGCTCCTGTTTAAAGGCTCACCGTGCTCACTGCTCCAGACTCGGAGGAGGAAGTTACTCTGCTCCTCACACAATACGCACAGGTGAGCTTTGATTTATTTCAGGAGATGAACATTTGTCAAACTGCACAATAAAACGTGTACAGCAAGTGTGGTAATGTCTGTTATAAAGGCCCTGCACTTGATATTTCCCATGTATTTGCAAAAAATGGTCTTGTCCCAGAGTACAGGTCAAAATAAGTCAGCTGCATCTGCATTTAAGAAGAAAGCATTTTATAATTAAGAAGTGCGTGTTAGCATGCTAGTTGTTGCACATCATAGGAAAACTCCACTCTAGTCTATGTTATTGCGGTGAATAATTAGGATGGTCAGAATAACTTTGGACCACTGCAAAAAAATGAACTAGTTCTGTTTTTCACGTTTTTAAGTACAGAGCCTTAAAGGTGCATCGTGTAACGTTTCTGGTGGAGAGTCTGTCACCTGCTTGTTTCTATGGATATGTCATTACTCTGCCTGGAATGTTTCATAGTATGGCATTAAATAGCTCTACCTTACATTTATTCAATACAGGTGGTTTTAAAGCTCAAAAATTCTGACTGTGAGCGGGGCTGCCTCTCCGCAGATCTGACCTGTAACTTGGTCTGGTTTGGTCTCCTTGAAGATAAAAAGGTTTAATGCCATACTGTGAAACATTCCAGACAAATCAATACCATCGCCACTGAGAAAAGCATTTGGTGGACGCTCCAACAGAAAAGTTACACAATGCATCTTTATACTGTTACGTTCTATGGAAAAATTGTGAGACTTAAAATAACTTGAAATGCATTTATTTTTCTCTTATGAGGTTTTACAACTGGTGTGTTGGTGAAATAGTGTGTTTGAGATAAGTCAGGGTGATACATACTGTATTTGACAATATAAGGTTATTTAAAGCTGACTTTTCTTATATTTGTACTTACTTGTTTTGGTCTTTTTATGTTATAGCTTCCACTCTTCATGTCTTATCTCTCTCATTATTGGAGTTTACAGTCAGTGTAGTAATTGGCCACAATCTCTGGCTCCACTTGCAAATGAGAGGAAAATCAGCCCAAATGCACAATTGTACATCAATTATTATAATATCAGCAGTGATATGATACGGTCCAGCCCTCAGAGTTATTGGTTTGTCTAAAATAATGTTGGTTTGTTCTAGTTTAATCTTATCAGATCAATCATGCAATGTACACTAGCAGTCAAAGGTTTGGACTCTGGAGGTTTGACCCTCTCATTCACTGTTTTTCCTATACTACTTTTGTTTTTTGTTTTTTTTTACTAAATAATTCTAATAAACAATTACATATATCTTATCTCATATACATGATATTGTGTTACTTTTTTTTTCTTCAGACACACCCAGGTTTAGCATATACTGTTTAGTATAACGGCAGTATAAAGGACAGCAGTAGTGCCATTCTTCTGTATTGTGTGTTTGACTGAAACCCACCTGTATCCGGGCCTTCATCTGTGGTCTGACTGACAGGAAAAGGACGACTGTCACAAGCGCTGCTGATATAACCTTTAAACACACTGTGGCTTTAGATTCTTGTAGTTGGTGTGATTTTAAAGAAGAGCGCTGCTACTGCTGTTTTGTTTTGTTTTTTGTTTCTATATTCACACAGAGACAGAGCAATATCAAATAGAAGAGCCAAGTGATAATGGTCTGTGTTTGACCTGTGTTTGACCATAGTCTGCATTTAAAAACGCCATATGAGATTAGGAACAAAATTAAACATGTTTCACTTAAGATTTGCACTGAATCAAAATCACAAATTGAAAATCATGTATACTACACTAAAATAATGTCCTCAAGAGTTTGTAAACTCTTTTTACAACTTCCAGAGACCAGAGACATAGCACACTTCCTGATTATCGGATCATAAATCTCTTCATAATTAGATGTAAACAGCATGCAGCAAACTTATTTTGACCTCAAGAGCTACTTGTAGGATATCTGTACTGAGGAAAAAGGTAAGAGGTGGTTAACTTGAAAATGACCACTTTATGATATCACAAGGTGGAGATGTAGACAGACTAATAATAAAGGCTTACTCAAACATGTGAATGAAACAAAACACGACTAAATGTATATTTCTTTTGATGAGGTAACAACATTAACATGACTTAAAGCTCACAAGAGTCAATTATGCGTAATATAGGATTTTTAATTCAGATGGGGGCAGTGAAATGTGTATTGCTCAAAGGCAGATTTATGTTGAAATATCATCTTTTTCTAGAATCTGAAAACCACCAATTTCAGTCTTTTGTCAAATGTTTAAAACGGGACGTAATTCTCACTATAAAACATAAATCCAAAGTCTAATTGCATCGTTCAGGAAAAATAGCAAGCAGATTTTCCCCCCAAAATCACTCAGTATCAGTAATTTAGTTATAGTATTTTCTTCATGGTTAACCTGATTCTCCACATGTTTTCCCTGTGGCGTGCTCTCCGTCTCCCCCTGAGGCTGGTGGAGTAAGTAGGACTCCCAGCACACGGCCATCACGCTACAATATCAGGTCATTGAGCACAAACTGTCAAAGCTTTCGGCTCTGATTCACCTTCATACCCATGTCTGTATAATGTGAAGCCATATTAGGAAGAGACTCCAACTCCTGTTAAAGAATCTGACATCAAGACACATTTCCCAGCATGCACCTCTCACCTCGGGCCTCCGCTGCTGCTTTTGAAGATTTGCTACATGCCTGTTAGCTGCGCACATACATGTAGCAAACCCCGCACCAAAATATAAAGCGTGTATCTTTGATCTAGCGCAGGCTGCATACATTAGCGGGGTTCGGTGATGGTAAAAGCACCTTGGAGGAGGAGGAGAAAGCTGGAAAATTATGAATTCAAAACCAATTCTCCCGAGAGGCGACTTTATTATACATGAGCGGTGTGCGCCGTAGATTCAATTTGTGGTTGTCATTACAATGTGAAATACGTATATTTTCACTTAAAACAAAATGATAAGACTTTGATGTTAGTAATTTAAGTCAAATCCCCCAAAACTAAAGTGAAACCTGATTTTTTATACAGTGTTAAAATATATATATATAGATAGATAGCTAGATAGATACAAGGGTTTACAACAAGAGGAAGAAAATATATTTGTGAGACATTTGAAATCCAGACAACCAGACATTTTTATAGCGCTTTGTGCTGCTGGTGCAACCCCCACTCCCCAGCCATAACAACAGACCATGGAGAGACTATAAAATGAAATTAACAAGCTTCCCTTTTACCTCCAGCTCAAGAGAGAGTTAGAATTGAACAATAGAAATACACTTAGATCAATATACAGATTTTTACGTTTGCAGCTCCCGTGACTTATATAGTTATAGGTTAAGATACGCTTTACTGCCCCATATAGGTAAATTTGTGTCATCCATCATGCCATTAAGAGGCGGGGCAACCTAAGAGGGACAGTGAGCTCTCTCCAGACACAGGGAGAACATGCAAACACAGACAGACTCACTTTGTCTTGGGAATCGAATCTTCTTGGTGTGAGGCAGGGATGCTAACTGTAGCTGCTATATATTATACACCCTCTACCATTGTGTGGCATTGTGGTTCAGTCTGGTTAGATACCTACCAAAAGGTGCATTGTGTAACTTTTTCTAGTGGAGAGTCCGTCAAATGCTTTTTTCCATTGAATTGTTATTGCTTTGTCTGGAATGTTTCACAGTATGGCGTTAAACCTTTCTATCTTCATGGAGAACAAACCAGGCCAAGTTACAGGTCAGATCTGTGGAGAGGCAATGTCGTTCACAGCCAGAATGCCTGTTTTCCCTACATGAGTTTTTGAGCTATTAAACAATGTGTAATTGAATAAATGTAAGGCAGAGCTGTTTAATGTCATACTGTGGAACATTCCAAGCAGAGACATATCCATAGAAACGAGCAGGTGACGGACCCCCAGCAAAAAACCTACATAGTGCCCCTATAAGACTGCTAAGAGTGTGCAGGTACTGTCTATTGACTGTCTTAAATGTATGGCAAATAAAGAACATTGTCATATTAATGGACTTCTTGACCATTTACACTTTGTCTCCCACAGTGACTCAAATACAGGACCTTGGGCCACAACATTAACCACACAGCCACAACTCAAATGACATAAGAGATTAAAATTAATGATAAAGAGGTTGCAAAGCTCATATTCCTCATTGGGGACAGTAAAGAATACCTTAACATCTGCAATATAGTCTCTGTGTTACTTAAAGCTCTACTACATAACACGTCATCCAATAAAAAGTAAGTTACAAGCATATTTTAACAGTTTATTATTGTGAACAAGCTTGCTTCTTGAGAGACAAGCCCACTCACAGTAATAATGCAAGTTTTTCAAGAAATTTTGAGCAATAGCACACCTATAAATCAGTATATGTTTTTATTTTAGTCTATGTATAGGCTATAATGTCACACAGTGGGGCTTTGACATACTCAGACAGATCTAACTGCACAGTAAGGTAACTAATGTAACAACCAATAACAATATATTTTTTCCCTTCTATTGCCAGCCCGATAGAGGGGGGTCCTACTGCAGTAAAACACACAAACAAACAGCCAGTTGCCTCAGCATGGAGCAGCTCTCCTCTTGAACACTGTTAGCGCCAAGAACGCAATCGATACAAGAAGGCAGGAAAAACAGAAAGAAAAAAACAAGAGGCAAGATCTGAACATACTGTATTGAATTAGTAAGCAGTTGTGTATTGTAGACAAGTTTGCAATATCCGATACGCACAAGATACAAGACAGTTTGCAGAGGCTGGCTGAGTTTGTGCCAAGAGCTTTTAGTCTCTGTAGTGGGTAGAGTTATAGTGCAGGCAGTGTGCAGTGTGTCCACGTGGGAAAAGATTGGTCGGCCAGCTGTTTACACTCTGGCAAATACGAGCGCCATTATTCAGCTTAAACACACATAAATAAACAGAGCAGAACTTATACGCCTGAGACCTCAAAGCATTATAACAATTCACAGACAGAAGACTGTAACATTATGGTGTAGTGTCACAGTATCGCGACACACCAGGGTTAAAAACCTTCTTTCATTTTTAGGCTTATTGTAGTAGCTGTCCTTACTTAAAGACCCTGTATATACTGTATTAGCACCTCTTCAGGTCAAAATATGTCTGCTGTGCATGCATCTAATTATAAAATGTTTTATTGTCCGATTACATAATTAAGATGCTCGGAATGCATAAGGTAAGAGAGGAATAACTTTGGGCCACTGCAAACAGTTTAAAATGCACTAGATCTGCTTTTCACGTTTTTAAGACTGTAAAATTACGTATTTTTAATTATTTGTTTACATTTTGGGCAGTCAAATGAAGCTCACGAGGGTAGCGGTTATGGGGCGAATTTGAAGCCGAGTTCTATATTAGGAATTTGAATTTATTTACGGACAAAATAGCGAAATAAAAACCCCAGGGAGAGATTGACAGATGAATCTGTGCAGCGTCTGGAGTTATGTGGTCTCTGTATTAAACGCTGCATTAAACTGTTGTGGTGGAGAAGAAGCTGAGTATTTGCACGAATTTTATTTCCGCTATAGTTCACAAAAGAACTTAAATTGTAATAATCTTTTTTCCCCTATGACTCCATGTTGAAGCCAAGCCACTGTAATTGGGCTGATTAATGCTGCTATAAAATGTCCCTGGACCTTTCTCTGCTCCTCTCAACCCCTTTTTATGACTATTGTATGACTATTCACCTTTTCTCACAGCATGTTTCAGGAAAATTGCATTTTTATTTTTTTTTATCACCCTCTCAGAGCCCTGGATATGAGACTAGATAACTAAATTCATCTCTTATTCTTAGTCTTATTTTTATCCTTGCAGGGTCCCTAAGGTGCTGACCATGTGGAGCTGTGAAGAGGCCCACTGCCCTGCTTCTGCCTGTGGCCTCTCTGCTCTTTACTTTGGGAGATCTAAGCATTTTTACAGCAAAAGGACTGTACAAAATACTCCAACGAACTATCCAGTACATGGCCACCAATAGGCAGGACAAAGCAGTAGGTGATACATGATTTTGTGCTACGTTTTCGAACTGCCTTTGTTTTTATTTAAAGGTGCATTGTGAACTTTTCTGGTGCAGGGTCCATCAAATGCTTTTCTCCATGGAGATGTCTTTGCTTTGTCTGGAATGTTTCACAGTATGGCATTAAACCTTTGTATTTCCATAGCCACCAAACCAGATCAAGATCTGTGGAGAGGCGACCAAGATCACAGTCAGAATGCCTTTTCAGAAGGTATTTTGGGGCAATAAAACCTCCTGTAATTGAATAAATGTAAGATGGAGCTGTTTAATGCCATACTGTGGAGCATTCTAAGCAGAGCAATGACATGTCCATGGAAACAAGACGGTGACGGACCCCCACCCCCCTTCTTTTTTACACTGCCTTTAACATTTATTTAACATGTTTACCAATGGGCTATCCAGGGGTTTCAGAGTGATGAAGAATTAGCGCTGTTGCCATAGTAATTAAAAATTCAAAACAAAATATTACATCTCTTGAATGGTCAAAAGTGCCCAAAATGGCGCCTATAAACCGGCAGCAGAAACACATGAATAGGTGTATGATTTTCAGGTGGAGGATCTGCCACCTGTTTGTCTCTATGCATAGAAGTGGTACTGCTTAGCCTGAAATGTTCCACAGTATGGCATTAAACATATCATCTTCATGAAGACAAGCATAGGAACATATAGGCTATGCAACTGATAAGTAATGTCTCTCCAGGTTTCAAACACACCCAAGATGAAATGTTTTAAAGTTGACACCTGTATAGCATAACCTTTTGGAAGCACCCATTTTCTTTCTTTCTTTTTTTTTTTTTTTAAACAGAAATAACCCATCTCTCTCTCCTATTATTGCAAAAGAATACAACACCAGAAAAACACAGCACAAATGCATGGAGGTGTATGTATACTCTGTCCTGCTTCATAAATATTATATCGTCTTAATGGCAGGAGCGGAGTAGATCTTTGGAACAATATCCAGTGAGTGAGAATCCCTGTTTCTCTCTCTCTTTTTCTCTTACTCTTTTGTCTCTCCATCTCTGACTTTTCCTCTTGTTTTCATATAACCCCCTTCTCTCTCTTTCTTCTTCCATCCCTTTTTTCATCACTCCCTCTCTCTTTCTCCGCTCACAGGAGAATTGGAGCATACAGAGATGTAACCTGGGAGTCATAATCACCCAGCTGCTGCCTGCCCACCACCACCTTCCTCCATTTTATCTCTTTCTCCTCCGTTCCCACTCCACTCCCTCCTTTTTTTCATCCGTCTCCTCCGTGGACCTCTGCTGTAATCCTCCCCGCAGATGCAGCTCGCGAGTTTACCCAGAATACCCCTGGGCAGGTGTTTATCCCAGTAGAGAGGGGTGGGAGAGGCTACAATGGAGATGTGGATCTAGATTTGGGTTCATGGAAGGTTCTGGGGGCTTAAGCACAGCGAGGGGTGACCCATGGAAAGGAAAGCATTAACTCTCATTGTAATCATTTAAACTGTGAACGTGGACTTAAAGCTGGTATTTATCACTGTGATAGAATGGGGTTGGTAAAGTTTTGGTGGTAAGGCTGTACTTAATTATTCTAACAGCAATATGAACAAAAAAGTGGAGACATTAATATAACTGAATGCACTCTTAAAGCAGACCTATTATGCAAAATCAACTAGTTATAGTGGTTTCCCTTTCTCGTGCACCCTCTTGAAGTTGAATTTGGAGTGATTCGTGCATGTTTAAGCACTTTTTTTAAGATGCCATTTTGCCAATCAACTCCCATTTTCACCGCCACTGGTACACGCCCATTGCTTTGTTTGTGGCTAAATGGGATTTCAATAAAACGAACAGAGCTAAGAAACAGGACAACAGAGAACCAGACTCCAGGAGAAAGGGTGTAACTATTCCTTACCTGGCTGGCGTTTCCGAAGAACTGCAGAGGATCTTCAGACAACATGAAATCCCAGTCTATTTCAAACCCACAAACACTTTAAGACAAAAACTGGTCCATCCTAAGGACAAAACACCGAGCCACAAACAAAGCAATGTGGTCTACTCCATTCAGTGTAGTGAAGACTGCAGTGAGCGCTACATTGGAGAAACAAAACAGCCACTTTTCAAACAAATGTATCAACACAGACGGGAAAACCAGGGTGGGCCGCAATCTGCCGTACATCTCCACCTAAAAGCCACAGGCCACTCCTTTGAGGACAGCGAGGTCCAGATCTTGGCCAGAGAAAAGAACTGGTTTGAGAGGGGATTTAAAGAAGCTATTTTTGTCAAGAAAGAGAATCCTTCCTTGAACAGAAACGGAGGTCTCAGACATCATTTGTCTCCCATCTATAACTCTATCCTCAAACCTAAATCAAAACAAACTGGGAAAACAATGGGACTAGCCAGGACATGTCCAGAGGTGTGAAAACACCCATCATGGCCCTGAATGGGCCATGATGCTAACTACTCCCCCACTCCCACTCCATACTGAATAGACCCACCTAACTAACAGAAACTGTAAATAAATATGTGTTGTCTCAGAGTAATTTTCATTGTATTTAGCTCCTCCCTTCAGGCAGATATAAAGCAGTGTCCACCAGCATCTGACCAGAACTGAGGAAGCAGCTTGGATGAGCTGCGAAACGTATTCGACCAAATAACCTTCGACCTGCTTGCACCTGCTTGTATTTCATTATATTTCCTGAAATGTGTGATGAAACATACCAATAGTATTTATCTACTTACAGGTATTTTCATTGCTCAAAAATACCATGAGAGGGATTACGTCTCCACATCTGAAATGTAACTTGGCCTAATGACATCACCTGCTTGTCTCCATGGAAACAGATAAGTTTTATGTCATACTATGGAACATTTCAGGCAAGCAATATGATCCGCATGGAGACGCACATGGCTGACCCTCACCAGTTAAGTATGAATCAAGATTAAATTTAAAACGTGAACAAACCCAGCTTAACTCAAACAACAAAACTGGAAGAGGACTAAAATCACTTTGGCTAGTTTAGAGTTTAATAGAAGGGTTTTTAAGTGAACATTTCTTAACTCTAGATTTTGTTATTAACATTAATGCAACAGACGGAGCAAAATCAAATAATTAAGATACTGAACCACATTTTCACCTCTTAATTATCTGGCTAATACCACAACCAACCTATAGATAGACCAACGACATCACTCAACAGCCCTCTCACTGTACACTGACGATGTCCCAGAGACAGAAAACGCAGCTTTCTGATTTTCTTTCAGTTTTATATCCGTGTAATTAAAAAAGAGAAGTCATTGCAGTGTATTAATGAGTATCTTTCTTCATATTGATACTTATGGTAAGAACAGACTTCACACCGCACTTCCTCACACTGAGCAGAAGGTTTCCAGGCAACTCCAGCAACTCCGCTTTTGTAACACACGTAACCCATGTTTGTCTGAGCTACTGATGCCACCAAAAAAGGAACTAAAAAAAAAGAGAACAGATACTTCACTGGACATCAGATAAGTCCAGTGGAGTTCCCCAACCGACTTCCTGACCAATGATCACAAAAAAATAAAATTAAGTTTAAAGACGCTGTATCTAATTTGTACTAAACGTGAGAAACAGGAATACATCATTTTAAGACTTATTTTCAGAATTATCCCTCACTTAAAGGTGCACTGTGGTGAAATGTTCTCTACCTACCTGCTTGTCTCCATGGAGATGTTATTGCTTTATCTAGAATGTTCCACAGTATAGATTAAACTGTCATAAGGGAGACAAGCAGGTTATAGCACTACGCAACATTACAATTCAGATCTGTGGAGAGTTGCACCTATTCACAGACATTTTTGTGTTGGTGAGCAATAGAAACACCTGTAATGAATAAATGCTAGATGGATATGTTTAATGTTATACCATGGAACATTCCAGGCAAAATTCAAGCTAACATCATGGTAGCATTTCCTGATTACTGGATATTAAAACACTTCATAATTAGATGCAGACAGCACACGGTGGACATATTTAACCCCAAGAGCTGCTTATACAATATATCTGTACTGTGGCAAGGAGATGGAATCCAGCTATTTAGTGATAATGGGGTGGAACATCTTTGTTTTTATGAGCTTCATCTCTCATTCATCATACATTCAATCATACACTGTCTGTCCCTTCAAATAAAAACTGCATTTTAACTCAAATGCATGGAAAAAATGAGGTACAGAGCGTTTAAGTTACCATAGTGTAGCCAGTGTAGCCAAAATACGTATTCTAAACCCTAATTTTCAGTACCTGTATTCTGGTCCAGTTCCTTTTCATTTGGTGGCGTTCAGAATAGAGTTACTTTGCTAAATTAAAAGGAATACGTGGCAGTTCTTCATCATGCAATTTTGGCTTTGAACTGCAGTAGTGAAAAAAAGTGATTTCCGTCTCTAAGTAGACATAAATTAATGCCTAACAAACAATGCAACAAAAATAAAGCTGTTTCTTATTACATGACATGTTTTTTACACTATAGTATAATGCAACTCGGACTTCAGCATTCTGTAACTAAATACATTTTCAAAATTTTCTTCCCATCACTGAGCTGTAACACAACATTTGCATTTTCTATCAGTTGCCTGTTTATGCTACAACCTACAATTTGAGAGTTCTTATAATTTAACTATGACTGTCTGGCTAGCTGCATTTAACTATTTGTTAAGTGTGCAGATTTGCCGGAAGTTTTGATTCAGCGTCTGGTAACTTTGACTCAGAAATGTGACTTAAGAAATAGGCGAGTCCTCTTCCTCAAGTTAAACTCACACATTCTGTTTTTGCTTTGAACCTACATATTCCAGTTATGGGAGCACGGATAACTACAGGGCTGCACTGGTCCAAGGAGTTCCACAACTTTCATTGACAGAATTATTTTAGTCTATAATGATTTCATGAATAAGAACATACTGTATTTTGATTTAATAATAATATTTATAAGCACCACTCAAGGTTGAAGAGGAAGTTTTATGCACCAGTGCTCGTCTTTGGAGCAGACGGAGGTCAGACAGAGAATATGGCAACTCCAAACACACGTGGTTCAATGTGCTATACAAATCATTATGAGAGTAAAACAAGTAATGTGAGTGTAATTTTATACTACACAAAAAGACAAACCAACAAACTTAAATAAAGTAAATGTACATATCTGTCTAGGTTAAATAACACTGATGCAGAAGGGGATTTAAAGGTCCCATATTATGCTATTTTTTGATCTGTGTTATAATGTTGTTTCCTCATCACAAACATACCTGGAGTTGTGTTTTGTTTTATTCGCACACACAAACCCTGCATATTTAGGATGAGTTCTTCTCTTAAACAGAAAACACTGTTACACCTTGTGATGTGGTAATACAGGAAGTGCTCCATACACCTTAGAATCACTTGGATAATTTCAGCCCTAAAACTGCCAATCTCTACTGAACTAAAGATAAACTTGAAAAGTACAGCTTCATGACAAGGTGGAACAAAGCGTTTTGAGCTTTGGAGATGTAGACAGACTAATAATGCAAGACTACTCAAACATAAGTGAATGAATTCATCTTACATGTGTAATATAGGACCTTTAAAGCGCTCCATGTGAACTTTTCAAACCTGAAATAAGAAAATAAAATGTATGTAATGTAACAAAATATTGCTGCACTAAAAAAGGACAGTGTGTGCTACAAACACCAAAATATAAATTAACAGATATATCTTTTATATGATTTATTGCATTTTTCCCCACAATAGACCAGAATGGTAGATTTCTTCTCTCACATTGTAGCCTATACTGTATATTTAAGATTTCTCATAAACTATAAACAACAATGGACAATAACTTACATAAAAACAGATGTCTGCCTCTTAGCTCCAGCTGTGCATGCTTTTTTAACCACATTTTTTCTAACCTATATCGCTTTTGCTGACACTTTAGCTCGAGGGTTTAAACCGAGATCTTCGTCGATAGTTCCCCTGCAACACTAATGCGATTGACATTTTCTAGCTTAGAAGCTGATAACACTAGGTCAATAGATACAATGATACCCAGTTTTATACTTGCTTGGGGCACTTACAATGGTTGGAAACGCCTATGAAAAAGTTGAATGAACAATTAAACACGCATTCATAAAGTCGGAAGGAAAATAGTGGAGAAAAATTTAAATCTGGTTTAAAGGCGTTGTGCTTACACAAACTTGACTCTTGTGAGCTTTTGTTAGAATGTTGTTACCTCCTCAAAAATGTACTTCGAATTGTGTTTTGTTTCATTCACACGTTTGAGTAACCCTTTATTTTTAGTTTGTTTACATCTCATTTTGCCGTCACAGTAAAGGTAACAACAACAGCATACCAAAGCTCACTTCCCGAATCTCTCAAGAGCTGCTTATACAATATGTCTGTCCTGGGGCAAGACACATTAGGTACAGAGTATTTAGAAAAAAAAAATAAACTGTGGTATGGTGTGAATGGGAAGAAGAGGTGGAAATTCTTGTAACAGAGTGGCGGCCATCTTGAGTCGCCCATGGGTGTAATGTCCTGTTCAGATGATAAACTATTGTGTCTGCGGCCCCTGGCAACAGAGCGTGGCAACATGTATGATCATCTAGAACAAGGAAACGATATTCCCTAATAACATTTTCAGCTTGGTAAAATTGTAGCTGCCAAACGGAGTGCACAGTTAAACAAGACGCTATAATCCCTCATTCGTCCAGGAGTGGTTCAAGGTAAAGAAGGTTTCAGCTATGGTCACCTGAACACTGTTTTAATATTCAAAACATTTCAGCTCCCATCCAAAAAAACATTTTCAGTTAGGTGCAGAGTTAAAGTAAAATGTGCCCATATATCCAACATTATCGTCAGAGAATTATGATAGAACTCACCAAAGTAAATTGAAATAAAAGTTGTAGTCTTATTATTTTGGAGCAAATATCTTGAGACTAGCCTTGGTTTATCGTTTTAAAACTGATAAATCTGTTTAAAAACAAAGTGGAGCACTTTCTGTATTACCACATGACATCACAAGGTGGAACAGTGGTTTTCTTTTAAGAGAAGAATTCTAAAAGGCTAATTTATGCAGGGTTTGTGTGTCAAACATGTGTGAATGAAACTAAACACAACTCCGGGCATGTTTTTGATGAACTTTATAACACAGATCAGAAACTAGCAGCTGGAATCATGTTACGCTGCTGTTATGAGTGAAAAAAGTACCTTAAGCAAAGGTTTAACACAATTATTACTGGAATTTAACATTGTAATAGTTCATTTCATTTTATGCCCTTTTTCCAATTAACAGGATGTCTGGGCCTATTCAGGTAATTGCATTGTAACATTTTCCGCAATGCACTAGAGCAGAGGAAGGCAGAGAATAGAGAGATTCCTGTTGTAGGAAAGGGGCTTTTCAGAGGAAATGGAATTGACCAAGTGGTGGACCAGCACAGTGCTGTATTGATCTTCGTGTTGGCTCCACACCTGACAATGGTAAACTGAAAAATAGATCCACTTTCTGGTGCTGCCTGTTCTCTAAATGAGAGTAAATGGGCGTGTGCAGCCACACAAACACACACCAAAGCAGGGGGCTGTTTGAAGTAGCTGAGTCAAAACTTATGGACAGATACATGCAAATGTTGAAGTCTACAACTTATATTATTTTTAGGTCCTATTACTCACTCTTGTGAGCTCTAAGCCATGTTATAAGGTTGTTACCTCATCAAAAATATATTGTGTTGTTTCATTCACAAATGTTTGAGTAGTCCTGGTTTATTAGGCTGTCTGTATCTCCACAGTTCAAAATGCTCTGTTACCTTGTGATGTCTTGTCTTGTGCAGATTTTAACATTTAAAGTCGCACAATGTAACTTTTCTGGTGCCATCTGATTGGAATGCCTAATGTTCCACAGTAGGGCATTAAACATATCTTTCTCAAGTGATGGTGGAAGGTTTTAAATCTCTGAGTTCAAAATCTAAACTGTATTATTGTGTTTTGTTTGGCTGTGATTGATTATTTGTGTCGTCATGTATATGTTAATTGATGTGGGTCCAATTTTAGCACTGGCACAGTCAAAGACCTGGTTTAGAGCTGATGGAAAGCCAGATGTGTGTGTGTGTGTGCGTGTGCGTGTGCGTGTGCGTGTGCGTGTGTGTGTGTGTGTGTGTGCGTGTGTGTGTGTGCTAAATTAAAACATTGTCAACTAAGATTTTGTATAAAGAAAAGATTAAAAGATAAGTATATGCCCAAATCTTGTGTACAGATGAAAAAGTGTGCATACAACGTAAGCCTACTCCACAAAGCCCAAACCTCAAAGCCAAATGTGTTTTAATCCACTTAATCAGGTGAGTACGACAATGACATTACCTTACCGCTCTGTGTATGTGCGCTTCCATGTATGACTGTGTGTGTGTGTGTGTGTGTGTGTGTGTGTGTGTGGTATAATGGGTTTTAGCCTGACTCAGATAAGCCTGTAAACGTGACGTACAAAATGCCGTCTCTGCAGATTGTTATTCAGATGGAGCTCAAAATTGATGATGACGTCTTTGAGTGAGTTTGGGTTAGTACAACCTTCACAAGTAAACAATTAATTAGTTTTGAAGTGCAGAGAGGAGATGAATGAGGAAATACTCAAAATATGTGCTCAAGTATAAGATAAGTGCAATTAATGGGTTTTAAAATAATGAAAAATTAGGATTGTTGCTATAGCGATTAACATTTTCAAACAAAATAGAGTTGCAAGTGCCTGGAAGTTGAAACCGCTGAGTGATGAGCAGTGGTTAAAAGTGCAGCTGTAATAGTGTAAATAAGGGATAAGGTTCAAATCCCGAATCCCCCATTTTCTTGCTGTGTCCTAGAGCAAGACATTTCAGCTAATTTGCCTATCTTAATTATTGTTTATTTATTTGAATTCTCATTAGCTACACCCGAGGGCCAGCTAATCTTACTGGGTTGAATAATTTAAGTGTGATTCTTGGTTGTTGAAGATTCAGATAATCAGCCATGTTTCTGTCTTCAGCCCCAGGGCAGCTGTGACTTTTGATTTGGTGGAATTAATTTTTTCCCTTTGGCTGTTCTTATCTCAGTAGCTCCCTCACTGTATCACCGCATTTATAATTTGATTAATATTATCGGAGGGATAAAAACGGAAATAATGCACAAAATCTGGTAATTTCAAATACTCCACATAAATGAGAAAAACTAAATCATATCTGAAGGATGAGGCGCGCATAAAACAAGTGCTCAAATCATTTAAAACTATCAACATTAAGCTAGACTTACTCACAAAACTTGTAAGTATAGTATATAAAAATATAGAAAATCAGATACTTATCAATACTAAAACCAGTATTCAAACTAGATACTCATTTGAGCTGGCATTGATACTAAAAAATCACATTCACATGACAGAAATGAACCTTTCCTGAATATCCTAGAATGATCTTGAGCTGTATCAGAACAAGTATAAGACCACAAATACCTGGATGACTGAGGGATTACACAGATATAAGACCGTATAGTAGTAAAAAAGAAAGTACTATGATTTAATGATGAAATGTCATTCTACTGCCTAAACAGAGAGTGATTTTTTCAATTATTATTATGTTTGTGGTATCGAAAACGGTATTGAGTATCAAGTCTATTCCTTAATATTGAAATCGAGTCTCTCAAGTATGAGTTAAAGTTTGGTGTCCAAACACTACTACTAGATACTACCACCTCAGTATTTCTTCTTCCTGTATACCAGTACATCTTACCAAACAGTTTACTTTGACTGACAGCCCTTCAGAGTTCAAGCCAGACGAAGTTAAGCCGCAGTGTTCATGATCGGGTTTGAAGTTGAGATAAAAGCACTGACCT
The DNA here is from genome assembly GCA_029959045.1 of Taenioides sp. WSHXM2023. Taxonomy (NCBI): domain Eukaryota; kingdom Metazoa; phylum Chordata; class Actinopteri; order Gobiiformes; family Gobiidae; genus Taenioides; species Taenioides sp. WSHXM2023. The sequence continues at coordinate 11,563,424 of CM057085.1, forward strand.
TCCCTCACTTATTTTCTCTTTGGTTCTTTGATCAATTAGCCGCCATGTTGTAGACCTCTCTGTCAGGGCACCACAGCACCACAACCGCCAGAACAAAGCCCCGCTCTCAGATTGGGCTCTCAGGGGCCTCTTAAAAAGGTTAATGGATTGAGATTGAAGTAGTAAAATATGAGCCACAAAGACAGAGGAAAGATGAGGTAATTACCCTGACAGAAGCCTATAGGCTGTCTGTCACTGAGCTCCCAGATAAACTGCTAAGCCCCGCTAAACTGACAAATGAGTGGAAATGATGCAGCTTCAGCCAGAGACGAACAGACTGTAATTAAGAGGGACATGCTCCAATTTCTGCATCTGTCATCAGTTATTTATATTGTTGAGCAGGACTGGCTTTTTGATAAATACCATATTATTATGAAAGGCAATTATAGCAGAGACACATTCAAAATAATAACATGTTTTCTAATATTTTATGACAAAGGTTCTCAAAGCACTGGCCAGTAGGATAAAACAACACAACAAAAGTGTAATTACCATAACAGCCCATCAAAACAACACAGTTAAAGAGCCCATATTACGCTATTTTCTGATCTATGCTATAATGTTTCCTCATCAAAAACATACTTTGGAACAAGTGGAACAGATTGTTTTAATCTGTGGAGATGAAAACAGACTAATCTTATAGTATTATTCAAACATGTGTGAATGAAACAAAACACAACTACTCCAGATATGTTTTTGAGGAGATAACAACATTCTAACATGGCTTAAAGCGCACAAGTCCATTTTGTGAAATGTAGGACCTGTAAATAAGCATTGTGTAGCTTTTCTAGTGGGTTCATCACCTGCTTGTTTCAATGGAGATGTTATTGTTTTGACGTGAATGTTGTGTTTTTCAATCCGTTATCAATATCTGCAATTGAATAAATGGAAGATAGAACACAACTGAAGACAATGAACCAGAAAAGTTACATACTTTTGCCTTTAAAATGTAGAAAATACAATCAAGTTCTTACCATAGATGTCTGACATATAACCACACAATAAAAGCAAGCTAAAATGTGTATTAATCTTGATTATTTTATTACAATTCCCACAAAAACAGATTACATTTATAACTGACTCACATTATTCAAATCGCATTTTCAGTTCTGCATTTTTTATTGTTTTGCTTATAGATTTTTAAATGAATTTTTGAGACTTGCAGGGTATGTGGCAGTTAAACAGTGCATTCTCAGAAAATAGCCCTTTTAAATTTTAGCCATTTTGACGCACTCTTATGAATGAAGACCATGTCGTATTGCTCAGGGGTTAAATGCATACAATCGTTCTATCTGCAGGTGTGTACACAGAGGTTTCTTTTACTGCTCACCTGCCCCTGCTCTTTGATGCTGTGTGCTTGAAACTTAACAGAGGGCTACCTTACTCCTCTCCATGAAGCCCCCACTATTTCGCTCCGGGCAATGTAGTGCATGAATTATTTAGAAACAGTGGTGATGCATGAGGAATTAATATTCAGAAATGTTTTATTATATGCTGTCAGCCCTCCCTGTCTCTCCTATTTGTCATAATGAATAATCTGTATTCCTCTAGTTTGGTCAGGGTCGGAGCCCATTGCTAACACGTCATGCATTTTGAGCAACCTGTGACTAGGCTGCTCTATTCTGCACTGGTTTAGCTGGTGATGTTCTCATAGATCCATCTCCCTGGACTTAATACACTATTTAATAAAGCTACATCTACAACAGTAATCGCTCAAGTTAAGCTATTTGATATCTGCATTGCACTCTCCAGACCATTAAAGGCTTAAATCAAGGTGCAGTCCAGTGGTGAGCACAGTTCACGGGTTCAATAAATAATGCATCAAAACATGAGCGAGAATTTCATTTGTGGAGTGCTCTCAGAATTTTAAACAGAATGGCTCCCCCTAGTGCTCATGTCCCTTTTACAACAATTAAAGCACGCCGTACGCTTGCAGTGGTCAGATTTGGATAAATAATTTGTGATATTTATTTGGTGCAATTGATCAAATTTTAATCAACACTGAGATTCAGTCATTTCTAATTGTCACTGCTCAGCATGGGTCTTTTTAATCAAGAGGTCTACAGTCAGTTCACAGTAAAAGCATTGGAGAGAGTTCAGACTTTTGGAGAAAGAACTGTTTTTGTTTTAAATGGCACCGATTAAAAGCCTGTCTTGTTTTTGTTCATGGAATTAACATTGAAAGATGATTTGTTTTATTGATAAGACAAAATACAATACAATCCAAAAAGATTGTTTTCACATGAAAACAAAGAAAACTTGATTATAATGAATCTTATTTAGCCATTGGATTTATATAGTGCCTTTCAGTACACCTAAAGACCTTTGCAGTGCATTATTCATTCATTCCACACTCAGTGACGATAAACTATTATTGTAGTCACAGCTGCCCTGGGGCAGACTGAAGTGAGGCTGCCATTGTGCACCATCGGCCCCTCTGACCACCACCAACACTCTCACACACAAACCACATTCTTACTTGGAAAAGTGGGTGAAGTGCTTTGCCTAAGGGCACAACGAGGTGCCACTAGCGCCCCACTGTGGCACCTGGAATTCCCAGCGGTCTCCCGTAACCAGGCCCAGACTTGCTTAGCCTCTAAGATCTGATGAGATCAGGCTTTGACAGGTCGGTATGAGTCTAAAAGACCATGTATATGCAAATGAACCTTTAGTGTATTCAAAATGAAACACAAATACCCAAACAGTGCTGCTTTGTGAGTCAAAATGCATGATAGCAATACATTTGAAATTCAAAGGGATTCAGCATTACAAGCTGTGCTGGAGCAGAGCTGTAATTCATTTCCAGACTGAAAAACAATCTCTGAGTGCACCTCCTAATTCATGACTCAAGGCTCAGTTCAAACTCACTTTTATTTAGTATGCAAAACTAACAGCTGCCGGCTCTTTGTGCTAATAGAGTTTGGTAATGTCTTTGTCTAAGACAAAATGGTTCTTGTGTCTTCTACAATGATAATAGTTTACAGGAAAATACACTAGACTTTATTCTTTTACAAAACAAATGTAATAGTTTTAGTTGCATAATAGATAAAGTAGGACATAAACATTTGTAAAGTGTGAAGCAGCTAAATGTTTTGCCATATAGAACTAAAAACTCTGAATGTATTTTGTTACTTTGTCTGACACTTAAGTTGAGTCATGGGAACGCCTGCAACTGTTGAAATCACATTTCCACTGTGTAAAAACAAGGAATGTTTCTGATGCTTTAAACTAAGCCAAGCACATTGGTTCAGCTCATCCACAATGGTTAGGACATTTGATTGTCTGTTTCAAAATCATTACTACACCCAGAGGCAATGTTGTAATGATACCACATACTCAAGATGGATGACAGTGCTTAGACACATCATGCAGCCTTAACATTCTTAACTACATGCATCTCCTGACAACTACCCGATACATACTACTTTCTAGAGCAGTTCTGTGCTGAATAAGGCCTAGATCAAGGCGATGGAGGAACTCAAATATTTTGAACAGTATTGTAACAACAAGGACTCGTAGTGAGTAAGGCCTTATGTAATAAAACACTACACCTGTTGCGTTTGTGTTAGTGTGGCGTGTGCATAGCCTGTTTTTCCTTGTCACTGTTCTATAGTCACGTAGGTCACGTATAGCCTACTGACCGGCGGCCATTGACCAGATGTAGTAGGAATCCTTCATTGCAATGCCCATACTGGGTAAAATCCCATCCGGTTCTGACAAAACAAGCAGACGCTAGAATGAATAGAAAGCATCTTCCATTGAGCTACCAGAGCACTGTAGACCTTAGTATATTATTTATTGTAGTAAAATCTCACGTTTCCGATAATTGCGGCACGAGCAGAGACATGCGACGTGTGTTCCTGTTCCCGGATTGGCCACGTTTGCCGGGAAACCTCCTCGTGACAAGCCGGCGGTATAAATAGTGCGAGCCGTGCTGTTCCTAAGCAGCCCTGGTTTCTGAGGGAAAATGTATCGTCTCGGCCCACAGTCTTTCTCCAAGATCGCTCTCATTTCCTTTTTGCCTGCTGTGCCACGGGATTATTTTCAATTTACGAGACAATACAATAAAGGTTGGTCGTGTATTGGCTGATTCTGGATCAACTTTGTACTTCTAAACTGCGCAAAAATGCCACGGACCAAGAAGAAGAACGGCAAGGGTGAGTGTGAGCGGCTACAACGCTTATGGCCTAGTTTAGCCTGTTCTCGCGGCTGATGGGAGTTGTAGTTCTTTTGGAGTCGTTCTGCCATTGAAAGACGTTGAATATGCGTGCAACGTGGACTACAAACGTGAGAGCTTGGCGGGCGAAAAAAACAAACCTAGCTAGCTGCAATTACACAAAGCATTGTAGTTGGTGGGAAAACATGTTACGAAATATTTGTCATTTAACGTTATGATACAGTAATTTATAGCTATAAACGGATTATAACATTACCGCTAATGTTAATTATGATCAAAACATTAACGCAAAATTGCCACGTTGTTGCTGTCAAACCATTTTAGAGCTACATTTACATCTTGTTTACATTTGCCTAGTTTATATACTGGATTATAGCTAAACTGGGACAAAAATTATTAAGTTTGCGCTTTCTTGTGACCGATCGATGTAGTGTTTTTCTTTTACGCACGACAGCCAGCATCAACCCCAGTGCTAACGTCAAACTGGTGACCAAGTTGGTTAGATAACCCAGTTTAGTCATTAGTTATATTGTTGGTAATTACAGTATAGTTTTGTCTCTAAAAATCGATATTTAGGCCATCGGAGTGCGAAGAATTGAGGGGAAAAAGGCGGCGCCCTGGTGGTTCTTCGAAATCAGCTGGCGGAAGAAAAAAACAGTCCACGTCAACACATGATGCAGAGATGGGGAACTTCTTTGTGCACTAGCTGACTATATATAACCGTATCTAATGTATAACTTTGTCAATTGTGTGTAATTTAAGAGAAGATCACATTTTAAGTGCATTTTTAAATTTTTGGAGCGACTGTCACCCCAATCGAACTCTAAAAGCTATCTGAGGACAAGATCATTTTAGGATATGAGCACCAGCTATACACACGAGGGACAGACTCATGGGTTATACAACGTGTTTGAGCTGGAACTATCGAAACAAAAGACCTTACCCAACCCCCATCTTGTTGTGGACTTTGAGCCATGCTGTCTAGGTAGTATTTTACTGCTAAATGAACATTTCTCGTTAGTTTTTTTTTCTACGCACGTTCTGGTTCTAGTGGTGTATGGTTATTCATTTATATTTGTAAGTACATGGAAAAACGAATGCATAGTTTTCAATGTGCTAAAATGTATATTGTAGCTGTTTTCCTCTAGCAACAATAGAATGGACTAGTTTGCAAAATCCTATACAATTTTATTTACTAATAAACGTCTATATTTGCTGTCACCTCAATATTAGAAACAAACATTCAAAATATCAGCAAAATGGTTAGGGAAATTTTAAAATTTATGCTGCTCTTTAATGATCCTGGTATTATTAATAATCTGAGACAGAACAGTCTTGTTGGCCATTTTAGGTGACAACTACAGTGTGCTTAGATTTGCTGCCACATATAAGAATAAAAATATATGTAATAAAAGTATAATAGACTTGGTTATCAAAATTGGGTATATGGATAAAAAGTACTGAGTCTAAACACAAAATTTACAACTAGGAAGGTAAGCAGTAATATTTGGCAGATATAGTATTGGTCACATTGACCCTGTCTCGCCAGCCTAACGTTGTTTGCATATCCCACGTTTGGCCGTGACTCTTTTGACTAGAAACGTGGCATCGTTCACATCTGATAATAAAGGTACCAGCTGCTTTCAGTGTAAAGGTTATGGTTTGTTTATCTAATCTTCTGTTCCTGTAGCACCTGTCAGGCTCTGCTTACACAATGCACAGAAATGCACCTTTTTAAATACTTTTTTTTTTTTATTAAATTAGTTTTTCACTTTTCTGTGCAGGGGGGCAGCATGGACATGTGCAGCCTTTCAGCGACGAAGACGTTTCCATAGAGACGCTCAGTCATTGCAGCAGCTTAAGTGACGCCGCCAGTGTAGCAGATGAAGGTATGTTTTACGATCAGCCTAAAAATCTGCAGTTTACTTCCCCCTTCCTCCTTTCATCCTTCCTTCTTTTGTCAAGGTGCTCTCTGCAGTGTTTAAGATTTTGTTGTGTTGCCAGGTGGGGAGGTCAGTGAGGACGCAGCCCAGGAAGACTTCCAGTACAAGTTGAAAGGGTTCATTGACAGCACTGTGGACAAGAGGTAAAAATGGTGTAAAGTTCCACAGTATTCTCAGCTTACAGTATGTTTAAACTATTATTTTAGATGACAGTAACTAATATAATAACTATATATAAAGGTCTGTAGCATTTAGGCATAGATAAAAATGGTCGGTCTGCACTGGTACACAGGCCAGTAATAAACCTAAGGATGACTCACTTAAATTTTGTCGTTGCTTTAGTGCCAAGACCAGACAGGGGGCGCTGGATGGGCTGAAGACTGCTATGGCCAACCGGATCCTGTACGAGTTTATCTCAGAGAGGAGGATGACCATCACAGACAGTATTGAGCGATGTCTCAAGAAGGGTACACCTCAAGTTATTACAGCATGTTTTTTGCTAATAGGGTGGCTGGGGTTGGAGCATTTTCCTACCAAACTGAAGGATTTCATCCATGTTTGAATCAATACATATTGTCATTGTGTCCTTGGGCGAGACTCTTCATCCACCTCGCCCTATGTATGGATGGTGATGGGGGGGGGGGGGGGGATGATGGCACAGATTGACTTTAGTAGTTTGGTGTTTCTGAGGTTTATACTATTAAGTATAAGACAGTTTATGCAGTTATTTCCCCCATTGAACAAAAAAGCACTGATACAAATTGTAGGGGCCACCATAGTCTGAGTGGAAAACACTTGCGCCAGTCAAAAAAGCTGTCGTTGTGTCCTTAGGCAAGGCACTTCACCCACATTGCCTAGTATGAAAGTGGTGTGTGCGTGAGTGATGGTGGTGGTCGGAGGGGCCGATGGCGCAGATTGGCAGCCTCGCTTCCGTCAGTCTGCCCCAGGGCAGCTGTGGCTACAGTAGTAGCTTACCATCACCAAGTGTGGAATGAATGAATAATGCTCTGTAAAGCGTCTTTGAGTGTCCTGAAAAGCGCTATATAAAACTGATGCATTATTATTATTATTATTACTTGGTAGTTTAGCATTTACTGGAGTGAATAGTGTAGCACATTGGAAAAGTTGTCCAGCTTGATCTGTGCACTTCTGTAAATCCTTATTGCTATATTTGCTGTGGTAATTGTACATTTTATGGCTCACTACTGTGTAACTTTTCCAGTGGAGGGTAAGTCACCTGCTGGTCTCCATGGAGATGGCATTACTTTGCCTAGAATATTCCACAGTATATTAATCTTGAGCAAACTGGCCAAGTTACAAGTCAGATCTATGGAAAAGCAAGCCCAAGCACAGCAAGAATGCATGTTTTTCCAAGGTAATTTTGAGCAGGAAAAGCCCCTCACTGGAAACTAAAATAAAATGCTCAAAAGTTTATTTTTATGCTCTTGTGCGGAACATTCCAGGCAAAGCAATAATAATTTGCAGACCCTCTATCACAAATGTTACGCAGTGTACCTTTAGGTATACAGCAGTTTCAAGTATTGCGCACATTCCCTTTTTTGAAAGTGGCTTTCTTCTTTGTCTTAGGCAAAGGCGAGGAGCAGCGGGCAGCGGCTTCTTTAGCGTGTCTGCTCTGTATCCAGCTGGGCTCCGGTATCGAGAGTGAGGAGGTGCTGAAAACACTTAAACCTGTCTTCAAGAACATTTTAGCAGATGGATCAGCCAACATCCAGGCCAGGCAGGCTGTGAGTACCTGATAAAATTGTTAAAGAGGTAAAATGCTACTGAATACTTCAGTCATATAATACTCAAATTACTTGTTATAGGTGGCGACAAGCTTGGGTCTCTGTACTTTGGTGGCAGAAGATGACATTGTGGTAAGTTCCTCTTTCTCCTCTCTCTCTGTATTATTTACAGTTGACACCTCTGGGCGTCAGGGCGAGTTGGTGTTTTGTATTCCATGTTGGTTGGATCGTTGTCCTCATTATCAGCTGTGACAAAGTCTTTCCCACAGTCAACATTTGTAATTGCAACAACACTGGCAGATAAAGTTAGAATAAAAGTCCCATCATGCCACTAGCAATTATTTGTGATGGCTCTAGTATTGTTTATTGTAAGTACTGAGGTGGTTTGAAGAACATAAGGAATGCAAGTTTTACATTTAATGGCTGTAACGCATATTGTACTGGTTTAAAAAGGACAATACAACCACACTTGAATGCCATTAACTGTCAAATGCTGAAGAAACATCAGTCATTTTAATTTCAAACTGGTTTTAGACATAGGCTCTGGCAACCCAAAGTGAGGAGTTAATTTTGGCCTGCTTGAGAACCACCTTTAAAACTAAATGTAATCAACTTTTACAATATGTACAGTGGCTTTGCAATTGAGTCAAGTTACAAGAAAACAAAAATTGGTTGGAATGTGTTTGTCTTATTTTTGGACACAGATGTGCGTATTTAAAAATCCTGTATATTTATACCCTTTGTGTTACGGCTTAGCAGTGGAGGGACCCAAAAAATGGACTGACCAGTAAGAAAAGGAAAAGGTGATTTATTAACAAAACTCAGAAGCAGGCTGGAACGAGGCTGGACCGGGTGGATAACAGGATGCAGAGGGTGAGTATCGGGCTGGAGTAGACGGGGATCTCTGGAGAGCAGGTAAGTGGAAAATACTCCGCTGACAACGTGGAGATGCAAAAAGCTCAGAGAAGAGCCTGGAAGTTCACCGTGTGTAGGATGAAACAATCTGGCGGAATCTCACTGGTGAGCAGGGTCTTTATTGCAGGAGTTGATTGGATGATGAGTCTCAGGAGTGGAGCACAGCAGGTGAGGAGTGATACAGGTCCCAGGAGACTCCGCCCCCCAACGGACGTCTCCAGACGTCCTACCAGGCTTGTCAGGGAAAGCACTGTAGAAATCTCGGAGGAGGGACCTATCGAGGATGTTGCAGCGAGGAACCCAGGAGCGTTCCTCCGGACCATATCCCTCCCAGTCGACCAAATACTGAAATCCCCTACCCCGGCGCCGAACATCCAGAATCCGCTTCACAGTGAAGGCGGGGCAGCCGTCAATGACCCGGGTGGGAGGAGGGGGATCTGCCGGAGGGCTGAGAGGACAGGATGACACTGGCTTAAGGAGAGATACGTGAAAAGAGGGATGGATTCTCAGGGAGGAAGGTATTTTGAGGCGAACAACAGCAGGATTAATAACTTTGTCAATGGCGTAGGGACCAATAAACTTGGGAGCCAGTTTCTTAGAGACAACTTGGAGAGGCATATAAGCAGGTCCTGGAAGCTTTAACAATGTCACCAATGGGGATGGCAGTGAACTAAGAAGAGATGTATGGTTTGGAGCCAAACTTGGATGAGGAGCAGGGCTGAGATCTGGAGGCAAACTCCCTGGACGGAGAACTGTGTCCAGCGAAGCTGCAGCAGGGACATAGGGAAACGACCACCCCGGACGGAGAGATGTGTCCAGCAGTGGCTCAGGAACAGAGGCAGGCGGGTTGAGGTCGGGAAGTTCCAAAAAAGGCTCCAACGAAATAAGATCCAGGGGTGGTGGGCAGTCTAATGGCATTGGGCAACAGAGGATGAGCCTTGATTGAGTGAGAGTAGACGTCTAGCTGCTTCTTTGCCTTTAACCGGGTGGTCAAATATCTTTCTCATCTCTGCAGTGAAGTTAACATAAGAGTGACACAAGGTGGAGCCAGGTTCCCAAACAGCCGTGGCACAATGGGCTACGGCTGCTTTGCCAGTGAGTAGACCAAGTAAAAATGCTAAACGAGACTTGTCTGTACAGTAGGTGTGGGGTTGCTGGTCGAACACCAGGGAGCACTGGAGGAGGAAATGTCCACAAGCTCCAAGATCACCAGAGTAGCGCTCTGGAGTAGGCATGTGAGGCTCACGAGCAGCCGGGGTGGAGGGTTGGAGCAGAGACTGAACTAGAGGGGGAGCAGTCGCTTGAGGTTGACCAGCAGGTGGCGGTTGCAACAAGGTTGGGAGCTGAGCAGCAAGCCGATTCATTTGAGTAGTAATTTGAGTTACATTAACAAATAACTCACTGAGTCTTTCGGTCACTTCCTTCAAAACCTGCTCGTGACGACCCACTCTGACCCCCTGTGTGGCCAGAGCCTAAAGAACGGGGTCTTGGTCCTGGTCCAATGGGTCCATGTGGCCAGATTGTTCTGTTACGGCTTAGCAGTGGAGGGACCCAAAAAATGGACTGACCAGTAAGAAAAGGAAAAGGTGATTTATTAACAAAACTCAGAAGCAGGCTGGAACGAGGCTGGACCGGGTGGATAACAGGATGCAGAGGCTGAGTATCGGGCTGGAGTAGACGGGGATCTCTGGAGAGCAGACAAAAAGCAGGTAAGTGGAAAATACTCAGCTGACAACGTGGAGATGCAAAAAACTCAGTAGAGAAGAGCCTGGAAGTTCACCGTGTGTAGGATGAAACAATCTGGCAGAATCTCACTGGTGAGCAGGGTCTTTATTGCAGGAGTTGATTGGATGAGTCTCAGGAGTGGAGCACAGCAGGTGAGGAGTGATACAGGTCCCAGGAGACTCCGCCCACAAACACACACACACACGGGAAAGGAGGGAGGGGAGCACAAGTCATGACACTTTGTTTCTTATTCTGCGTTTAGGATGTGTTTTCCACCATGGAGTGCTTCGAGAGCCTGTTCACCCGCTCGTATGCTAAAGGTGACGGTACCTTTCCCTCACTGAATCCTCAAATGAGCCATCTCCACACCAACGCTCTGTTGTCCTGGGCCCTTCTACTCACCATCTGTTCAGGCAGCCAGCTCAAAGAAGTCCTCCGCAAGTAAGACCAGAAGACCTTTATCCTCAATATGTTGGGTTCATGACATTTATAGTGACATGATTTCAGATGAGAGCAGTGGCCTATACAAGTCTACGGGCAATTCACATTTTTGAAAGAAATCCACACTTTTTGAACCTTTATATTGTTGGGAAGTGGGTATACAAGCATCAAATATCTGTATTTCATTGTAGACCTTGAACTTTGTGCCTGTTTTAGTTTCACATGGATGGACCCAGTAATTGCACCAGTATTAATTAACCATAAACCAGGTCAACACATCTGCAGTTTGAGTTAAAAAGGCAATTCTACCACAGCCCTCTAGCCCAATTTTAAAATCTAGGTTCTTAAAGTGATATGACCGCAACCTATATTTCCCAAACTCTTGCGTGAAGACTGAATGCTTACTAGACATGCATGTATTTTGCAGACACATGCCCAAACTCCCTGGTCTATTGGAGAGTGAGGACGTCAACATGAGGATAGCTGCTGGAGAGACCATTGCTTTGCTGTTTGAATTGGCCAGAGACATGGACGCTGTAAGTTGCATTTAAATGTTCTGTTTATAGTTGTAATGTTGGGTTTTGCTTCCTCAAAATTGCATACTTATATCGCTATGCACCGCTATGGCTTATCACAACAGCTTTCATGTTTAAGTTTACTTTTTTCTTTTGCAGGATTTTGAAATTGACAACTACAATGACCTGTGCGATAAACTGTCTGCACTGGCTACAGACTGCAATAAACACAGGGCCAAAAATGATAAGAGGAAGCAGCGTTCTGTGTTCAGAGATGTGCTAAAGGCTGTGGAGGTGAGGCCTGGTTTCACTTACAAATGCACCTTGTGACTTTTCTGGGAAAGGGTTTGTTGCCTGGGTGTTCCCATGGAGCTGTTGGTTACTTGCCTAGAATGGTTCACAGCATGGCATTAAACTTTTCTATCTTCATGGACACAAGCAGGTGACGCTGCCAGGCCAAGTTAGATCTGTGGAGAGGCAACTGGACTCTCAGCAAGAATAAATTATTTTTGAGTAATAAAAGCACCTGTAATTTTTTTTTTTTCCTGGGATGTTCCACAGTAAAATTAAAGTTGTCTATTTAGCCTTTATTTTATTTCCATGGAGACAAGCAAGTGGCAACCAACCCCCACAGAATAGTTTCATAGTATACCTTAAGCCTTATATTCTTCATCCACTGTAAACTAAATTTAGTCTTTTTCTCATTTCAGGATGGAGACTTCCAGACAGAGACCATTCGTTTTGGGACCGAGCGCATGACCATTGATGGTTGGGTGAGGAAGAGGACCTATGATGCCTTCAGGGAGTTTGTGGGCTCTGGAATGAACTACCATCTTCAGGTTGGATATCAATTCTGAAAATGTCTCCTATCTACTCTATATTTGTACACAATGAGAAGCTGGTCACTTAGAATATTGAATGTATTCTTAATTGAAGACATTCTGTAATAACTGAAATACTTCAAATAGGGCTGGGCTGAAATTAATCTCACTTTTCCTTGCCTTTTAACAGTCACATTTCTCAAGTCTGAACTCTGCCCTAAACCACATGTTTTTATTGACTGTGGGTTGGCTGTAGACATCTTGTTTTTAAAAGGACCCAAGCATATTGATTATTAGAAATGACTGAATAAGCCCTAACTTTTGAGCAATTGAACTGTATGCATATATTCTATAATTGCAATATAACCAAATGCACAATGAAATAAGTCAGTGATTTAAATCAAAGGGGTCTTGTATCAAATCTATTGTGAATAAATGTATGTGTCGCTTAACCAGATTTTTTTTTTTTTTCCTCCCCAAGTATTCAGACAAACTAATATAAAATTTTTCTTTCCAGGCAAATGAATTTATCCGTGACGTTTTTGAATTGGGACCACCCATGTTAGTCGATTCAGCTACAATGAAGGCAATGAAAATCTCTCGCTTTGAAAGGGTGAGTGGACTTGTGCTGTTGTGTTCTGTCACTTTGAATACACCTGTTATTCATGTGTGTTAATGTGTCTAATGCTGTTCATCATATGTTCACTAGCATCTCCACAACTCTGCTGCATTCAAAGCTCGGACCAAGGCTAGAAGCAAGTTCAGGGACAAGCGGGTTGATGTGGGAGAATTTTAATGTCTATTTTTTTTTTTCTTTTTTTTTTAAATGTGTCTAATAACCTATTTATAAAGCTAACATGAACTGTTGCAGCTTCATATTTAGATCTGCCTTAAACTGAATACTTTGGTTGCTGAACAATATTTGTGTGGGTGAAATTTTGGTGTTTGGCAACCAAGAAGTAGTTTGGGTGGTTATTTTTAAATAGAACCGCAAAATAAGTGGTGATGTAAATAATGCACGTTTTTTTTTCCATGTTATAAGTGTTGTACTTCTAATTTGGCAGCACTTGACTTAAACATAGTGACATTAAGTTCACATTCGAAGACCACAAAGCTAAGACAAATGCACACCAGTTGCACTAGGTGGAGTATAAGCTGCTTATTCCTGTACAACCTTGATCTATATTGTTTTGCAAAGTACTATGGGCTAAACTGTATTGTGTGAAAAGTTAATATGTAGTAATAAACACTGATGAGCTGTCTCAATAATGCATTTTTATTAAGTGGAAATGGTGGGGAGTCTAGATGACCACCTCTACAAATGGGGAGGTTAAGTGAACATGACAACAAAAAATAAGAATCAATACATGCTCTATCGTCCTTATCAAAAGAAGAAAGGGGGGGGGGGGATGTGAAATCATAGGTAAAATAAAATGCTTTCAGTTAAATCATTATGGACATACAGTATGTAAGAAAACATGAAATATCTTGCACATTTGGCCATACTGTGTTATTTCTACCCTACCCTCCACCAGTAAAGTTAAAATACACCTTTAAAGGTTCTATATTACACAAAATTGACTCTTGTGAGCTTTTAGCCATGTTAGAATATTATCTCCTCCAGAACATACCTGGAGTTTTGTTTCATTCACACGTTTGAGTGATCCTTCATTATTAGTCTATCTCCAAAATTAACAGCTACCATTTACCTTAAGGTCAGTAGAGATAGGACATTCCAGGGCTGAAATTGTCCAAATATGTCTAATGAAGGTCTATCGAGTTTAAAAAACAGTGGAGCACTTCCTGTATTACCACATGACACACAATAAGGTTTAATATAGTTTTTGAGAAAAGAACTAAGCCTAAATATAGAGTTTGTATCTTAAACATGTGTGAATGAAAGAAAACACAACTCAAGTTCTGTTTTTGATGAAGAAACATTAAAACGGATCAAATGGCGAGATATGGGCCCTTTAAATGCTCCCTATGTGTTTCAATTTGACTGCCAATGTGAACCTTTTTTACAGAGCAACAAATAGTTTTATCAATAGCCCTGGTGTGGTTTTCTGTAGAGCAGCAGGCTGTAATCGATCTACAGTAGCACAGGTGAATCGGTGCTCCCTTCAGTCCCAACTTCATACATTTTTCATGGCTGTCACTTTGAGAAGGAACCTAGTGTCTTTTGTCCTCTTGACCTAATTGTGTCCAGGTAGAATCCATGGCAAAAGGAGAAATTCAATTTGTCAACTGGACAAAAGTTTATTTTATCTTGACCTATTTATTTCTAACGTTACTCCTTGTTTGAGCTCGTGGGTGAGTCTTTTCATTGTGTCATTTGTTCTGGTTAGAATCAGACAAGAAGACCACACAGACCGAGACCAAGGTATGACTTAAAGCTAAAGAGTTTGACCAAGAGAAGTTTTTTACGGTGTGAGATGAGAAGAGGAAGCAGCTATGAAATCCTAATGTTTCAGACCAACAATTTAAAATTATGGATATGGGGAAAATGGTATAGAATGTCATGTATTTGTATATTAGTACATTGGTCAAAATCATAGGCTACAGCAGCGGTGGAATGTAACAAAGTAAAAGATGTAAAGTACTGTACTGAAGCATACATTAAGTATTTGTAATCACTATTTAGAGCTTTATTAGATGTCCAGAGCAGCACAAAATACTTTAATAATAATAATAATAATAATAATAATAATAATAATAATAATAATAATAATAAATCAGTTTTATATAGCGCTTTTCTGGACACTCAAAGACGAAAGAATATAAAAGAAAGTACTACGATTTAAAATTATTTAATATATTGGAATCGGTATTGAGTATAGAGTCTCTTCCTTAGTATCAAAATAGAGTTTGAAGTTTAAATATTGTGACACAACTAGACTTAAGACAGATTTTATGATCCACAAGGGAAATTACTTGGACACTGTAGTTCACACATGGAATTATAGAACAATAACAAGGAGTAAAAAATATAAAAATATGTGACAATGAAAAAATACCAAGAGATTAATAGCCTCAAGTAAAACCTCATTTAATTACATGGTGTTGATAACAAAACGGATGGTGAGAACACTTTATTGAGTAAATCACATATTGCTTTTCAGTCCACTGTGCTCAGAGCCTGTGTCCAGTGCAGATTATGGAGAGTGTCTAACTACAAGGTGCATAATGTAACTTTTTAGTTGGGGGTCCGTCACCTGCTTGTTTCTATGGATATGTCATTGTTCTGCCTGGAATGTTACATAATATGACATTAAACAGCTCTAGCATTCATTTATTCAATTGCACGTGGTTTTATAGCTCAAAAACACCTCGAAAATGTATGACTGTGAGCGGTGGGTTATTTCTCCACAGATTTGACCTTTAACTTGGTCTGGTTTGGTCTCCATGGAGATAGAAAGGTTTAATGTCATACTGTGAAACATTCCAGACAAAGCAATACCATCTCCATGAAGAAAAGCATTTGACAGACCCTCCACCAGAAAAGTTACACAATATACCTTTAATTAGGTGCAGATGTAACATAAGGATAAATGAATCACCACTATAAAGAAAAGACCTTAAAAAAATTGTTTATTAAATTGTTGTATTAAGTTTTTATGTATTTGCTTTGTCATCTGTTGCTGGAGAAATGACGCATTGACTTTACTATAGGCATAATTTCCTGCAACTGCTTTTCACTGAATAGCTTCTGTTTCCTATAAAACTAAATCTGTCTCTTCTGTTTGACCAGAGAAACAAGCTGAGTCATAAAAACTGCATTCAGAAGTTTAAACACTACTGCAGCAGATGGTAAGCAATATTCTGACCTAAAAGCTTTTGACTATATACAAGTGAAGCTTGTCTGTATAGCATAAAGTGTAGACATTGTGTAGTTTGAACCAGGCATTAGGTTCTCAAGGGCTACAATAATGCTGCCAGTGTAAATGAGATGGCTGGAGACAGAGATGAGCAAGCTTGTTTTGTACTGAATAGGAAAAATTGAAATAAAGTAAAAAAAAAAATAGTTTACAACTTAGCAGCCGGCAATCTATGTTTACATTCAAGATGTGCACAATAATTAAAATCCAAGTCCTACTGAGCTCAGTATATTTAGCTGTTTTTTTAAGAGTGTTCTTAATCGACACCAATGACAACAACAACAAAAAATAACCTAGCCTGCATAACAAGAACAATGTTATAGTACATTCAATACAGCTAGTTGAAATCCATTTCCATTATCTAATCCTTGTAGAAATAGTAGCTATAGCTTTGTTTTTTTAACTCAAATTATCAAATGTTGTAACTCCATAGTTACATCAGAAATACATGCATGTTTTTAACTCAAATTGTCATTGTTGCACATGAATTTGTTTTTAATTCATGTAATAACAATAAAATTAATCACTCCTTTAATCTTTTTTAACTTATTAATTATTTATGTTGGTATCCAATCGAATAATCAACTTTTAACCCTTTAAGATTTTGTAAATAATGAAATAAAATACAATTAATTATTTGTATTACCAAACAGGTAATAGCACCTTTCAATTATCCATTGAATCAGTAAACCCTAGCTGGTTTAGCATTAAATTATATTCTTTTGCATAAAGCATCAAATTAAAATCACATTTCACCATAAAACACTGCAAAATGAAATACAAGTGCAGTCAATTTTATTGTGAACTTAAATCTTGCTTTAGAATACCATAAAACTACAAGTATAATTGTTTCTACATTGATTTTAAGCAGTAGTCTATCACTCGCGATTAGCATTAGCATCGCACTAGCATCGCATTAGCATCGCTTTAGCATCGCTTTAGCATGTTTTTTCACCACGTTACCCATGTTAAGCAAGTGTAGACTCACCAAGACGATGTTTTAGCATAAACACAGGACAGAACACCGTCAGGGCCTCTCAGGTTCACACATGGAATCAACTTAAAATAACATATAAACATTTCCCAGTCAGCATTATGATCTTGTACCATATTTACACTGAATTACATTAACGTGCACTAACCGAGACAATCTTTTAACTTAGCAAAAATAAAAGAGATCGTCAACACAGCCTCTCGCTTGTGTATCCAGAGCATAAGAATGAAAAACTAAAATTAATCTAAGATCGCGTCTCAAGAAGGCGGGTTTTAACTTACTTTTGACAGATAAAAACGTCATCATCACCCAAAGTGACTGACACAACAGGAAGTCAATGTAGAGAGAGGCTCACACTTCCTCTTACCAAAATAAACGTTTTTCAAAATAAAACGAGTGCATCAAAATAAGAGAAATAAGGCACATTTTCTCTACTGGGTTACAATTGCAAGGTAAAGTGTGTTGCATATTCTTTTCAGGTGTGTGTGCTTGTCTCCATGGAGATTTTGTTGTTGTTGTTTTCCCATAATATGGCATTAACTTATCCAGCATGATTGAAAAACACATTCTTACTGTGAGCGTGCTGGCCTCCATAGATCTGACCTGTAAGAATCAGAAAAGGTTTTACTGCCATTGTATAATAGTGAAATATTAAAGGAAAAAATACACTATTCTGATCTGTGTTATAATCCTGTAATACTGATTAATCATCAAAAACATACCCAGAGTTTTGTTTTGTTTCATTCACACATGTTTAACACATAAACACTGCATATTCAATCAGAAAACAGAAAACACTCAGTTCCACCTTGTGATGTTATGTGGTCATACAGGAAGTGCTCCACTGTGTTTTTAAACTCCACACACCTTCATTTAGATCAAATGCATAATTTCAGCCCTGGAATTGCCAATCTTGACTGAACTAAAGGTAAAAGGGAGCTGTTAACTTGAAAACTACCACTACATGACATCACAAGGTGGAACAGAGGTTTGGAGATGTGGACAGACTAATAATAAAGGGTTACTCAAACATGTGTGAATGAAACAAAACAAATTCTAACATGGCTTAAAACTCACAAGAGTCAATTTTGCATAATATTGGACCTTTAACCACGATAAAAAAGACATGCAAAATAATTTTTAATTTAAAACAAGAAACCCCTAATTCACATTTCATTACAGTAGCAGAGAATAGCAGTGCACGCTAATTACCCAAGGTAGATAAGAATCTCACAAATCTAACGAGCTTTCATTTTCATTCATCATTTCATTTCATTTGTGCACTCAAAACAATTACACAACAGTTTCAGTGACATACAATTAAAACTGGAAAGTCAACACTATTTTGTTGTTTATCTCGGCGAGTTGGTGCCAACATTTTGACATGTGGGTGTATGCGGAGGAGATAAACATAAAAGTGTTATAAAAAAGCAAACTTTCTTTTTCATGCAGAACACCTAAACAGCTCCAGATGCTCAGATGAGATTCATATGGAAATGAGTTTTAGGATTAGGTGTTTTGAGGAGGCGAGTGGAGCCAGACTGGAAGGTAAGACACAGACAGCGGTGATAAGAATGAATAAATAATAAACATTGCATAATCTATATTTTTGTTTGTTTTGTTTGCATTGAAAACTGAAAATGGGACTCTAACTTGGGGAGAATTGACACCTGAACTACAAAAGTCAATTACATAATTTTATATTTTACTGGTTTATCTTATTACAAGTTTCAGAGGATGTCTCAGGTGTGTTTTGGGGGTTGCCTTCCTCTCTCAAGGGTTTGGGAGCGCAACATAGACATTCAGAGTTTCTTGCCCCCAAACGAAAGATCAGTGGTTCAATTCCTGCTGACAATCAGATCATGTCAGTCATGACCTGATTGTCCATGGTAAATGTGACTTTGTTGGTATGCATACAGTACATACTACTGTTCCTCTTTAATTATGTCATTGACCAGAAATGTCCCGCATTATAGCATTATGCTTGACTGCCATTCAGTCAATTGTAGGTGTTGCTATTGCAAAAATACAACAAACTAATCAATCAATAAATCAATAAAAAAAAAATCATCAATTAAAAAAAAAAATCATGCTTTCTTACTGGTCTCTACCAATCAGACTTCTAACTTGGCCTGGTGGAATCATATACTTTTCACCACAGAGACTGATAACTTTAATGACATACTGTGCAGCTTTACAGGCAAAAAATAACATCTCCACAGAGACAAGCAGATGGCACACCCTTCACCAGAAAAGTTACACAGTGCATCTTTAAGGTACATAATTGACTTTGGTAATTCCCAAAGTAGAACAGAAATGAAACCTTTTCTTGCTATGATGCTACATTCTGATCTATGTTATAATGTTAATTCCTCATCACAGAGAGACCTGGAGTTGTGTTTTGTTTCATTCATACATGTTTAACACACAAACTCAGCATATTTAGGTTGAGTTGAGTCTCTCAAACAGAAAACACTCTGTTCCACCTTGTGATGCCATGTAGTAATACATCACATTGACCATTTCAGCCCTGGAATTGCCCATTTCTACTGAACTTAAGGTAAAAGGAGCTGTTACCTTGAAAATTACCGCTTCATAAATTCACAAGGTTGAACAGAGCATTTTGAGCTTTGGCGATGTGGACAGACTAATAATAACGTGTTACTCAAACAAGTGTAAATGAACCAAAACACAACTCCAGGCATGTTTCTGATGAGGTAACAACATTATAACTTGGCGTAGAGCTCACAGGAGTCAATTTTGTATAATATAAGACCTTTCACTCTGCACATTATCTGGATGCTTGCATGTCTTGTGGGTGACAAGCTCAAGCTGCTTATTGCTGTATTCTAACTTATGAGGCATCTCTACTGCCTCTTCATTTTCCATTCATTGAGCAGCACACTGGCAGCAGAGAGAGCCCAGAGACATCGCTTTTAGCATGTGCGACGCTAGCGGGCACAGATGCTCCAAAGATGCTCTTCACTCGCTAACCAGGCTAATGTGTTTATTCCCCTCTTTAGCTTGGAGCATCCAGACAGCTGTTAGCGTGGCATATCCTATAGATCAGCCCATTTCTCAAACAAGCATCTATAGTGACAGAAGAGCCACCCACCCACCCGCTCTCTCTCCTCCTTAGCTTACACAGGGCCTCCACTCGTCCCAATAGAACAGGGCGTGTTCTTAAGCTTTGACAATGAAAAATGAAAGGGGACATTAGCAGTACTTTGTCACCAAATGAGGTCCACTCATTTACTGCACTGTCTTTACTGTACTACAATACTGCAATTAGGCTCCAGGTATGAATTTATCCTGGTTCAAATATTTTCTGAGCCTGCTGCAAACTTACTGTCACCCCTCTAAGATATGTTCGAGTTCAGTAATTAATTACAGAACAATTAAAGCCACAGTAGGTAACTTTTTGGTAAAGACTCAAATTAAAGCATGTTTTGTTTTTGTTTTTAATTTTGGTTGTGCACTGAAAAACAATATTGTAATTACAATAACATGTGTACATACTGATTAGGCCTGCATCTCCACGAACCCGACTCTTATTTTGCCTGGAGTAGGGCTGTTTGTTTCCATGGGACTGTTGTTCCTTTGGCTATAATATCCCACAATATAGCATAAAATGTGTATCTGTTATGAAGTATGGTTTTAACTTTCTATCTCCACGGAATCATGTAGGGAACGTGCCACCTCTCACCTGGCCTTTGTTCAGACTTACCTGTGGTCTCTGGTCTTCTTTTGTCAGTCCAAAGCTGGCAGACTACATCACTCTAGATATCATCTGGTGATTTGTGAGAATGCAACATGGTCAGGTCGGCCAGTCTAATTGTGGATGGGAGATTTAACCCATTCACCATGTTTTCTAAAACTGTGGATCCCTACGTAAACTGACCTTACTTGTTCTTTTCTCCAGACTTCCAAGGTTGAGAACAACAAAGCATCATCAAATATAAGTTTTGAATAGCAATTTCAAGGAATATTAACTTTGAAAAACATTTAAAAAACTACCAAGAGTATTTTTTGGCTAGAACCAGGGATCAAATAGCCATGATATCTGTCAAATTATTGCACTTATAGGAGTTATTTTAAAAGCATAAGCCAGCCAGACAGTGTTGAGAGCGTTCATTGTCCATTGTTTAGGTCCAGTACTAGGGGTCGAGGAGTTGCTGTCCCAGGTGGAGAATCTGAGCAGAATATATATTTTGCTGTCAGTGTAATGTGACATATATAACCAGGGGGCAGTGCTGAGGCCCCTATACTCTAATGACAGGAGAAGGAGCCCCGATGGATAACTTGATTTCCAAAACATGGTTGACCTTTAGAAAGTAGGTTTTCGTTGATTTTATGACGTGATTAGTTATTGTAGGCACGAACAATGGGTAGCCTCCAGCACAGGTCATAAGTCAGAAGTTTTGTATTGAATAAATGTTGTTCCTTTTTATTTTATTCATTTATTTTATTCATTTAGAATTAAAGATCCCATATTACTATTTTCTTGCTATTTTCTGATCTATGTTATAATGTTGTTTCCTTATAAAAACATACCTGGAGTTGTGTTTTGTTTCATTCACACATGTTTAAATGAGCTGTTCCTATGGGATGTCTAGTATTTTTTAGTTTGTTTTGTTTGTAACATATCAAACTTTTTTCTATTGCAGTATTTCTAAACATTCCATATATGTTTGAATGAGAACATTAGCTCAACCTGTGTCTACATCTTTTCTCTGTCCAGACCTCCTGAGAAACTTGGCTCTGTTTAATGTTTGCACTTTGTGAGTTTGTACATTACCCGCTAAAACTAGGCCACTGGTGTTCATTAGATGTAGAAGGTCACCACGTGGCATGTCCACTGCAGTTGACTCCGCTGCACTTGAATCTCTCATCGTCACCTCCATGAGGAATGCTTTCAGAAAACAGACACTAGTAGGCCTATAGTCCATTAATATTTCCATGAGAATTTCAAGGTAGAGTGCTCTTAAAAGAATATGTGTAAAGTGGATGTGACAGGTTTTCTTGTTTTTCTAGTCATTACATGGTTTTGTGGGCTAGTACCTGAGGTAAATATTCATCATAGTTTTACATCAGTTAAGTTGCAGCTTGGGGTAAAAAGGTTGAAAAGAAAACTACAAAAATACAGAAAGTAGCACTAAAACAGAATAATTGCACCTGTGTAGGATTTGTTTAATGCGCTTCTACCACATCTACAAACTCAGATGTCTCATCTGTGAAGTGAAAAGCCTGTTCATATGTCTTAAATGTCTGAAGCTTGTCCCTATATTCTACTCACAGCAGCTGAACATTTGTTTAACTATTGCTTTGTCATGGTGATGGCACAGATCAGTAATAAAGAGCAGTGATTTGGCTGTGGCCTGACTACTTGTTAAGTTTTCTCAGTATAAATAATGAAAAATTGATTATTTTGAATTCTGTATACTTCAATAAGTCAGCATGAATCTCATATGATGCCTATTTATTTATGTATTTGCACTTCAACAGATCAAACTGGACGAAGCTGTTTTGGCCTAACGCCTCTTCCTCCTGCAGTTGTCTTTATGATGAAGTCCAGTATCTTCCTTCACTGATGGTACAGCGTTGGTCATCTTCTCAGACTATGTTGCTGGTCCTTCTTCTTGTGAAACGACCTCAGCCTCACCAAAAGTTGTGGCATGGATCTGATTTAGCTCCACTGCTGAGGTCTGCTGGTCTTTTAACAACTGCTTCATTTTCCTGTAATCTGCAAGTTTTTCTTCCCATTACTTCTTTCTATTTTTTTTGGTGATGTTCATTGCTCCATCCTCGGTTTGCATCTGAGACTGGGGAACATCAACCACACTGACAGTAGCATCCGGTTCTGCCAGTGTTGATTTGTCGTCAGTAATGTCAAATATCTGAACGACTGGCTCATTGTGAGGTCCTGTATCTTCATCTGTTAGTTTGCAGTTTACAGTGGTGTCCTCTTCTGGATCGGCTTTGGTCATCTCACCTTTACTTTCAAGTGAAATGACCTGGACCTCTTTTACCTTTGTTGCTGTGATCTCAGAAGGAGTCCTCATAGCATCCTCTGGTGGAGTAGACCTCTCCACAGTGATGGTCACCACACTGTGATAGAAGCTATCCCCTCGTCGGCCAAGCTCAAGCCAAGTTACATTGTCATCGAGGTGAGTGATCTTAGGCTCCAGACGTGAGACATTGAACCTCTCCTCAATGTCATCATAAGTGCAGGGGGGTTTCCATTCTTTGAGCAGTTTCAATAGAAGCTGTTCCCTGGACCTCCACTCCTGAGCAGCTTTTGCAAACTCCTGCTGTTTCTGTTCATATAGGAGTTTCCAGGCATCTTCTCTCTCCTGAAAACTCCCTTTCTCCTCAGCCCACTTCCTCTCCCGCTCTTTGTGGACCTCAGTGAAAATGCAATTGCCTACAGATTTTGTCTTAGAATGTGTTATGATGTCATAAAGCTCTTCTCATGGTTACAAGCCCTGGCATATTGACATATTTCATATTCGTAGTTTTCAGATGATATCACAACATTCTATAGGTCAATAAGACTGAAAACAGATGGGGGCAGCTAAAAATTATAATCATGTATATTATATTATATTGTTAAAATGCATATTTCTGTTGCAATATAGAGAGTTCTAAGGTCTAGTCACTAATGGAAATGATGAGTTTCAACATTTGTGAATTTACCTTGTGGATATTTGATGAGAAAGTACAATAAAAAATCTGAATCTGAATGCAACAGAAATGTGCATTTTAACAATGTAAATTTCAGCTGTCCCCATCTGTATTAAATATAATTGGCCTACAGAATGTTGTGATGTAAACTGAAAACTGGCAGTTTGAGCCATGCTAAAGAACCCTCGAACCCTTTTCTTTTATAATTTTCTAAAACAATCTTATACCTATCTGCTGTGGAAAACAACTACTATCATGGTCTAAAGTCTTCAAACCAGCGTACCAGAATTCCTCTACTTATATCATCAATACTTAAAGTTCCATCCAAATGCAGGGAAAATTCATGAGCCATGGACACTTTTATGACACTTTAAACCCTTTTTTTTTTTTTTTTTTTTTTTTTTTTTACAATTTAGAGGTGTGTGTAGAATCCCTCAGTCGTCCAGGTAGAATCCATGGCAAAAGGAGAAATTAAATTTGTCAACTGGAGAAAAGTTTATTTGGTCGAAACAAATAAACTTTTGTCCAGTTGACAAATTGAATTTCTCCTTTTGCCACAATTTAGAGATGTTGTCATCTATTTTTATCAGTCTAATTATAACTATTTTGTAATTTAGTCAAATTTCAGCCCTGTGTTAACATTACAGTTGCTAGGCAACATATGTCCATGTCATCCAGGAAGTCAAATTATAACATTCACCAAAATGACAAAACTAGCAAAGACTTGGCAAGATTTTGTAGTAAAATCTTAACACACAAGCACTGCATATTGACTACTGAGTTCTTCTCTCAATCAGAAAACACTCACTGTTCCACCTTGTGATGTCATGTGGTAAAACAGGAAGTGCTCCACTGTGTTTTTAAACTCCATACACCGTTCAGTAGAATCATTCGCATAATTCCAACCCTTGAATTGCCAATTTCTACTGAACTAAAGGTTAAAGGAGCTGTTAACCTGAAAACTACCACTTCATGACATCACAAGGTGGAACAGAGCATTTTGATGTAAACAGACTAATAATCTAGGATTACTCAGACATGTGTGAATGAAACAAAACACAACTCCAGGTATATTTTTGAGGAGGTAACAGCTTTATAACATGGCTTAACGCTCACAGGAGTCATTTTTGTGTAATATAGGAAATTTAAGATTAAGATGCAGTGAAGTAGAAACACTATTTTGTTTTACACTGACAAAAATTCAGAGCTGCAGTAGTCATCTTTTTGGAAATAGTTCATACCTAATTTCTTTTTCTAATTTTATCTTCAATGCTTTTTACAAGTTGACAATTTATGTAAACTAATTAGCACTGGAGCATTGCTTTCCACAAAAGTTATGTGGCTAAGGTTAGCCAATTAAACAATACCCATCTGTTTACATGTTTTGTACTAACCAATAATTATTAGCTAGGCCTTTATGTGCTATGCATGAACTCTTTCAAATGTAAAACTAAGAGTCACATATTATACTTTTACTTTAATACATTTGAGAGAAGGTATCTGTACTTTCTACTCCACTACATTTTTTTTTTTAACAGAACTGAAAAGTAAACACATTTTTTTTTTATTATTGTCTGAGATCTGCTGAAAAGGCTGAAGGTTGTTTTTTTTTTTTTTAACATGTTTGTAGTTTGAGCAACAAAATGTACAAATAAAAGTAGCTAGGAAAATCAGTTGTTTCTGCTGAACAGACTTCAGCACAAATGTACATTTACTACATTCTTTAAGTACATTTTTAAACACTTTAATACTTTTACTTAAATAGAATTTTTCATGTGATGTGACTTTTACTTGAGTATTTTAAGTATATATATATATATATATTTTTTTTTACTTTGGCATCTGTAGTTTTACTTTAGCAACAAAATGAAGTACTTCTTCCTCTTCTACTAACATGCCTACATAGTTTTTGCTTCTAGTCTCCTAATATTGATTTGCTTATATGGCTGTAGTTCCCTCTATCACCAGGAGGGGGCAGTTGTTCACCACTGTGCTGCTCTCTTGTGACACTGGGCAGATCTGTCAGAGCTGATGTGATTATGACTTCTGCGGCGTGGGTTACATCACACTCTCAAACGTTGTTGTTACATTCAAACCTTACTGTCTTTATATAGCAGCAGTTTTCATAAATATAAAATAATATAAAAATAGCCTGTATAGTTTCTCATATGAGCAGCAATGGACAGATTCACAGGGGTATCCTTGACCTAAAATCACAGAGCAAACATATGTATTTTAAAATATGTTTGTGCTTCAGTATGTGGAATAAGGTTAAGGTGACGCTTATAGGCTATCTATTCAAAAATATTAACTAAATGAACAGTCTTATGAGAAATGAGTGATGGAACTGTGACGCAATGCAATAATGTGCTGTACTGAATTAACTGTGAGAGTAAATTAGGAAGAATGTTAAAAAATTATGTAAAAAAAAATGTGTAACTTCTTAGTTGGGGGTCACCTGCTTGTTTCTATGGATATGCCATGGATCTGCCTGGAATGTTCCACAGTATAACATTTAATAGGTCTACTTTACAGTTAGTTTTATAGCTGAAAAATACCTTGAAAAACAGGCATTTTGACTGTGACACAGGTTGCCTCTTCACAGATTTGACCAGTAACTTGGTCCGGCTTGGTCTCCTTGAAGATAGAAAGGTTTAATGCCATACTGCGAAACATTCCAGACAAAGCAATAACATGCCCATGGAGAAAAGGATTTGACGTGCCCTCCAGCAGAAATGTTACACAATGCACCTTTAAGGAAAGAGAATACTTAAAATGAGCTACAGTGAGTTGACATGATTTACAATATTAAAACAGTACTATTTATTGTTGTATTTTGTGTGTCCCCTGAATATGACCCATCTTTCAGTACTACTGGGGCTGAGGGTGATCAAAGTGCAGTACCCGAGATCCATCTCCAGGAGTACCAGGAGTACCAAGTATTTTTCTACTAATATAACTAATTTTCAGTCAGAGGTTGAGCTGCCTCTACACTCCATATAGGAAGTTTTGTATTAATTGTTTATTACTTGTATTACAGAGCGGGAGGGAGCTTATATGGTCTTCATAAATCCGTTCATACTTAGAGATTCATTTGTACTTTGCTGGATTTTTTAAAATAATTAATTTTTCATTGTTTCAGTTTTAGGTCCTACATTATGGAATTTTCCACCAAATGTTGCTTCCTCATCAAAAAACTTAATGGAAGCTGTGTTTTGTTTCATTCACACATGTTTAACACCCAAATCCTGCATATTTAGGCTCTCAAATGGAAAATACTCTTGATGTTGTGTGGTTATACAGAAAGTGCGTCACTGTGTTTTTAAACTCCACTAATCATAATTTCAGCCCTGGAACTGCCGATCTCTATAAAACTAAAGGTAAAAAAGAGCTGTTAACTTAAAAACTACCGCTTCATGACATCACAAGGTGGAAAAGAGTATTTTGAGATCTGACAATGTGAGATTTGACAATGTAGACAATAATAGAGGGTTACACAAACATTTTTGATTGAAATAAAACACAAAAACAACATTCTAACACAGCTTAAAGCTCACATTTTTTCCGTAATATATTGGACCTTTAAGTTTTATTATATGTCGTGGACACATATTCAAAATAAACATAGGCTACTAATACTGCCATACTGCTAACATGGCTATTGTATTGTAAAAGAAGTAGTATTTTTGGGTTTCTCTGTGTACTCTGATTGAGAAAGCTTTAAAGAGTACTGCCTGAACCTGGGACCATATGGACTGTGGTTGTCGACTTGAAACCGAGTCAAGAGCAGTCCACATTTGTCGTGCTGGGCGCAGATGTACAGGCCCCCTCACTGTGACTCATATACTGTACAATCACACACATACACACACAGTTACACACATAGTTACACAGGAGCAGTGCATAGACTGCAGTTCAAAAAGCTCTCCCACTCTTTTCTCTGTCCTATTCTTTTCTCTATGGCCGACTGATCTCCGAATATCTGCCCTTGTCTCTGCCACTGCGTGATCCAAGACATTTATGGGCATGAACTCCTGTCACCCCTGACAACTGTTACCTGGACGATGGCCTTAAAGGAGGTTAAAAGTCATGGGGATCTTGAGACAAAAAACTGAGGAAAATAATTCATGCGTTTCAGCTTCCTATGAGAAGCACCATTTTAAAGACTTTTGACTATTCAAAATATAGGCTAGAATATTTTGCTTCTTAGAATTGTTCATTTCTATGGCAACTGAACAAAAATACATTTAAAAACAGTGTTCTTACAGCTAGTGGGCTCACCTCTCCTGAGATCTCCTGAAATCATTTTGGCCTGGTGGCATTATGTCCTTGTGTCCATGGAGAAAGGTGTGTTTAATGCCATACTGTGGAAAATTCTTGGCCAAAAAAAAAA
This sequence comes from Taenioides sp. WSHXM2023, assembly GCA_029959045.1. NCBI lineage: Eukaryota > Metazoa > Chordata > Actinopteri > Gobiiformes > Gobiidae > Taenioides > Taenioides sp. WSHXM2023. Next base: position 11,591,694 of record CM057085.1, read on the forward strand.
AAAAATCCCCCTGCACTGAAAAAATGGTCTGAGAGGGGTTGCTCAAATTGCAAACAAATATTTGACAACAATAACATGACTTTTTTATGAGTCTCTGTCCAGCATGTTTAAATCTTACTAAGGTCGCTTAAGATTTTCTATGCTTCTCTGTCTTAGAATGTAGTTCATTGTTAAAACATGTTTGTGGTGTTTTATTTGAAATTCGGGTTAATATAAGGTCTGTTTCCATAAAACAAATGATCTTTGACTGTCCATCTACAAGAGTGTGACACTTGTACTAAGATCTGAATGTGCTGCTTCCAGAGTCGTCGACAAACACACAGTGATCTCCAGAGCTCTGCTGCAGCTGTGGGTAAGTTCATGAATGTTTGAGTTGATGTTAGTTAGTCGTTTTTTGTTTTTTTTGCACCGTTCTGAAAGTGAGGTTAACAGTTCAAATACTAAAAAAAAAAATAAAATAAAAAATAAAAATCTCTGTATCTTTCAAAAAAAAAAAAAAGGAAGGATGTTTAAGAACCAACAAAACACAGACCACAGACGAACAAAGTAAGTGAACCAAGTGTGATCCATTATTGTATTAGAGAGTAATAAGTGCTTTAAGTTTATTTAAAATGTACAACACAGAGCAGATCATCATAATGTGTTCATCATGTGTTATTCATGTGTCCACAGAGACCAGAGTGTCTTCACTGGAATAAGTCCTCACACTGTCCAGCTCCAAACAGGCTGTACCCGATCACAGGTACAGAGATCACAGGTCTCTGTACCTGTGATCTCTGTACCTGTGATCTGTGTGTTTGATTCTGTTTAAGACAATACACAACTGTGGAAAACTAAAGACTGTTTTTGTATTATTTACTTTAAAACCCTTGAAGGGCATTTAACATTGCATGTTGTGTAAACAGAATTAAATTATACATAAAAAATAGATAAGAATACGATAAGGAAACATAAGATAAATATGCGTATTCAGCATGATTTGATCAAATTTCAGCAACATGAAAAAGTGACGTTCATGTTCTGAGAAAAATATGTGTAGAGGGGAGTGAAATAAGTTTCAAAGCCTAAACATAATTTTATTGCATGCAACTGCTTTCCATATTTTTTTACGCAAATCCAGCAACCTTTTTTTTCCAGTGTGGAAACAGCCGGAAAAGTTGCCGTCCACTTATAAACACCAAGCAAGAACCTTATCATTGCCTCCCATTTCTTTGTTAAAGGGCCAATATTATGCTTTTTTCTGACCTGTTATAATGTTGTTTTCTCATGAAAACCATACCTGGAGTTGTGCTTTGTTTTATTCACACATGTTTAACACTCTGTTCCACCTTGTGATGTCATGTGGTAATAGAGGTAGTGCTGTACTGTGTGTTTAATATCCATACACCTTCACTAGAATCATTTGGATAATTGCAGCCCTGGGACTACTTATCTTTAAGGTATGGCATCATGAGGTGGAACAGAGCATTTTGAGCTTTGAAGATGTAGACAGATTAATAATAAAGGGTTACTCAAACACGTGTGAATAAAACAAAATGTGTAAATGATGAAGTAACAAGTGTAAAAACATACAGTATACCATGGCTAAATGCTTATGGTTATATGAGTCAGTTTCACGTAATATAAGGCCTTTAACCCTAATTATAAGAGCTGTTTGCATGCCTAATAGGTATACATGTAAATCAATATAATAACCTGACCTTACCTTGCTCTTCATTGCCTTGCACAGCTGTGTGCACGCGTGAGAAACCTGTCTGCTTTTATCTGTGTGTCGTGAAGAGCAGGACTCAGACTTGTGCTGTCAACAGGAGCAGATAGCAGGTTTCCTTTGGCAGCTCCCTCTGTGGAAATGTGTGAGGCCACTTATGAAAAGAAGCACAAAATACGCACCGTGGTATATTAACTTTTTTGTTGAGTAAACTTGGAGGAGGTGTGATGCTAATTGAAGCACTACTCTGTCTCAAGATCTGTTTCTCAAGTTAGACTTAATCTGATCTTTATTTTAACACAATCTGACCAGAAAGAACTGATTTGGTTGGAACTACAACAGGCTCTCTCACATAAATTTACATTCACAAGCTAGCAACAGTTTTTCAGTTAGTCCCTCTCACCTTTTTATTGAAAATCAAACACCTAAACAGGACCATGAACGCTCGTGTTGACCACAGGCTCCAGGTTTATGTATTTATTTATTTATTTTTAAACCCATTTTGTATTTTTTTTCTTGAATTTTCAGACTTAAAACTGTTAATGTGTATGCATCTCTATGGTAACTGCTGACCATTGCGCCAATAGAGATGCATGTAGAACACCCCTAGCGTGATGTCACTACAAGAATCACCAGTACCCAAGTATCAATAACTTGGGTACTGGTGATTCTTGTTAGCAACTACTACTACTACTACTACTACTACTACTACTACTACTACTACTGTTTACTAACACATTTTTCTGCTGTTCTTTTTGTAAGTATTTTAATGTTCAGAACTCTACTTTTTTGATCATCTCTATCTATAGAAACACAGAATAACGCCAGTGGTAACTTTCTTGTCTCAAGTACCCATAAGTTTTGTCTCACACTCAAAATAGCCCTATAACTTGTGTTCTGATGATTCAGCTTTGATAAATATGAATATAAATATAAGGATTAATGTCCAACACCCCTCTTATTATTTTAATTTGAACATTTTCTATATAAAAACGAGCATAGTTTATTGTAAATGAATGGATATTTCTCTTATTCTCTCTCTGTGTCACCAGCACAAATAGTACACTGACTTTATGATTAGGTTGAACGGCAAAAATCATTGCATATTTTTGTGCAGTTATTCACCACAGTAATTTTATCAGGTCTTTTAATAGTTCATTCTAACCTATAAGCCATATTCAAGTACAAGTATATTTTTACATGCAGGGGATGGATATGACATAAAGCTGAACTCTGCGCCTCAGCTGCCACGGCTTCGCTTTGTTCACCCCTCAGCAGCTGCTCACTCAAGTCTAAAATGGTTTAAAGTAAATGCTGATTTTATGGTCCTTGTATTATGGCTTATAACACAGCATGCAATACACTGCAGAAAGTCAAATCTGGTTAAGGTAAAATTTATTCACTTAAGAAAATGTTATCTTTATTTGAGTTCATTTCAGTTGATCTGCCAATGGACCAAGACGTTTCACACTTATTATGCTATTCTTCTGATCTATGTTATAATGTAACAAAAATGTACCTGGAGTTATTTTGTTTCATTCACAAATCCTGCATATTTAGGCTGAGTTTTTCCCTCAAACAGAAAACGCTCTGTTCCACCTTGTGATGTGGTAATACAGGAAGTGCTCCACTGCATTTTTAAACTCCATACACCTTCACTAGAATCGTTTGGATCATTTCAGCCTGAGAACTGCTAATCTCTACTGAACAAAAGGTAAGGTTAACTTGAAAACTACAGCTTTATGACATCACAAGGTGGAACAGAGCATTTTGAGCTTTGAAGACGTTCAGACTAATAATAAAGGATTACTCAAACATGTGTAAATGAAACAAAACACAACTCCAGGTACGTTTTTGATGAGGTAACAGAATTATAACATGACTTAAAGCTCACATGAGTCAATGTTGTGTGATATAGGACCTTTAACTATAGATTTTACTTTCTTTCTTTGAAGATGGAAACACTACCCCATAGTGTAATCCAGTATGGGCGACTTGATCCAACTATATATAATTATTTGAAATGTCTCTGCTGACTGGCGACATTGATCTTGGTAGTAGAACTCTTGCCCTTGTTTCCTGGGTGTTTCATCATCTTTTTACTGTATACCGAAGAGCCGTGTTTTTTTGAGACCTGGATTTTCTCAGGCTCGGTACAATCAATGTCAACCTGAACCAGCCCCAATGAATTTTCAATCCTACTTATGCAGAAGCACACCTGCCTGCGTTAGCTCAGAGGAGGAGAACGCAATCCTGAATTTATGAAGTCATCAATTAGTCTGCCCATCACGGGATACAAGCGCCGCAAATACGCAAAGGGACCTGATGTAACCCACTGACATTGTATGACCTGGATTGTCAAGCAGTTTTTGTCTTGTGTGCGGTTGGAAAATGTGTAAAGGTCCTATATTATGCGAAATTGACTTTTGTGTTAGAATGTTGTTACCTTATCAAAAATATAACCGGAGTTGTGTTTTGTTTCGTTCACACATGTTTGAGTAATCATTTTATTATTAGTGTGTTTACATCTCCAAAGCTCAAAATGCTCTGTTCCACCTTCTGATGTCATGAAGGGGTAGTTTTAAAGTTAAAAACGTACCCCTTACCTTATGGTTGAGTAGAGATTGGCAATTCCCAGGCTGAAATCATCCAAATGATTCTAGTGAAGCTGTGTGGAGTTTAAAAACACACTGGAGCTCTTCCTGTATTACCATATGACATCACATGGTGGAACAGTGCGTATTCTGTTTGAGAGAAGAACTCAGACCTTAAATATGCAGGGTTTGTGTGTTAAACATGCGTGAATGAAACAAAACACAACTCCAGGTATGTTTGTGATGAGGAAACAGCATTAAAACATAAATCAGAAAATAGCATAATATGGGCCCTTTAATATTTTGTCCTTTTCATGTATTTCTATCTCCTTGACGTGCACTATGCTGTGTGTCTGAAATATTCCATAAGAAAAGGCATGTGAGAAAAATACACAATCTTAACATTTTTACAGCATTTTATTTTAACCTGTATAATGTGTCAAAAACCAGTGAATCTCCAGAGTCATTGGTCGGCATTTATTTAACATTAGTATCTACAGCGGGCAACTAACCCACAGTACCTGAACACAGCACCAGGACACTGCAGGCTCCCTCAATCCAGAGCCTTTTGGAGTTTACACATGGGCTCTCCGCACATATGCACAGACACAGGCGAAGGCTCACATCTCTCTCTCTTCACACCGCTGTGCGAGGAGGTTGTTGCCAAGGCTCCGATTGAGGCACGTGATTGGTCGACTGGTCTGATCACCGGAGAGACCCACCGTTTTCATTGGCTGCTCCCACGGAGGGTGCTTTTCAAGATGTTTCACCCCCCGGCTTCATTCACGTATGCACACGCTAGATATCTCATTATCACATTTACGATGAATTTGTGAGGACATACTACTGTTTTTCCTCACACCTACATGTAGCTTCTAAACAACATGGTGCAACGAGTATTAACAATGTGTACTCATGTTGAAGTACAGTTACATGGCTAAAAATGTACTCAATTACAAGTACTGTTATCAAAATTGCATGTTAAAGGACCTTTATTAAGCTATTTTCTGATCTATGTTATAATGTTGTTTCCTCACCAAAAACACACTCGGAGTTGTGTTTTGTTTCATTCACACACGTTTAAATCCTTCATATTTAGGCTGATTTCTTCTCTCCAACAGAAAACACTCCACCTTGGGATGTCAAGTGGTAATATAGGAAGTGCTCCACTGTGTTTTTAAACTCCCCACACCTTAATTAGAATCATTAAGATAATTACAAACCTGACATTTCCAACCTCTACGAAACAAAAGGTAAAAGGTAAGGTGTAACAGAGCATTTTGAGCTTTGGAGATGTAGACAGACTAATAAACCAGGATTACTCAAACATGTGTGAATGAAACGAAACTCAACTCCAGGTATGTTTTTGATGAGATAACAACAATTATAACATGGCCTAGAGCTCACAAGAGTCAGTTTTGTGTAATATAGGACCTTCGATGATAATTACAAGAAAATATAATATCACGCTGTGAAAGTGGAGTAATAAGGTCCCCATTATATCCCCATATTGTGTCCAATAAGTGACTATGGTTATGTGAACATTGTGTAAGCATTTTATAGCAGGTATCTTCAATATTGCAGCAGTGGTTGTTTACATTATGATCTAGTACTGCACATAATTCTGTAAGAGGATGAGACATGTCCAGGGCCAGCACTGTTCATACACATATTAGCTTTATCTTTCTACCAATGCATGTGCAAATAATCACATGTATTGATTTTCTGACGGTCCGCAGACTGCTCTCATGCACAATGATGTATGCTGTATGCAGTAGGTCCATACACGAGCACAAGGACATTATCATAGGCTTGTATTGTGAGCCTCTGTCCGCTTGGCCGGCATAAGCAGACCGTTCATTGTCAGTGGTTTATATCCACGATAAGCACCAATGACAAAATGTGTCCTCTGGCCCGGGTGAGTGTGAATGTGTGTGTGTGTGTGTGTAATACATGGTAGTCTATGAACAGCTAGTGTACTCCAGAGCCAGGGCGATGTATGTGTAGCTGAATTAAACAAGGTCGCTCAGTGCAGTGCAAGGCTGACAGCGCGTGCACACACATACACACACACGCACACACACACAGCCGCATGGAGCAGGGTGCAGTGTGTCTTATTCACCTCTCAACCTGACCATGTACAATACAGGAGGGAAAGAACAGTGTCCATGTGATGCACCGTGGACAGCATATAGACCGTGGACTGTATAGATCTACAAATATAGACTGGTCTTTGGATTGGATTTATGTCATTTCAACTATATACTAGTAGGTAAATGTACTTTGGGGTTTTCACTAAGCAATTTGTAGGTTGTTAAAGGAGCTGTAACTGATTTCTCTAAAAATGTGAAAAACAACTAACATTTTCAAAAGTTTGCAGCGGTCCAAAGTTATTCATCAGATACTTGAATCATTCTGAGCTTCCTTATTATTCAGTGCAGTGGGTTTGTAAGTGCTTTTCTCAGCTCTCAGAGACAAGAGAGGCGTTTTGCTGTGACAGTTAAGATAACAGCTAGTATGCTAATGCACATTTCCGGATTATTGGGCAATAAAGTGCTTTCTAACTAGATGCAGACATCATGCAGTGGACATACAGTACTTTAACCTCAAAAATTGCTTATACAATATGTCTACACCAGGGTAAATTTTGCATGGGAACATCAGGTAGGCTCACTAGGTGCACTGTGTAACTTTTCTAGTGGAGGGTTTGTCATCTGTTTGTCTCCATGTTACTGCCTTATTTTATTATTTTATTATTTATTTATTTGATTTTTGTAACTTTCTGTTAAATAAACATTTCTGTGGAGCCCTGGGAGGTTGACTTCTGTTGCAATTTTTGGCACTACAAAAATACATTGAATTGAATGTTCCACGGTATTAAACTTGTTTATCTCCACAGAGACAAGCAGGTGACAAACACTGTTTATCATTGTCATTGTGTCCCCATGGTAACTGCTGAACATTTCACCATAGAGATACAACATCTCCAGCATGATATCACTGCAAAATGTCATTATTCAATCCAAAGATAATGACTGACAACAAGAAGACAATTCATTCAATAAAAAAATTGTGTGTTTTGATCCTTGAACCACATATGACCCCAACACAATTTATTCTTACTCCACTTTTACTGGAATATAAACTCACCATTACGTAATACAGTGCAATCCCTCCATGTTGTCTTTGCTTCTCCTCCCCTCGTCCTATAGACAACCTCCATCCCATCTCCACAAGGCTGCACAGGCTTAGGACGGGCCAATTATTGTCAGTTAGCGGCACGCATATATCTGTCAGTATTTTACTAGGCATTCAGGGTTCAAATGTATTCCATCATCATTTTTACAAGGCTCGCTGAATAGGCTGCAGTTATTTATAGGATGCTGTTTTCCTTTCCATCAGCTCTGTCACCCCATGTTGTATACGGCACCACTCACCTCCACAAAAAACTACAGGGCTAAATCTTCTCATGTATTTAATGATTGCTGTAAATAATTTTGTAGCTTTTTCTAAATGTTGCTTTCCAGGACAGCACAAGGACATGTGATGACGAAAGTGTTTTAGACTATTAGTTTATGAGTGAGGACATACTGTTAAAAGGGTGGAGGCAAGTCGTTATAGTTGTTGCAATGAGTTGAGTTGTGGATTTTGAGAATTTTACTCTGGTAGGTATTGCTTAAAGGTCATATATTTTGGAAAATTGAGTATTGTGAGCTTTTAGCCAAGTTATTGTGCTCAAAAACATACCTGGAGTTGTGTTTTGTTTCGTTCATCCTTTAATATTACAGAGCTCAAAATGCTCTGTTTCACTTTAGGAGACAGAGGTCATTTCTGGGCTGAAATCATCCAAATGATTCTAGTGAAGGTGATTGGAGTTTAAAAACACAGGGGAGCACTTCCTGTATTACCACATGACATCACAAGGTGGAACAGAGTGTTTTCCGTTTGCTAGAAGAACTAAAAATGCAGGGTTTGTGTTTTAAACGTGTGAATGAAACAAAACACAACTCCAGGTATGTTTTCATGAAGAAACTACATTGTAAAAGATCAGAAAACAGCATCATGTCATTAATTATAATAATATAATAATCCACAGTATGGCATTAAATCTGTTCCAATAAAAAACACCTGTAATAAGAAAGATTTAAAAAAGTTTAATGCCATATTGTAGAATATTCTAAGCAAAGGAATATCATCTCCATGGAGACAAACAGGTTTTAACACATCACTTTCTTCTGATGTAGGCTATTATTGCATATACAAATACAGTCCCTGACAAAAGTCTTGTCGCTTATCCATTTTGTAGAAACAAAAGCTTATAACCTGACTTTAAATTAATCGATTGGTTTTAGAAATGTCTCATATGAAAGCTAAAACCCTCCCAAATTATGCTCAATATACTAAAATAAATTTGCTTCACTGAAGAAAGATTGATCATTTAATGAACACAGAAAGGTCAGATTTTGGCAAGACAAAAGTCTTGTCGCCTTGTCATATGATGCACCCAATCCTAGATTACAGCCTCACCTGTGATCAGTTACTGATCAATCAATTAGTGGGTGTGTATAAAAAGAACCCCAGCACACCAGACCTTCACATCAACTGCAACTTGACCTCTGACAACATGCCTAAGCTCCACCCTGAGACCAAAGCGTTAATTATCAAGAGGCTGAAGACCAGATCCACTGCTGAGGTGGCTGACACCTTCAATGTGTCTCAGCGTCAAGTACAAAGAATAAGAAAAAGATCTGAAAAGACTGGAGATGTTTTTGACAAGCCCAGGTACGGCAGACCCCGCAAGACAACTGCTCGGGAGGACCGTTTGTTGATTCGAAAATCCAAGGCCAGCCCCTTTTCCACTGCAGCAGAGCTCCACCAGGCCTGGTCACCTCAAGTCTCTGTGTCAACCAGAACAGTTTGTAGAATTCTGTCTCGAAATGGCCTCCATGGTCGAATCAGTGCACAGAAACCAGCACTAAACAAAAGGCAATCAAAAAACCGTGTGGCATTTGCCAAGGCCCACAGCCTGCTAAAAGGATGGACACTGGAAAAGTGGCAGAAGGTGGATTTCTCAGATGAATCCTCAGTTGAATTACATCACAGCCGCCGCAAATATTGCAGGAGACCTACTGGAGCCCGCATGGATCCAAGATTCACCCAGAAAACAGTTAAGTTTGGTGGCGGAAAAATCATGGTCTGGGGTTACATCCAGTATGGGGGTGTGCGAGACATTTGCAGGGTGGAAGGCAATATCAATAGCCTAAAATATCAAGAAGTATTAGCTACCTCTTACATTCCCAACCATAAAAGGGGTCAAATTTTGCAGCAGGGTGGTGCTCCATCGCATACTTCTATCTCTACATCAAAGTTCCTCAAGGCGAAGAAGATCAAGGTGCTCCAGGACTGGCCAGCCCAGTCACCAGACATGAACATCATTGAGCATGTCTGGGGTAGAATGAAAGAGGAAGCATGGAAGGCAAAACCAAAGAATCTTGATGAACTCTGGGAGGCATGTAAGACTGCTTTCTTTGTATTCCTGATGACTTCATCAACAAATTGTATGAATCATTGTCGAACCGCATGGATGCAGTCCTTCAAGCTCATGGAAGTCATACAAGATATTAAATATGGATCTCACAGCACCACTACTTAATTCACTGATGTTATGTAACATATTTTTGTATTTGAAGTAAATTATTTGTTCAATTTTCTGTAGGCGACAAGACTTTTGTCTTGCCAAAATCTGACCTTTCTGTGTTCATTAAATGATCAATCTTTCTTCAGTGAAGCAAATTTATTTTAGTATATTGAGCATAATTTGGGAGGGTTTTAGCTTTCATATGAGACATTTCTAAAACCAATCGATTAATTTAAAGTCAGGTTATAAGCTTTTGTTTCTACAAAATGGATAAGCGACAAGACTTTTGTCAGGGACTGTACAGCACAACAGCCCTTAACAAAAGAAACAGCTGAAATACACACCATGTCAGTTTAAGACATTATTATGCAGTAGTTCAATACTGTGAAACAAATCACAGCTAAACAATAACAGTATTCCTGTAGCGATCTGTTGGGAAATAGACAGAGAATAGGCGTCAGCGTGGCCATCGTGACGCCGTTTCATAAGCGGTTCATGGAGCCTCCTCCCACACACTGAGGAGGTGTTTGTCAGCGTGTGTGACCTCAACTGATTGCTTTGTTAATGCTTAGACACATTGGCTGAGCTCATTTAGATTGTTCATGAAAATCCTTGTAAAATATCCCTGTTTCTGGAGAGTTCTGTAGATTTTGGAATCAATAAAACACAGACATATTGTGGTATCGGATAATGTTTCTCCCAATGACAAAACACAATATTACACAAATGGACGCAATTTAAAACATATGGATTATTTTGCAATTATATATTTTTGCTGTGGTAATACAGGAAGTGCTCCACTATGTTTTTAAACTCCATACACCTTCACTACAATCATTTGGATCATTTCAGCCCTGGAATTGCTGATCAAAAGGTAAAAGGAGCTGTTCACTTGAAAACTACAGCTTCATGACTTCACAAGGTGGAACAGAACATTTTGAGCTGTGGAAATGTAGATAGACTAATATTAAATTGTTACTCAAACATGTGCGAATGAAAGAAAACACAACTCCAGGTATGTTTTTGATGAAGTAACAACATTCTAACGTGACTAAAAGCTCACAAGAGTCAATTTAGCGTAATATGGGACCTTTAAGAAAAGAACTAGGTGCTTCATTCCCAGATAATAGAGCCCCTTGTTTTGGACCAGTCAGTGAGGTTACATCTTCAATTCTGTATCAGGTGTTTGGGCCCCTTATCACACAACCCTCTTCACTGACCTAGACCTGTACGTGTGCTGCATAGGAACAGAGTGGTCACTTTGCTCTTCATCCTGTCTCTTTCACTCTCAGCTAAACCTAGTGACTGCTTCTCATTGCTTCTCTGACCAGCCAGTCCCTGCTAATTTCTTAGACGTGTCTCTTAAAGGTGGTCATCTCCTCTCGAAAATTCTGATCACATTCAGAACAAAATATATCACTTCTTTTACCGGAGATAAATAATAGTTTGGTGCTTCAATTGTTGATTCTGAGAAAATCAGAGTTGTTTTTCAGTCCTTGTTTTGTGTTATTTTTTTTCTCCTTTTTTAACGTGTAAACAGCCATGTTTGTTTTTGACGCAATCAAACCATGTGTCTCTCAGATTGGTGAGTCACGCCCTCTGAAATCAGGGAGACAGGATTGGACTCTAGATCTACTTATCTTGTGAAGTTCTGTCAAAGTGTGTGGTTCCGGCAGGCCAGGTAATCAATCTCATTGCTGCTGTGACAAGCTCTTTGATTGTCTTTCTGTGGGCCTGTCCTCTGATTCCCAAAAATCTGATCTTGAAGTTAGAGACAAAACCCATTCAGCCCACTTCCACAGGATGCACCAGCACAGACTCTCTCCTCTGCTTCTTTCACTCATGCTTCATTGATGACTTCTTCCCAGGAAACAGTGAGCTCACCAGTTAAAGCTCCATGACAGGAGTCGGACCACAGCACCAGGTCTCGCATTTCTCAATTTCTAGCTGCGTCTATCAAGACCTGAGACAATGAGTGGGGTTCAACTGATCAGCTGTTTTCCACTCTCTCAAATGAAGGCTGTTGTGTTGTGAAGATTTGGTTGTGTGTTTAAACTGGGCTACCTAATTTTCACACCATGAAAGGAGGAAATAGGTGTTTAATTCTGCCTAATATCTTTGTAGTTCTCACAAGTCTTTTGCACATCATTAAAATGTCCTATATTACACTAAATTGACTCTTATGAGCTTCAAGTCACAAACATCAGTAATGTTTTTACCTCCTCAAAAACATACCTGGAGTTTTTGTGAGGTCACAGCATTATTAAAACAGGGTAATATGGGCCCTGTAATATCAACATGCATTCATTTACGAGCTTGTGCATGGCTTTAGAACAACTTTTTTCAGACAGAAGTCAAACTGAGGTGGACTGCCCAAGCGCAGCAAATCAGAGGGCTATTTGCAGCTTACTTCCTGGTTAACGAGAAATAAAAATACTTTTACGGTGACCTTCAGCAGTAAAGTTCCTGCACTCAATATTTTAAGCAGCTCTTAAGGTCAAAATATGTCTGCTGCGTCCTGTCTGCATTTAACTGTGAAGTTTCTCATTGTCTGATGATCAGAAAGTGTGTGTTAGCATACTAGTTGTTGTTAGCTTTACAGCAAAACTCTGAATTTGTCTCTGAGAGTTGTGAAAGGTGCTTATAAACTTAGACAGAGAATAATGAGGATGCTTGGAATGCATAAAGTTATGTGAGGAAAACTTTGGAGCACTGCAAACTTTTTTTTTCTCACATTTTTAAGACTATAAAAATCCTGTGCTGTGGCTTTAAGTGAGGTGGCATTTGGCTGTCCTTTTGAGGATGAAACCAGACATCACAGCTCCAGGTGTGTCTGCCTTGAGTCCTGGAGGTTTTGCAACCCACCAGGAAGTGTTTGAGTCTGGGGCTGAATACAGAGAACATCCTGGGTCCTCTCTGAGCCATAAGTGACTTTTATGACGAAACCTCTTGAAGCCTGGTGGAGTCCATGTTCTACAACTCACTCTAGGAGGTTTTCTGAACTGGAAAAAGTAATACATGTAAAAATCTCTATTCAACAAGGTTGGACCTGGGCGTGACTGCAGTGCGCTATATGTTTTATCCCCAAATTTGCCCCAACTGTGGACATTTTTATAGTAACTTTTAATCTTTTTTTAAGGACGCTTTTATGGACCTTCATCTGGGCATTGTAAATATGGTGTATATTTTATCTAATTAAACTGTTAAACTACTGCATGGTTTGGTAGAATAAACTGACAAAGAATCTGACGTAAGTACAGAGCAGTGGGTGTATGCCGGTAGCAGTGAAAACAAGGGTTGATTGGCAATATGACATCTTGAAAATAAGTGATTAAAGATAACTCAAACACGCACAAAACACTCCAAATACATCTTTAAGAGGGTAAATGAGAAGGGGAAACAACTATAGCATTGTTAAAAGCTCTGAAAAGTAGATTTTGCGTAATAGGTCTGCTTTAAGTTACCGTTTCCTCCTTTTGAATTGCAGTTCAGACATGCACAGTGACAAACTAATGCATACTACTCAAGGTAAAGATGATGCACTTACTTGTGTCGAGCGTCTTACATTTCTTATACATAGTTTCATTTTGTTATTCTCCTAGTATAATCACCTAAGTCAAGGTTTTCAGTATAATTTATTTTTTTTGCTGTAAAAGTCTTTTAAATTGCAGCAAGGTCTGGAGAACAGAATGATACAAAAAAACCAAAAAATAATAATAAAAAAAAAATAAAATAAAATAAACTGCCAAGCTAATATTTTCTCAGTTTATTTAGACATACAGTATTTCTGACACAGCTTCTTTCTCTGTCACCTCTTCACATGTTTTCTCTCACTCCTGTCACATTCTAATCTTATTACTTCGGCCTCACGATATCCACTCGTTTACAAACTCCCTTGATAGATCTCTTCATATGAATGAGAGCGCTGCCCGATGCCAGCAGCACCATTTATCTGTGTGAGTCCAACCATACATCAGACACATGATGAAGTCCGCTCAGTGTCTCCGGGAGCAGCGAAATCCAATAGAAAAGACTGGAGGAAAATCGAATAGAAAAGACTGGAGGCTGTCAGTGTGATTTCAGATCCATGCCACTGTATGCACTGTTACAATGTCTCTCTATTGATTTATGGAATAGTAACCCAGAGGCCAAGTAAAAGCTAAGGTTAAATTGTATTTTTTTCTAAAGCTTTTTATTAGCTGAAAAATGATGGGGCGGCCCAACAAGGACTGTCATTTTAATCTAAGTCTCGAGATAAAAGATTAAAGGGGCACTGTGTAACTTTTCAGTAGGAAAGTTGCTTTCTTGTCGCTATGGTACCTGGAATGTTCCACACTATAACAAACTTACAGCATCTCTGACTCTGACTGTACATTGTTCTGTTACATAAAAAAAATTAAATGGAACTTATGTATCTTCCCTAAAGACAAGTATGTGGCATCACCGGGCAGACCAAGTCAGATCTGTGGAGAGGCGAGCATGCATGTTTTTCAAGATATTTTTCTAGCAATAAAAACAACTGTATTAGAATAAATGTGAGACAGATAAGTTTAATACCAAACTGTGGAACATTTCAAGCAAAGCCATAACATCTCCATGGAGACAAGCATGCGGCATTGCCAAGTTAGATCAGATCTGTGGAGAGGCAAGCCTATTAACAGTAAGAATATGTGCTTTTACAGTTTTTGGAGCAATAAAACACTTGAAATTATGTAAATGTAACATAAACAAGTTTAATGACTATTGTGGAACATTCCAGGCAAAGAAATAACATCTCCATGGAGACAAGCATGCGGCATCACTAAGTTAGTGGTCAGATCTGTGGAGAGGCAAGCCTGTTAACAGTAAGAATGCATAAGTTTCAATGTTTTTGTAGCAATAAAATTCCTGTAATTGAATAAATATAACCTAGATAATGCAATACTGTGGAAGTTTATTCCACAAAGGGAATAAACTTTGCAGTTACAACTAACAATGCAAAATCCACACAAAAATATGGTCTGTAGCCGAGCAGAGAATTAAAAAAGTCTGATGACATTCACGCAAAGAAAGGGACCAACTCAAATGGGGATAAATAATTAGATTTGGGCTGTTTACTTCGAAATGAAAAATAGTGAATGTTTAGACAGAGAGCATTCAGGGACGGCGTGTGCACAGTGGAGGCGCTGGGGAGGGTCCCGCTGATAAACAGAAGAAATGATCAGGCAGATATTAATGAAAAGAAAGGGGAAAAATACAACATTAATTATGCAGTGTTGTTTACTGGGCACTCCACAGCCTGCTCCAACTGTGCACAATCCTTTCAGTTTTTATTGTTTGGCTTGCATAGTTAAACATATGGTTAGTTTTTAGTTTATGCAGCAATTTAAAATATAATGCTTAGAGATTCTGTTGTTGCATGGAGAGTAATTTAAAGTAGTAGTGTAAGGGAGATAAAATATAAATTAATGGCTCATAAAACAGGACAAAATGTATAACTTTGTATTAAAAAGGTCCTTCTCATTTGTTTTTCTGTTATAACTGGAAATGCTTGAGTGTCCTTTACGTAATTGAAATGTAAGCTGGTGCATTGTCATCAAAACACTGCAACTTTCTGTCTCTCTTACAGTAACAGTAAAGCAGTAGTCTAATATATGGCTTTTGTGCATTATTAATTCATTCCATACTACTATAGCTGCAGCTGCCCTATTGATACTTTGCAGTGACGTCATGCTGGAGATGCTCTACATGTGCTCTACATCTCTATGGTGGAATGTTCAGGAGTTTCCATGGTTAAAATAGTTAAAATCATAATGCAAGGCAGCTTGTGGCTGTAAGGTTATTTGAGAAAGACTAGCTTAACAGTACAAATCAGCTCACCTGCTGTAGTTCCAGCTAAAGTCCAGATAAAAGTCTAACAAAACCTCAGGCAGAGTAGTGCCTACAGTTAGCATCACATGGCCAGATAATGTTGTTGACATCAGCTGTAAAGTATCAACAGACTGATAAAGTGAAGCTGACCAGTTTGGACCATTAGCCTCTTTGACCCACCTTTGATCACTCACACTCCATAATGATACTAGGCAAAGTGGATGAAGTGTCTTGCCCAAGGATGCAACAACAGAATGCAGATCTACTGGTCTGAGCAGGTTCCAATGAGCAAGTCACTGTTGTCCCAGAAAACAAACAAACAAACAAACAAACAAACAAACAAACAAACAAACAAACAAAAACAATAAATAAATCCATCCATCCATCCATTTTCTTCTGCTTATCCGGAGCCGGGTTTCGGGGGCAACAGTCTAAGCAGGGACTCCTAGACTTCCTTCACCCCGAACACTTTCTCCAGCTCCTCCGGGGGGACCCCAAGGCGTTCCCAGGCCAGCCGAGAGAAATAGTCCCTCCAGCGTGTCCTGGGTCTTTCCCGGGGCCTCCTCCCAGTGGGACATGCCCAGAACACCTCCCGAGGGAAGCGTCCAGGAGGCATCCGGAACAGATGCCCAAGCCACCTCAGGTGGCTCCTCTCGACGTGGAGGAGCAGCGACTCTACTCCGAGCTCCTCCCATGTGACTGAGCTCCTAACCCTATCTCTAAAGGTGCACCCAGCCACTCTGCGGAGGAAACTCATTTGGCTGCTTATATCAGCGATCTTGTCCTTTCAGTCATTACCCAAAGCTCATGACCTTAGGTGAGGGTAGGAACGTAGATTGAAATCGAGAGCTTTGCCTTTCGGCTCAGCTCCCTCTTCACCACAACGGTCCGATACAGCGACCGCATCACTGCTGACGCTCCACCGATCCACCTGTCAATCTCACGCACCATCCTTCCCTCACTTGTGAACAAAACCCCGAGATACATGAACTCCTCCACTTGAGGCAGGGACTCTCCACCTGCCCTAAGAGGGCAAGCCACCTATTTCCGGTCAAGAACCATGGCCTCAGATTTGGAGGGGCTGATCTTCATCCCAGCTGCTTCACACTTGGCTGCAAACTGCTCCAGTGCACGTTTGAGGTCCCTGTTGGAGGAACCATCAGGACAACATCATCTGCAAATAACAGAGATGAGATCCTGTGGTCTCCAAACCAGATCTCCTCCGGCCCCTGACTGCGCCTAGAAGTTCTGTTCATAAATACAATGAACAGAACCAGTGACAAAGGGCAGCCCTGGTGGAGTCCAACATGCACTGGAAACAGGTCCGACTTACTACCGGCAATGCGAACACAGCTTCTGCTCCGGTCATACAGGGACCGGACAGCCCTTAGCAAAGAGCCCCGGAGCCCAAACTCCCAGAGCACCCCCCACAGGACCCCACGAGGGACACGGTCGAATGCCTTCTCCAGATCCACAAAGCACATGTGGACTGGTTGGGCAAACTCCCATGAACCCTCGAGCACCCGATGGAGAGTATAGAGCTGGTCCAGGGTTCCGCGACCGGGACAAAAACCATGCTGCTCCTCCTGAATCTGAGGTTTGACCATCGGTCGGATTCTCCTCTCCAGTACCCTGGAATAGACCTTTCCGGGGAGGCTGAGGAGTGTGATTCCCCTGTAGTTGGAACACACCCTCTGTCCCCCTTCAGAGGGACCACCACCCCAGTCTGCCAGTCCACAGGTACTGGCCGACCAGGGTGGTGTGGCAGACCAGAGGCACACCAGAGGTACTGTCCCCGACCGCCACGTGATGTTGCAGAAACGTGTCAGCCAAGACAGCCTCACAACATCCAGAGACTTAAGATACTCAGGACGGATCTCATCCACCCCCGGAGCCTTGCCACCGAGGAGCTTGCCAACCACCTCAGTGACTTCAGCCAGGGTGATGGACGAGTCCGCCTCCGAGTCCCCAGCTCCGAGTCTTCTGCTTCCTCCTCAGAAGACGTGACGGTGGGATTGAGGAGATCCTCAAAGTATTCCTTCCACAGTCCGACAACATCCCCAGTGGAGGTCAACAGCTCCCCACCGGTACCGTAAACAGTGTTGGTGAAGCACTGCTTCCCCCTCCTGAGGCGTTGTGCGGTTTGCCAGAAAATGGAGTTTTGTTGTTTTTTGAAAATAAATACAAAAAAACAATAAAACTCCATAAACATTTAACTGTGAAAAAAGTAAAACACAAAAATGGATGTTGAAGTTGAGTTTGTCGGTAATTGAAAACTTTAAGACAAAGTTATGTAACCACATTATGTCATCTGAATATATTTTCCACTTTTCACACTTATGACAGAAAATAAGAGTTCTATGCATCAACAGCATCATTAAGATGACAGGGTACACAATAGATTCAACCATAAAAGCTGTCATTGTTTAAATACATGAGCGCATTGTTGTGTATTAATTAGCTATTTTTTGTTTACAGATTGAATTCTCAATTAGTTATTATTTCTGACCTTCAAAAGCAGCCATGAGGAGCTATAAAGTATGACAATTCTACTTGATTGTCATTCAGAATTATATACAGTATAGGCCTACCACAATTTGTCAAACAATGATACAATACAGAAAAGACCTTTTACTTATAGTTCATTTTCATTATGTATCGGATTAGATTATCTATGACCCTTTAAAATCAAAATGTTAAACATTCTGGAAAGGAGGCGAGTGGTGCCAAAATGAAGCAGACACAATTCATTTTCAGTGAGAAACTGATTTAAATGTGAATGATTTTATGACAAGATAACAAAAGATACAACAATTTTCATAGCTCATCTACTTCTCTGTTAAGAAGGATGGAAAAATAACATTTTCAAGATTTCAAAATTGTATTTGAGTACAATTTATGATAAAATGTAAACTATAACTGTAGCTAAAGTAGTAAACTGCAGTGGGTTCAACTTTTGTGTCAGTATTTGTCCAATAAAACCTAAAAATCTGGACTTTTCCTTTGGCAGAAATGCTTGGTGACTATCATAATCTCCTGTTAAATGAATAAATAAATAATATAAAACATAATTGTATTTTTTTAATCCAGGCTCTGATCTCATTCACATGTATCTGAGTGGTTTTCATTTTCCAAATTTCTTTAGATGTTTCATATTTTGTGATGTTCTGAAGTTAATCTCTGTTTCCCCATTGAAATTACATTATATTTCACTTCACTTTTGCCTCCAGTTGCCTCCATTACGGAATTTAGAATATTTTTGTTTACATATTTTTAAAGGGTCTATTATAACCTTGCTATTCATGGGTTTCAGCCTACTGTTTTGAGGACTTTACCCCCTTCAAATTGTTAATTGTTATGGCAATGGTACTACTTTTTCATCATTCTGAAACTCATGGATACGTTGACAGACCTTTTACTTAAACATAATTCCATTCATTTTCATTATGTATTTGATTAGACGCTCTTTTTCTATTGTAACTATTCAGATTTTGAGAACCCTTTTCCAATCAAAAGATATAATATTGAGTTTTAAATTGTTAATCGCTATGGCCCTACTTTTTCATCATTCTGAAACCCATAGGTACATTCTTATCATAATACGCAGCACAATATTAATACAGTTTATGTAATTACCGGGCTGGTGAGATTACAGGTCCAAGAATAATGCCGGATAATTGCTCTTATGGTTGTACAGAGAGCAGAATAAACATCCGGCTGAATGTATTTGAGGCAATCTGAAGCACTTAGTTGTACGTCGAGAGATAAAATGTCTCGAGAAGTTGTGTAAAAGTGAAAACCTTTCCCTCACCCTGGAGTTTCCATGGCAACAGGTTCTTCTCTGCGCTCCGTACCTGAGTTAGAGAGCGGCTGCAGACAGAAGCACTGAATAAGCACGAATTAATCTTATTTAAAAATACACAAATATGAATCGAGGGAAATGGTTAAAAAAATGGTGTTGTTCTAAATTTAACAGGAAACAAAATGTAAAAAGGTTGAATAAGTCTACCATTCAAACATAAGGGTGGCCATTGCTAACGCTTGAATGCATAATGTATATAGTAATACAAATAGATATTAATATATTAATTAAAAAATCTTACAGCAATGACATACCATTAAATGTTACTTCAACAAAGAGAGATACCAGATACCTCCAAATACTTAAGGTGTGAAGTTTATTGATATGATGCATCTGATTTATACCACTTTTTCTGACACTGATTTATTTATTTATTTATTATTATTATTTTTTCATTATGATGTAGTAAAATGTCCATGTTGTATTCATTTTGTAGATGAATGCCCATTAATGTTCTGTAGTTGGAAATAAGGGTAGGCCCAATAAGCTTTAGCTTCTGAATACACTTGGTCTTTGATTTACTTGTGTTTAACTTGATTTTAAAGTTCTACATACTGAATATGTTTTATTTTATGGGCATCAGACTGAATATAATGGGTGTAGACTGTAATGAGTTATACATTGAGCAAAAAAAATTATATGAAGTGAAATATGGCTGCTTACAAGGAAAAAAAGGATGAAAATATCACAGGACTGAAAACATCACAGATTTCTGTAGAATCAATGAGTGAAGCTCTAAACTGGGCAACACACATATTCTGTTTTATAAGAAATATGAAAGTCAGTTAAAGTTATTTGTCTCAAGTCAAACTCACAAACCATAAGTTACATCAAGTCTCATCCTGAACATCCTCGAGTCACACATCCTGATAATCGACTCTAACTCCTGTTTTCACTTGTGTACCGATCCAGGAAGCTCGGGTTTCAAAGATGCGCCGCTTTTGTTGATGCTTGCGGTGTGTTTGGGGCATTAGATTGGAGGAGTCTGTTGGAGAATGAGCTCCTCTGACCCTCTATTGTCCTGTAGAGTGGGAGAGTGTCCATGATGAGATCTGTGTTCTCCTGTCTCTCACTGTGACAAATGCCTATAGCTCGCATCACGTGACCAGCTTTACGGATCAGTTTGTCAATCCCACTGATGTCCTTTGTGCTGCTGCATCTGTGAAAATCTACACTAGTACCGGTATCTTCAACCACAACCACTTACACACACACGCACACGCACACGCACACACACACACCGCTAGGCCTGTCATAATAACACATTTTGAAGTGTGATATTTCATGAAGAAAATACAATAAACAAAAATTTTAACTGAATTATGCAACTGACCTAGGGACCGTAAAGCAAGATTATTCCCAAAAAGTGTCCTAAATCTAAAAAAAACCTGTAATAATAAGAAAAACACTAGTAGTAGGTTTGAGTCTATGAGTCATAAAAGTTATTTTTACAGCTCAAATCTTCAGTCAGAAAAATAAAAAGCTCCCCACTATTACAAACAAAAAATACTCATAACTGGAGCAACCCCAAAATAACAGTTCCAGCTATCATTACTTGAATGATTGATTATTTTTTTTTATTATAATTATTTATTATTTCATTGATTATACACACCACAAAATCAGCTTCCACCTTTGCATCCCATGGCTTGTATTCAAATGGATTCATAAAGCATCATAAAGCGAAACCAAAACCATATAGCATAATTGCAAATGTCTCTCCCAGGCTTCCTTATCACCACAAACACAGACATTACATCTGAGCATGTCATATTTTCCACTTCTGACAAACACGTGAATGCTTTTCGTAACCACCCCATTCTTTCATTATACACCACTTCAAAACCTTTGCAATCCACTGCTTCTAAAGAAAGGTATAGAGGAATACAAGGTGTTGTTCCAACTGATTAGCCTCTCCCAGTCTAATACAAAAAACAGGGAGCATGTCTAGAGTCTTATGCATAAATCAACACGTATAATCGCAATATGAAAATCAGCCTGGTGAGTAGTTTCTTTTCTTGTATCCAAAATGAGAAGGTGGAAAAAGTAGTCCCAGATGTACTATTTCAGGTTGCAGGAAATGTCTTTTATAGAGTTAATGAACCTAATCACAAGTCCCTCTCCTCTGTCACATCAGCGCATTGACTGATTGAGGAGAAATTTGGGCCAATCAGAGCCGGAGTTTCCTCTGAGTCGCTATGACAACAACAGCCTCTGACAGCAGGAAATAAGGTCGGGTGATGTGAGCAAAAATAGAGGTGGGAATCGGACTGAAAGGTCTGTCTATTCTTCAGGGCGAAAAAAGGACTCTTCTGTAGCCTATAACCTGCAGGATTAAACAGAATTATTACATGAAAAAATGCCCATGCTGACGCTGTTATTGTAGTAGTTGGTTAAGAGAAAATAATTTGACATTTATTTATACATTTCTACTGTAACCGTGTAGGAGGCTTAGGGTCCCCTCCAAATTTCTCATGGTAATTCTGGCATTAAAATTCAGACAATCCAGACTAATATCTCTCTGTATTTTTTATACAGATTAATGTCAGTCCGGTCCTCACATCCTCCATGTATCTATAGACTGTATAAAGAACAGGACTAAGGGAGCGTGACGTCACCCATAGTGTTCGGCTCCAGTCAACTAGCAGTTACAGAAGCGAATTTGGAGCCAGGTCCATATTAGAAATGTATTTACATACACAATAGCAAAATAAAAACACCAGGATCATGTAGAGTGGGTTAATATGAACATTTTAAGACCAAAATGACGATGCTCACTGCAGCAATTACAGTAAAATCAACTGGAAACAGAGTAGATGGAGCGGGAAGCGCACCCATGAACACTTTCCATTTGAAACTCAGTGGCTCGTGGGTTAGCCATGTCCATTTAGAGCTAGAGTTAGTGCTTTGCTCAGTGAAGCTGCAGAAATCCACAGTGTTTTTCAGCCCCCTGTTTTATATGGATCCCAGGCATTTACTGGGTTGACAAAGTTAGCATTTTCTGAGATTATACACTGTTTCTCTTAAAATATATGTAACCAAGCAACCAAACATGACCAAAGCGGCAGGTGCAGTCTGTAAAGTAGTGAACAGGAGCACACCTGTCAGTCTTTAGTAGGACTGTTAATGATCCACACCTGTCCAGAGCAGAGGGCTGGGTCTGTCTGTGTCCATTAACCACACACTTACTCTACTATAAAATCACACCTCTGATTATTGAGACTCATTCTCAACTCTTTTATTCAAAATTACTGATTCAATGTTTTTTTTTTTCTGCCAGTGCTTGTAGCCTAATGTTGGTTTCAAAAATAAAGTATTGCATTTATAACTTTTCACATTTTTCTTGGTATTAAAATCTAATCTAATATTTAATGAGACCAACCTGTAACCTTATTCAAATCCAACAATGATCTTACCCTTTAAAAATCTTGAAAGACTGAGTGCATCTGTAATCCTCCCATCAGTCTATCATTCTCTCTAAAGAAGATATCTTTGGTTCAGTTTTAAAAACAAAAACATATCCTGAGAGCACTCAAATCTCGACAACCCCAAAACATGCACAATGGAGCTCAACAGTGACTGCCCACTCCCCGGTTCCGTAACAAACTTTCTCATTTATTTTTCATGATAAACCACCAAATTATTAATGCATTTCACTGAATCTTGAGTTTTAAATGTGCTTTTTGAACCTGTGAATGTGTTATATTAGTTAACACGTAGCTGGTTAGTATCCGCAATATCTGTGTGAAAAATGAATGGAAAATATTTACTTCGGGAAGCTCTATAGGTATCATCCTCCAGCTAAGATAGTCCTGACCAAGCCTAGGTCAAGATCTGGAGATGGATCCCCAGGAAGTACAGTTTGCCCCAAACTGTATGGATCAAATGTACAGGACAAATTTCTCTACATTCTCCTTATTACATATGTTTAACCTTAAGTGGATGATTATTTTATTTTACATTTCCTCCCCACATCCCTACTTAAGACACTCAAATTAACTTACAATGAACTGAATCCTGTATGAATCATTATGCACATTGGTGTTGCCTTCGTGACCCCAACAATCATGAAGAACACTGCCTTGATTTCTTCATTTAAATTCACTCAAATGTCCCTCACAATTTTTATTATCGCCATGTCTCTATACGTCACCCCAGTCAGGTCTATGGAGTGATGTCATATACACTGTTAACCTCTGCAATGGTGGAGCTCAACCTTTAGCCCACAGAATAATTACCCAAGCTTTTCTAATTAGTCTCCAGCCTTTTTGATCACTGCATCTTGTTATTCACCGGCACGACTTGGTATATGGCTCTTTCTTTGCCCTCTGGAAATAGCCAAATCATTTGAGTTCTCATGCGATGATTTACAGTTATTGCGAGACGAGGACGGGGGTAGGTAATTTGCAGATGAAGACGAGCGGAAGGGTTCAAGTGTGTAACTCATTTCCACCTTCACTTCCTCCTTCTTGGTCTCCTCTCCTCCCACATATGACAGTAATAACTCACTAGTGACACTTGTGTCCTCAGCTGACTATGTAGCCTCCAGCGCAACAGCGGCCATCTTGGCTCTCAAGGTTGTTCTCGTGTTAAAATGCATCATAGTTGTGTGTGTTTAAAAATGCTGATGTGCAGGGAGATGGGAGTTTTGAATATTTGTGTGTATGAAAATGAAGGATTTTCTGAGATTTAGGGCTAAAAGCTTTAAGAAAAAATATGTCTCAACTACGGTTTGCTGGGTTCGTACATTATAAGACAGGATAATTTGTTGTTTTAACTTCTTGGGTTACAGTAACGTGTATTTACCTTGTTGACATGTTTCGGCTGCTGCTGCGAGCCATCTTCAGAACTGTCACCGGTGTTGGTGGTGACGTGTCGTATATCAGCAGTTGTTACTTCCTGTAGGCGTGGTCAGCCTGATTGACCTGGCAGGTCGCTCAGACTGACCACGCCTCCCGTCGCCTGGTGCTCTCTGGAGGAGGGTGTCCCAGGTTGTGTGAAAGGAGGAACGCTCCGTCATCACGGTTAATGCTGTCCGTGCCTCGTTTGCCTACAGGAAGTAACAATAGCTGATATAGGACATGTCCCCATCAGCACAGTTCTGAAGATGGCTCGCAGCAGCAGCCGAAACATGTCAATAAGGTAAATACACGTTACTGTATTGTCTTAAAAAAGAACCAGAGAAGTTAAAGTACATAAGAAGACAAAATGAACATCTTTGCTTTAATTTGTTGTTTGCTGAGAAATTTCTAAAATACTCAGTATTTGTGTCTTCAAATAGCTATTTTGATTTGTGATTCACTGAGCAGCACTAGTGAAAATTATGTTCTGAAATTAGGATTTTGACTTTAACTTTGAAACTTTTGAAAACAAGCAGGTGACATCACCGGGCCAACGTACAGGTCAGATTTGTGGAGTGGTGGCTCTGCTAACACTAAGAAAACATGTTTTTCAAGTATTTCTTGCAACAAAAACAGTAGTAGCTGGGAAAAGGCAAGAAGTATGTAGAACATTCCAGACAAACAAATATCATCTCCAGACAAGAAAATGGTGGACCATTCAGCAGAAACATTACATATTGCACCTTTAAAAGCCTTTTAAAAGACTGGCGTTATGAGACAAAAACTGGCAACTACTGCCCACTGGCATAAAATTCAACATATTCACTTGCTTTAGGTTGAATGTGTGTGTCCCTTTCTTTATTTATCAACATTTGTGGAGTACCTCTTTTGGGTATTTATTTAAAAACAGTGAACCACCCAATAAAATGCAAACATCATAGAAAAAAAATCCTGAAAGCCCCTGCCTGCTTTAATAATGTTGCATGTTCTATTTATACTTTATAATTTATACTATTGATTCTGTTTAAAATGAACCATGTGTTGTGCCCATTTTTCTTGTGGAATCAATATTTTGTGTGCATTCTTTTTTATCTATTTGTGATGTATCATTTTAAAGTATCAATGCCCTAACTTGGAAGATTATGACCATATATAAAGCCACCTCAGACTGACACACACAGGTGAGACAGATGGAGGATGTGGATGCCAAGTCGCAGAGAAATTTACACATCAAAAGCACCTGGCAACATTTCAGCCAGGTGAACTGTTGCATCTGTGCGTTTTCAGCAGATTTTGAGACATTATTCGCTCTATATGCTCGGATGAAATACAGTGGTGGAAGAAGTATTCCATCTTCTTACTAAAGTAAAAGTGCAGATACTGGAGCAAAAAAATAAAAGTAAAGTAAAAGTAAAACTATTATATGAAAAAACTACTTGAGTAAAAATATTAAAGTACCTGTTTAAAAATGTACTTACAGAGTAAAAAATTAAAGTATTTTGCTTAGAATTTGAGGTTGAATAAATCTTGAATTTAATCAATTGTCTTTTCCCAGCTGTTTTTATTTGTATGTAGTGGAGTGGAAAGTACAGATACCTGCTCTCAAATGTAGTGAAGTAAAAGTAAAAAGTATCCACTTTAAAATCTTCTTAAGTAAAGTGCATATACCTAAAAAGTACACTTAAATACCGTACTTTACTACTTTTACTTCATTATGTACTACCACTGTATTTCAACCAAGTGAACTTTTGCATCTATGCGTTTTCACCAGATTCTGACATTAGTCACTCTACTAGTATATGCTCAGATGAAATGTAATAATAGGAAACTGCAATGACGATCAAATGTAGGAAGATCAAATAATACTTTCGTTCACAGTGCAGAAAAGAGATCAGAGTTACCATGACGAGCACATTTCCTGGCAACCCTATTTCTGGAGCTGAGAGAAAAAAATACTATAGAGGCTGGTCCACTTTCCAGTAAAAAGAATTCAGAGGGCTTATGTCACAGAATAACATACTGACAAACAAACAGACCTTGAGTGATTTGGGGTCACAGCTCACATATACAGGCTGGCAGCAGCTCTACAGGTTAATCTATAGGAGCTGGTTTGTTGCTTACTGAAATGCATTTGTGAGTCCTTGGTAGAGCTGAAAAAGTGGATACCCAGATAATAATCAACTAAACTATCCAAACTAAATATTCACTTGTATTGATACTGAAAAAATAGATAAATGGAGAAAAAAATGGACCTTTCCAGAAAAATCTAAAAATTACCTTGTATTAAATCGCATTCTAGTTTTTGGTAGATGGTATAGAGCATCATGCCTTTCCCTATATTGCGTTTGAAATGTTAATATAGCAACAACACTAGTTCAAGACAAGATTGTGGCATTTGTGTAGGCTACAGGGTCAAAGAGGCTAATGGCAAGATACACTATATTGCCAAAAGTATTTGCTCACCTGCCTTGACTGACATATAAACTTAAGTAACATCCCATTCTTAATCCATAGGGTTTAATATGACGTCGGTCCACCCTTTACAGCTATAACAGCTTCAGCTCTTCTGGGAAGGCTGTCCACAAGGTTTAGGAGTGTGTTTATGGGAATATTTGACCACTGTTCCAGAAGTGCATTTATGAGGTCACACACTGATGTTGGACGAGAAGGCCTGGCTCTCAGTCTCCGCTCTAATTCATCCCAAAGGTTCTGTCGGGTTAAGGTCAGGACTCTGTGGGGGCCAGTCACGTTCATCCACACCAAACTCTCTCATCCATGTCTTTATGGACCTTGCTTTGTGCACTGGTGCACAGTCATGTTGGAAGAGGAAGAGGCCATCTCCAAATGTTCCCACAAAGTTAGGAGCATGGAATTGTCCAAAATCTCTTGGTATGCTGAAGCATTCAGAGTTCCTTTCACTGGAACTAAGGGGCCAAGCCCAGCTCCTGAAAAACAACCCCACATCGTAATCCCCCCTCCACCAAACTTTACACTTGGCACAATGCAGTCAGACAAATACTGTTCTCCTGGCAACTGCCAAACCCAGACTCGTCCATCAGATTGCCAGATGGAGAAGTGTGATTTGTCACTCCAGAGAACATGTCTCTACTGCTCTAGAGTCCAGTGGCTTTGTGCTTTACACCACTGCATCCGACGCAAGTTGCATTGCACTTGGTGATGTATGGGTTGGATGCAGCTGCTTGGGCATGGAAACCCATTCCATGAATCTCTCTACGCACTGTTCTTGAGCTAATCTGAAGGCCACATGAAGTTTGGAGGTCTGTACGTGGCCTACCACTTCGTGGCTGAGTTGCTGTCATTCCCAATCGCTTCCACTTTGTTATAATACCACTGACAGTTGACTGTGGAATATTTAGGACTGAGGAAATTTCACAACTGGACTTGTTGCACAGGTGGCATCCTATCACAGTACCACGCTGGAATTCACTGAGCTCCTGAGAGCGACACATTCTTTCACAAATGTTTGTAGAAACAGTCTGCAGGCCCAGGTGCTTGATTTTATACACCTGTGGCAATAGAAGTGACTGAAACACCTGATTTCCATTATTTGGATGAGTGAGTGAAAACTTTTGGCAATATAGTGTATGTCTGCCATTAGTTTGGCCCATGCCAGATGTGACTGCAGATGTTTATTCCAGATGTATAAGGAACAGTGCGATTGTTCTAACAAGCATCCACACTTCAAACTCCATCCCATGCTTTTGAAATCAGAAACACCTGACTGTACTCAAGGCAGTCCTGCGTGATGACTCATGGTACTTGAAACTCCAGTGACAAATCTAGGCAGCACACAAAATGCACAAAGCTTCAGATTTACCTAGTTTGCTCTAAAATTGCCAAAAAGGACTAAGGACAATAGAC
Organism: Taenioides sp. WSHXM2023; assembly: GCA_029959045.1. Classification (NCBI taxonomy): domain Eukaryota; kingdom Metazoa; phylum Chordata; class Actinopteri; order Gobiiformes; family Gobiidae; genus Taenioides; species Taenioides sp. WSHXM2023. Next base: position 11,620,069 of record CM057085.1, read on the forward strand.
AATGTCATCAAAACACCATAGACAAAGTTAAGTTGCAAAAATCAAAGTTGATTTATTTTCACTTTAAGTCATAACTTTTTAATGCTGAAGTATGATGAGCTTCAACATTTTACACTGTCTTTACTGTGTCTAAACTAAATAAATATTGTTGGCAAAAACAAGAGTTGCAGACTTTGATTGACTTTTGAAAAATAAGCACCCAAACTGGCCTGAGGCTGACCCTGACGGAGGCTCCCACAGACTGACTCATTTCTTACTGCTCTGTCAGGAAGTCAACAACATTTTTTATTTTTTTTTTACCTTGAATATATTTTAAAGTCCTACATTATTCATTATTCACACTTTCTGAACTAGTTTTTCACTGAAAAGTCAAGTAGTGTAAATAAGGCTAAAAACATTGTCTTCTCACTGCATCTTGTGAAATTAGTGCTAAATTGATCAATATGATTCTGGGGAAAGTGTAAGAAATTAAAACTATCATAAAATACCATAAAATACCATAAAATACCATAAAAGGAGGAAGTAGCTGTATTTAAGCTTATCTATTCCTAAAGCTCTCACAAATCTGTATTGCATAATTATTTTGGGCACAAGTGCGACCGATTTTCAAATTAAATGTGGAAGGATTTAATCAAAAAGTACTTTTTATCAATAACACTCCTGGGGGAGATTTACAGTTACAGAAGCAAAACTGGATAATTGAGCTTTAATGACATCACAAACTATGAAAAGAGGTTCCCTGAATAGGATTCAAGCGACTGTAACATGTAAACAACAGATTATAATAGGACCAATAAACTACCAATGTTTTTTCAGACATTATATCACTGTAATAGTAGTAGTAGAAGTAATACTGAGAGTAATAGTGAAAGTTCTCACAGTAGTAGTAGTAGTACTAGTTAAAGGTCCTATATTACGCAAAACTGATTCTTGTGAACATACCTAGAGTTATGTTTTGTTTCATTCATCGCTTTATTATTAGTCTGTCTACATCTTCAAAGCTCAAAATGTTCTGTTCCACCTTGTGATGTCATGCAGTAGCAGTTTTCAAGTTAACAGCTCCTTTTACCTTTAGTTGAGTAGAGATTGCAGGGCTGAAATCACCCAAGTGATTCTAGTGAAAGTGTATGGAGTTCAAAAACACAGTGAAGCACTTCCTGTATTCCCACATGACATCACAAAGTGGAACAGAATGTTTTCTCTCTGAGAGAAAAACTCAACCTAAATATGCAGGATTTATTTGTTACGTGTGAATGAATGACTCCAAGTATGTTTTTGATGAGGAAGCAACATTATAACGTTATATGGGCGATTTAAATTCTCACAGTATATTGTACATAAAAGAGTCTTATCATTTGAAAAAGTCCACGTTAGCTAACAAAGTATCGTACACTCACCTCTGTCAAATCAAGGAGATGGTCTGTCTGTAGCTCCATAATATTTTTCCAAAACAACCCCTGTGTGTTGTAATTCACAGCTACACTTTGTCAGGGCTCTTATAATGCTCCAGCAGCTCTCCTCTGCTCTAATGATCCCAGTAAATCTCTCCCACAAGTGGACAAGAGCCGGAGGAGCTGGGAGCCGACCCAGGGCCCAGAGAGCTGAACAGGGATGGCTGTAAACATGGAGATCAGGGCCCTGCACCTGGGAAGGACTGGACCTCTCTCCCCAGGGCTGCATAAGGAAACAGGAGAGGTGTGAGGGAGAGAGGGGCAGAGAGGAGAGGGAGAGAGAGAGAGGGGTGAAACAGAAACAGGGTGAGTGAGTGAGAGAGTGAGAGGGGGAGAGAAAATAAAGGGGAGTGTGAGGGAGAGAGGGAGGAGAGTGAGGAGGGAGAGAGAGTGTGAAGGAGAGAGAGGGGGAGACGGAGAGTGAATGCGGGAGGTAAGAGAGAGACAGAGAGAGGGGAGGGGAGAAAGACAATGAGGGAGGGAGAGGGGGAGAGAAGAAAGAGAGAGAATGAGGAAGAGAGAGAGAGAGAGAGTGAATAAGGGAGGATGCAAGGGAGAGTGACACAAGGAGAGAGAAAAAAGAGAGAGAATGAGAGGGGGAATGAAGAGGAGAGATAGTGGGAAACAGAATGAGGAAGAGTGTGATGCAAGAAAGAATGAGAGGGAGGGAGGGAGGGAGGGAGAGAGAGAGGGAGGGAGAGACAAATGGAAGCAAGAGAGAGGGAGGCGAGGGGATGCAGAGAAAGAGAGATTGATAGTGGAGAGAGAATGAGAGTGAGGGAGAGAGTGCTTTGGGACAGTTTTAAGAGTTAGAGTTTGAGTATAAATGAAAAAGGGTTGTTTTTGTATTAAAGAAATGTCTAAGTTGGCCTGAATGATTGTTAAATGTTTGCCGAAAGGTTTATAGTCAGATCCTAAATAATCCAAACAGAAAAAAGTATTTGTATTATTTTGAGCAAACCATTTCCATCCATCTTTTGGCTGTTCAATTTAGTCAAAAATTTAAGAACGATTGGGAAAAAATATGTAACACATTTACTCCAGGGCAAAAAAACAACAACACATTTCCCTCAAAACAACTCAGCTCTTACTATTACTGACTGACATCCAAATCCAAATCCACTTTATTTATACAGCACATTTTACAAACAAAGCAGTTTCCAAAGTGCTGCACAGAGATCATAAATGAAGACAACAAAAAGGTAAATTACTAAAATTTGGTCATACTAGCAAAAGCAAATTTTGGTGGAGGGGGGGATTATGGTATGGGGTTGTTTTTCAGTATCTGGGCTTGGCCCCTTAGTTCCAGTGAAAGGAACTCTGAATGCTTCAGCATTCCAAGAGATTTTGGACAGTTCCATGCTCCCAACTTTGTTTTTTGGACAGCCTTCCCAGAAGAGTTGAAGCTGCAAAGGGTGGACTGACGTCATATTAAACCCTATGGATTAAGAATGGGATGTCACTTAAATTCATATGTGAGTCAAGGCAGGTGAGCAAATACTTTTGGCAATATAGTGCAGCAGTAAATAAGTAAAATAAATAAGATAAATAAAATAAATCAAAAATATAGAGAACCACACAACCCACTTTTAAAAGCCACACTTCACTGTGGGGGCGGACGTGGGGGGGCAGAGTGTTCCAGAGCTTGGGGCTGGTCACAGAAGGACCTGTCCCCCCTGTTTGTATTACTAGTTTGTCTCAAATGTTCCACAGTATGGCATTAAACTCGTCTATCTTGCATGTATTCAACATCCTATGCAAAAAGTAACATCACCAAAGAGACAAGCAGGTGGTGGACCCTCAACCAGAAAAGTTGCATAGTGTGCCATTAAAGGGCTCATATTACACTTTTTTTTTGATCTGTTATAATGTTTTTTCCTCTTGAAAAACATACCTGGAGTTGTGTTTTGTTTCATTCACACATGTTTAACACACAAATCCTACATATTTAGGCTGAGTGCCATGTGGCAGTACAGGAAGTGTTCCACTGTTACTTTAAACTCCATACATCTTCACTTGAATAATGTGGATGATTTGAGCCCTGAAATTGCCAACTTCTATTGAACAAAAGGTAAAGTAAGCTGTTTACTTTTTAAAACTACAACTTCATGACATCACAAGGTGGGACAGAGCATTTTGAGCTTTGAAGGTGTAGTCAGTCTAATAATAAAGGATTACTAAGACATGTGTAAATGAAACAAAACACAACTCCAGGTATGTTTTTGAGGAGGTAACAAGATTATAACTTGACTTAAAACTCACAAGAGTCAATTTTGCATAATATAGGACACCTCTAAACCAAAAATACCTGAACCTCCCTTACTGCTCTACATCTTGACTGGACTGAAACTTATTTGACATTCAACGCTTGATGCCTCTTGTGCATTTTTTATTGATCATGGCAGCCACTACCTCAGATAACCTCCCCCCTGATCCTGTTATATGGTTCAAATATTGTCCATAAAATGTAGCTTGTGGCTAAAAAGAAAAATGACAGATGAAATCACGCTGCAGCAATTATTAAAGTATACGAGACCCGCCCCCCTTTTTATGTCCATTGGCATCTGGCAGTTGATATGTCCTTATAAAACCCTGATCTATGCCAAGTGAATTATAGCCTCTTCTGCCACTGCCCCAAACCACCACTGTGCCCCGCTCCCCTTTCTCGTGTCTTTGAAATCTGAAAAAATGAGTTGCCAATACAGTCATCAATATGTGTTCATCTAATAAATGCACAATCTTGCAAAAATAAAATGGAGATTCATTTACAGTCAGCTGCCATATTGAAAACTATTGATTGTCTCTGAGCTGGAGTCTGCAGTATTTGTAGTCATAGTAGTAGTAGTAGTAGCAGTTATGGTGCTAGAGGGATGTAATACTCTATAATCTTTCTTTTTTCAGTTTCCAAAAAGTACCAAGAGCCAAAGGGCGTTGAATGGTTTTGAATGACCTGCTGCACACAGAGAATATGCAATTGGACAAAGTATTTCTATTCACCTTGAAGTATCACAGTATCAAGTGCACGCAGATAGGACCTCAGACTGAAGCTTTATACTGTGGAACATTACAGCCAAAGAGACAAGCTTTGCATAGAAACAAGTAACCAAGAGGCAGGTTTGTGGAGATGCAAGCCTGCTCTGTGTAAAGATGCATGTTTATCTACTTTTTTCTATTAAAAAAAAAAAACATCCAAAATGAAACAATTTTAGTCTTTATTTATTTTTTAGGTTAAAAAAACAAAACAAAACATAGTAAGGCTTTAAAGCTAATTTATTTATTCAAAGACGCTTATTGTGCAACGTTCCTGCGCCTTTTAGCTTTACAGTGTTGTGTTTTTTAGTTGATTGTAAATACTTATTATTATTTATCTTGATTTTGATGCATGCTCTTATTTTCCTACTGTTTCTGAAACTTGCGTTGTGACACTGCAATTTCCCCATTGTGGGACAAATAAAGGATTATCTTATCTTATCTTATCTTATTCACAGATTTGTCAACACTCGCAAACAGTTTATTACTCAGAGCAGACATGTTCATGGCCTTCAGACCAGTTTTTCTTGGCCCTCAGGCTGAATTGGCCCCGTATTACCTTAAGCAGTACGTTTTACTTGAAAATCTGCCTTGATAAAGCCAATATCAACAATTTAGTGTATCCTTTTGAGGATCTAAACTTGAATAAAATCAAGTCATTCTAACCTGGTTTAAATGCACATATTTCAGATATTCCAGTCTATGGCCCTCTGCTTTGTTTCTGTTTTGATATGTGGCCCTTGATAAAAACTTTGGACACCCCTGACTTAGACCTTATAACAACAAACTTTAAAAGCAGCTTCACATGAATAAAATTATTTACATTTTTATTTTTTAACATAAGAGAAGCACAATTGAGAAACTAATGCTTTTAGGATTCTTATGAGAACGCCAAAAACATACAACACAAAATAGTCCAAATAAAATAAGCATTTAATCATACTTTTTGTAATGTTTGGACTCATCCTAAGCTTTCATTATATTTGAATGTTGTGCTAAATATCACTAAAGCCTTGTTCTTTCCCAGTCCTCAGTATAGTGGACAGAGACAGTGAAACAATGTTAGTCTCTTGTGTTTTTGGGAGGGCCTCAGTCTTTGCACCAAAGTAACACAGAGACGACTATAACATGCACTGCGAGCCAGCACAGTGTCCCATCCCACACCTCATAACCTTGACGCCATCTTCAACCCCCAGTATGAAAAACGCCCTTGGGACGGGGGAGGGATCTGAACTACAATAGAACCATAGCAGAGGTGCCCAATGGAAGTCAATACAAGGTGAAAGACAATGAGAAACACTGGATTTAAAGGGCTTCAGAGGAGGGAGGAGGAGGAGTATGTAGGGAAGAGGAGGAGGAGCGTAGGAAAGGATGTCAGAAAGGTCACTAGGCAAAAATGATGAAGTCATCTGTATTAGATTTTTCCAAGGCGGTTTCAGAGACTGATGCTGGCTGCTGTCCAGAGAGGTGAGGCGCTTAGGTACCTGCAGCCCCGCTCACATTAGCTGCTCATTAGTTTTCTACATTCACACCCAGTTTTAATCAATATTGAGCACTGAAGGCTTGTACAGAGATACACAGCTACATTCTGGGCAAACATCGGCAAAGATAACAGCAAAATAAATTACTTGAGGCGTTTTGAAATATGAAGTGGTTTTGGTGTGCTTTAGCCAAAAGTCTGGGGAAAGGTTTAAAAGTGGTGGACCTCTTTCTCCCTTTGGGCTATTAACAATTATAATGGCAGTTCATTTAACAAATATAAACCCATTACATGCACAAGCACCTATTTTCTAAGTGGAGCAGGTATTTGTGTAGGTAATTGTGTTTGCGGAGGGAATGCGTAATTGTACGATTGTGATTGTAAGAGATCTTTACCAAAGTACATTTTTTAAAAAGGTGCACCACATAACATTGCTTTGTCTTGAATGTTCCACAGTATAGATTAACATTACAGTTCAGATCCGTGGAGAGTTGCCCCTATTCACAGAAGGAAGTATTGTATTTTTGAGCAATAGAAACACCTGTAATGAATAAATGCTAGATGTTTAATGTCATACCATGGAACATTATGAACTGAGCAATAACATCTCCATGGAGACAAGCGAGTAACAGACCCTCCGTCAGAGCTGCGCAGTGCACCTTTACATTCAAACTGTAGTATTTTTCTATACAGTCATAATACATCATACAGTCATAATGCAATGAAATCATGCTTTCCAGTTATAGAAAACATAACTATACTGTATATTGTGACAATATCATCCACAACATGTGTATTTAAATACTGCTTTACTCAATAGCACAAAGAGAATAACTTTTCATTTTATTTTACTACTGTCCTTTCTTCATGACACAATTATAGTCACAATTATTATTTCTTCTCATAAATTACTGTTATATGAAGGGTTTAGCACACTTTTACTCAATAAACTAAAAGATGATTATTACGTGCCATTTCACAGCATGATAAAAAGGACACATAAACGGGTATAGAGTAAACAAATACTATACTACTCTGAGAAGATCAATTTTATTAAAAAGATACTACTAAAAATACTATCTTAAAAACATGAAAAAATACATTCCGGCATTCTAATTATTCACAATGAGCTTATAAGCACTTTTCACAAACAAGGTTTTGCTCTCAGGGTAATGCTAAGAATTATTAGCATGCTAACAGAAAACATTATAGCATAGATTTAAGTAAATGAGTGCATACCTTCCTGTGTATCTAATGTGAAAGCAACCTGATGACTATTTCCAATCCCATCTTGCTGCAGAAATCGAATTTGGAGTGTCTTGTCGCACAGTGGACACAGTGAATAATCAATTTTCTGCTTTCACTGTCACCGAGGTATTTCTTTGGTCTGGCGGTTCACTCAAGTACACGCCGTCCATCCTCACATCCGTCCGACTGCTCCTCAGAGCCACTTTGTGAAAATCCAATAAAGCTTCTGAAAAGTTTGGAGAATGTGTCTTCCTCCAGGACCCCGAGCGCTCCCCTGACCCCCCTTTGTGCTGCTAAACCACTGATGCAACAAATAGGCAATCCAGTCTCCTCTGCAGTCACACCACAACGCTGCTCTGGGAACCTCTGTCACAAACACTTAGCGCTCTTTGGACATTATAATATCGATTGGACTTCATAATGTTGTAATAAGTGATGCAAGAGTAACACATGTAGCGTTTATAGACCACTTGTGTCACAATGCTGGGTTCTCTAGGGGCTTTAACAGAAAAAGTACAAAGGGTTTCAGCTTGTCATGTGCAACATTTTGAGGACTTTTCCCCCCTTTTTCTTATTCAAAAGATATAATATTTTGTACACACACACACGCACACGCACACACACACACGCACACACACACACACACACACACACCAGTGTACTCAGACACTGGGAACAAGGTGGGTTACGTGTCTTGCCCAAGGACACAACAACAGCTTTCATCTGTGGGTCAGTGGATCTGACTGCTCAATGATGATGTTTATGTCGAAAGTGGGATTTGAACTGGCAACCTTTAGGTCAGTGGACAAACACTCAGCTGAGCTATAGTACGCTATTACCAATTTGAAAAACTTCAGTGGCACACAGCAAATGTGTTTTTATGGGTGAAAAAAATACCTTGAAATATACATAATATATAAATATGTGTTCTTACTGTATATAAATCATTTTAATACCATACTGTGGAATGTTCTAGGACATAGGCAGGTGGTAGAAAAGTTAAAAGTTACACTGTGTACTTTTACAATATAAACCAAATGTAGAAGAGACATTTTTATAAAAATTCTACCATAAAAAAAAACCAGAAAGATAGCGTATAATATGGAACTCATTGCAAGCTGCTGTTTTTTTCTTGAAATAATCCCCCAAATAAACAAAAGCTCTGAAAATATGTATAACTTTTACACTATTGTAGACTTGTATTGTATGATATTATATAAGCCACACTTCAAAGGTGCATTGTGAGAAACCTTTCTATCTTCATGGAGACCAATCCAGACCAAGTTACAGGTCAGATCTGTGGAGAGGACATCCCGCTCTAGTCAGAATGCCTGTTTTTATAGGTATTTTTGAGCTATAAAACCACCTGTAATTGAATAAATGTAAGGCAGAGCTGTTTAACGTCATACTGTGGAACATTCCATGCAAAGCAATGATCCATAGAAACAAGCAGGTGACGGACCACCAAAAAAAGTTACACAATGCACCTTTAAGCATGGCCTTACCTCTGCCTAGTCTTCAGTATTAAACACATATTTCTCTCACAATAAGAGTGGGATGACTGATTGCAGCGTCTTGACCTGCAGACAGGAGCCCAGACGAGCCCCTCACTGTGGCTTTATTTACTCATCAATGATGTTTACCAGCGCCTAAGAGATTGAAGTTGGGACATCAGGGAGAGGTTTTTATTGCCCCGGGGGTCTTTTGTATTCTGCCCTACCCACTGCAAAAAGCTTTCTATTGATTAGCTCAGACCAGTGAAGAGGCTTTGGACACAACGGCCAAGAGACAGAAGCGTATTAGCAGTCATTGTTTTGTGAAGTTATGTGGAAATGCCTTTATGAGAGATTTTTTTATGTTATGTTATGTTATATTGTCTTTTTACTCTGCTGTGTTATGATATATCGTAGGTATTTTTGCTTAAAGGTGCACTATATAACTTTTCTTTTTGGTTTGGGGTCTGTCTGTCTGTGAAAGGGGTCGCCTCGCCACAGATCTGACCTGTAACTTGGTCTGATTTGGTCTCCATGAAAATAGAAAGGTTTGATTTCATACTGTGAAACGTGTATGAAATGTGATGGACTCTCCACCAGAAAAAGTTACACACTGCACCTTTAAAGGAACCGTATGTAAGATTTTGACCTTGAAATCCAGAAAAATGTTCCCACAGACTAGATAGAGATGTTCAAATCAAATCAATTGGAATGCTGATTTATTCTTAATTACAAAACACATTGGACATGATGCTATAATTTGGTGTTTTGGATAATAAGACAAGAAAACAAACTAAGCCTCACAGGAGTCTCTCATTTAGGTTTCCAATGTCACTGCTGAAATCCTGTTGGTTTAAACCTAAAATGACTCTCACTGATCTGAATGGTCACTACCTAAACACGGGCACATGTAGACTGTCATTAATCAGTGCTAATTTTATGTCCATATACAGAGAATGAGACAAAAACCTCTATAAACTTCTCTACAGGTCTGACCTACATGACGATGTTTAATTAAATCCAGTTTAAGACAAAGTAATGACATCTCCATGGAGACAAACTCTTACCACTTTTAACATCAAATGTACTATGTCTTACCTAAAGCTGTAAGAAGAATATCTACAAATATATACAAAATAAATACTTATTTTGTGAAAACTTGATGAAAACAACCTCCATCCAGCCTCATCATCCACCACCAATCATACTAAGTCCAAGAGGCATGTGCACAGTGGTGCATTTTTCTCCCAAAACACTGACCTTTAGACTAACGGGCATATTTCACAAAAGTTTGAGGATTCAAGAAATGTATTTCTGCACACACAAAAATCCATACATATTAGAATTCTTCTGCAGGCTTCTCAGATTTTCAAGTAAAAACAGGTAAAAAGTGCAAATAAAAAGTAAATAATAAAATAAAATAACTATCTCCACTTTTACATTAACAATACCAGTACATGCTAATTCGTTTTAAAGGTGCATTGTGTAACTTTTCCGGTGGAGGGTCCGTCAAAAGCTTTCCTTCATTGAGATGTCGTTGCTTTGTCTGGAATGCTTCACAATATGGCATTTAACCTTTCTATCTTCATGGAGACCAAACCAGACCAAGCTACAGGTCAGATCTTTGGAGAGGCGACCCCGCTCACAGTCAGAATGTATGTTTTTATAGGTATTTTTGAGCTATAAAACCACCTGTAATTGAATAAATGTAAGGCAGAGCTGTTTAATGTCATACTGTGGAACATTTCAGGCAGAGCAATGACATATCCATAGAAACAAGCAGGTGAAAAGTTACACAGTGTACCTTTAATGTATCTTCTTATAAATATTTGAGCCACATGCCATAAAAACAAAGCCATATTATCTATTATTTTCTTAAGCTAAGGGAAAACGCCTCTCTAATGCTTCTGTTTGTTTTGTATTGTTCCCCCCATGCAGTAGGTCCAGCTGTGCCGCCATATGCATATTCACGCTCACATATGTGTAACACGGGAGGCTCTACTCTACTGCTCTGTGCCCACATTTTATTGGCTGCACGGTTCTGCATTACGGAGAATTAACTGAGTGAATAACTTAAGATCTGGCTGTGTTAATTAAAACAGCGGGCACTCAACGATGCTACAGCCTCCCCAAGACAGTAATTAATTTGAGTATGGACACCACCATTCCAAGGATCCAAGGATCGCCAATGTCAAAACAGTAAAGTCAACTGAAGTAATGGGACACTGTAAATTACAATTAATGGGTGTTTGAATAAGAAAAACACCTTTATTCGGTTTACCTATGTTGTTTATTCTTGCACTCATATATCTACTGTATATAGGCTGATTAAATATACTGTTATGAAGGGAACAGATGTGAATGGACATTGAGCAAAAGATTTACAGATATTATAAATTAATTTTGAGCAAGAATTTCAACATTTTCTCAATAAATTTGTTTGTTTGTATTAAGTAGTAGCAGCACAGGTGAAATTTATATTATATGTTAGACCCAACAACTCACTGTATTACAACAAAAAGCCTGATTTTTAATATTATTAATTTTAGCTGCCCCATCTGTGTTAAATATTATTGGTCTATAGAATGCTGAGTCTCCATTGTTTCTCAGCAAAAGCTATGAACTTCAAGTCGTGTTAGAACAATGTTACCTCATCAAAAACATACCCGGAGTTGTGTTTTGTTTCATTCACACGTGTTTGAGTAATCCTTTATTATTAGTCTGTGTACAGGTCAAAATGCTCTTTTCCACCTTGTGATGTCATGTAGTAGTAGTTTTTAAATTAACAGCTACCTTTTACCTTTTGTCTTGTAGAGATATGTAATTCCAAGGCTGAAATTATCCAAATGATTTCAGTGAAGGTGTATGGAGTTTAAAAACACTGTGGAGTACTTCCTGTATTACCACATGACATCACAAGATGGAACAGAGTGTTTTCTGTTTGAGAGAATGGGTTTAGATCTCTCATTCAGTGTGGTCCTCAAAGTTTCTCTTTTCCCCACATTTTTAGCTTTTTAGTTTTTTCTTGCCGAGAACAAGGGTCTAAGGACAGGGGATGCTCTAGGACAGTTATCTATTTGCTTGTTTCCTGTGAATGTTGGTTAATCTGCTTCTGTTTTATTCACCCGTTTGATGGTTTGATTTTTAGCTTTCTGTCAGTTAAATCAACAACTTTGTTCTGCTGAGTTCTTCTCTCAAACAGAAAACACTGTTCCGCCTTGTGATACATGAAATCAATAATAGTAATACAGGAAGTGCTCCACTGTGCTTTTAAACTCCACACACCTTCACTAGAATCATTTGGACAATTTCAGTCCTGGAATTGCCAATCTCTACAAAAACAAAACGTAAAAGGAGCTGTTAACTTGAAAACTGCTTCATAACATCACAAGAAACAGAGCATTTTGAGCTTTGGAGATGCAGACAGACTAATAATGCAGGATTACTCAACGTGTGAATGAAACAAAACACAACTCCAGGCATGTTTTTGAGGCGGTAACGACATTATAACGTGAAAGCAAGAGTCAATTTTGCGTAATATTGGACCTTTAAAAACACATTGTCATATACACAGTGAAAACAGTGTCCATGTATGCAATAAAACTCATAACACAGACCGTATAATGAATAATAATACCAAGTGCACTAGTTACAGTCAAGATGTAAGCCCTGTGAGGCGACTGCTGTTGTGATTTTAGGCTCTACAAAAATAAACAGAATCTATCCAGTTTAGGTCACAGACTTGAGAAACAAGTTGAAACATGTTTGTACACACTGAGAATGACCCAGGCCTTTCTCATGTTGTGTGTGGACCTATTGAACACGCTGCAGTAAATCTTGGGGAGCTCCTGACCCAGAAAACCAATACATTGGAAAGTGTGGCTGTCAACTTTAGTGCCTGCCCATTCATTTCCATCAACACCATAATGTTTGTACTGGGCGAATGAAATTGGATTCTTGGGTTGCTTGAGACGGTAGTACCCAGATATCCACACAGGAATAGTGCGTAGCCAGCGTATACTACAACCATGTTAGTGAGTGATTTGAGTACAAAGGTGTAGTAATAAAATATTGGGTTTACACTGTATTAGACGAGGCAAGTTTATCTGTATAACACAATTCTTACACAAAGTAATTCAAAGTGCTTTATAGAACAAGAAAGACATTGGAATCACAATACAAACAAATCAAAACATACATATTCATCATAAGATTAGCATTAAATGTGTAATGTGTAACTTTTCTGGTGGAGGGTCTGACCATCTGCTTGTCTCCATGGAGATATTACTGGTAATCACAATGGAGACAGGTTAATGGCCAGATCTATGGAGTAGCAAGCCTACACATGGTAAGAATTCATGTTTTATAAGGTATTTTTTAACTATAAAACACCCGTGATTGAACAGACGCAAGGGAAATATGTTTAATGCCCTACTGTGGAACATTCCAGGCTAAGAAATAAACATGGAGACAAGCAAGAAGCGGACCCTCCACCTTAGAAGTTACAAAGTGCACCTTTAAATCATAAAATTAGCTACTTCCGATGCCCTGGGGCAGATTAACAGTGCTGTGACTGCCGATTTGTACTAACGGCTTCTACCTCCAATCACTCACTCACACCACATTCTAAAGTGGGTGAAGTGTCTTGCCCAAGGACACATCAACATGAATCTATGCGTGGACTGGAGCGGAGATTGAACCACCAACCTAGCGTCAAAAATCAACTGTCTGCAAAACGTTTAAGTTAATTCAATTTTGAAGATGTTTGCTGTGCCAAATAAATGTAAGTTAATGAAATGAATAATAATTACTTTATTAGAGCATTAGCTGTTTGCTGCGCTCATAATATAAGGTTTGGTGAAAGTAAAATCATGTTTTGTTTTAAAACATGATTTAATTCTCTTCAAATCTATATTTGCCCCAAATACCTGGTTTGGTAAAGTGGGATGGACTCAAAAGGTTTTCTGTTGCCTGACTATTTGCAGTTTAAAGGTGTAATGTGTAACTTTTCTGGTGGAGGGTCCATCACTTGAATGTCTTCCTGGAGATGTTATTGACTTCCATGAAATGTCCCATAATGTCCCATTAAACGTATCTATCTCCTTAGACACAAGCAGGTACAAGTCCACTCTGGTAAATTACAGGTATAATCTATTAATAATCTATTCACAATAAGAATTCATTCAATCCAGTTTTTTTTTTGTTTTTTTTTTTAAGAAATATATTAAGCTATATATCATTTTAATGCCATACAGTGGAACATTACTGCAAGGAATAAGATCTCATGGAGACAAGTAGGTAGAAGACCCTCCATAGTGCACCTTTAAAGATAAGCACTCTAATTGAGCCGCTGTCACTCCTCCTACACGCTGTGCGGAGAGTTAAATTTATTATCGCCATGACATTATGAATAAATCACTTTTTCGTACTGAGCAAAAACATGTCATAGCCCACAGATCATTTTTCCCCTTCAAAGCCGAGACGAATGAACTGCTCTTTGACAGCTGGGATTTGACATTCATGCAAATATACATACAATTTGTGAAACTGCTTTTGAATCTATTAAAAAAAAAGAACAGAAAACGCTTGCCAGAAATAGATGAAATTGTTGTAGCTAATCTGCATGCTAACCTGGGGCCCGCCTGATTGGTCACGAGGTAATTGGAAGTCTCAGTCTGACAGCGTGTTGATTTGCTCGCTCTGACATTTACAGTGATGTCATTCGGTTCTGTCAGCGCCGCCGCTGTGAGTCCTGCTTGAGAAATCACAACCAATCACGCCAACTTATGTAAAGAGGTTTTAAAAAATTTTCAAGAGCGAGAACAGCGTTTGAGAGGCGAATAAGCAGCACTGGAATCACGGCCTCTACCTTTTTTTTTTTTTTTTCGTGTAGTTGAGAAAAATCTGTGTTGCCTCAGTACAGATATTGTACTGGTAGTTTTTAGATTCGAGATGGGGGCAAGAGACACTTAAAATGCTGAACCTGATCATTTCTATCAGTGACTAGACCCAAAAAATCACTGTATTACAACAAAAGTTTGCATTTAAACTATATTAACTTTAACTTTCCCACATCTGTATTAAATAAAACATGCCTGTAGAATATTATGTCATCTGAAACCCAGTTATTGATACTTTGTGTGGTGTGAAGATAACGGGAACTATCAAAATAAAGTCTGCAAAATAAGTCTGCTATGTACTGTATACGCATCTAATTATGAAGCCTCTGAAAATCCAGAGGTGCGCGGTTAGAATGCTAGTTGTTAGCATTACTGTGATGGCAAAACTCCTCTGAACGCCTCTGAAAGTTGTGAAATGCAACTCATCAGGGTGAATAAATAGGATGCTCGGAATTAATATGGAATAACTTTCGCTTCATCCCTAATAATTTATGTTCATATTACTATTATTATTGGGGCTTTTTTTCTTTTTTGTCTTTTTTTCTGAGATCTCCAGAGATAAATGTTTGTCTGTTCATGATTGAAAAATATAATCAAAAGAATTTAAGAAAAAAAAACAAAAAACAAACAAACAAAATACCTTTGGAGCACTGCAAACTGTTTTTTCACATTTTAAGACATTAAAAATCAGGCACAGCGCTTTTAAAAGTGACATTCTAATATTGAAAAAGAATTGCATTGGTTTCCTGATTGCCCATGTTCCAAAGTCTAGTAAAAGTTGAACTGGGTGGTAAAACACAGGTTGATGGTCCCCGTGTAGTTTTGATATATATAGGTCCTATATATACAGTATATATGCCATCTCAGCATTGTCACCTATATCTATTTTATCATTAGAGGAGCCAACCATCCATATACTGCAGTACTATTATCTTTTTCACACACCGAGAGTCAAAGTGAGGAACTTTTCAGTACAGAGTTTATCCGAAAAAGTCCCTGGGCAAGATAAATGAACGTAATTGATTTTTGATAATGCAAAATGTCCTCATGTGTCAGGCCTCGACAGTCTCATAATTAGCTTTTATTAGAAATGTGAAGCTCCTAATTAAACATGGTGAAATCAGATAAAGAATTTAATGTGGCGGACTGATGCTGAGTTGAATGGAAATTATATAGTACAACGTAGTGTCATTTGAGACTATTGTGGAGGTGTGAATGTACAGTAAGGAAGATCATGATGTACCAAAATACAAATCTTTATCATTTAAAGACATTTTCAGGCTGAATTGTTTTAGTAATGTTTAATAGTTATATTTAAAAACGTCTGGTTAGGAAGAAAGAGGTAGAAATAACTCTATATAAAATGAACCATCAAAGCCAACAAGAAAACTTTTTAGTAAATGTTTAAAATGATGCCACAGAAATAGAAAGTTAAAACCATACTTCCAAACATTCTCCATGGAGACACGTACATTTTATGCCATACGGTGGAAGATTATAGCCAAAGGAAGGGCAAACAAGCAGGTCAAATTTTATTTTAATGTATTTTTTGGCTTAAAAGTTACACTCTGTAGCTTTAGAAAGTTTTTTTTGGTTAACATGCTCATAATGTATCTCTTCTAAACCAAATTTGACTCAGTTTAAAATTTTTATATTAGTTTTGCTCTCCGCAGGGTACATTTCGCTATTAGCAAAATATTTCTTGCAATACTCATTTACTGTTAAAGTCACTGCAAAAATAACACGTTTATTCTGGGAATGAATGTTAACCATGTGTTCTGACAGGTGCAAACACAACTAACCAGCGTGGAGTGAGCTGTTTCTGTGATCACGGTAATCACTTTTCCACTAACGCCTCAGACAGGTGCAGACGACTGGGAAGTGTTAGTGCTAGATTGTGTCTGGTTGCTACGGCAATGTGTCTTGATAAGGCTTAGGCTATTATTGTTTTATTATTTTTGGCTAGTTCACAATTATTCTATGGTCTGGGGTTTGACCATTCAGATCAGAGCGAGGCCTTTTCAGTTTAAACCAGCTGGATTTCAGCATTAGAACTGGCAACCCAAAAGAGAGACTCCCGCGAGGCTTATTCTGCATTCTGATTGGATAATTTCTCTTGAGAATCAAAACACCAAATGATAACATAGACAACTTGGCCATTGATTTCAATGTTTTTATAGTTAAAGCAGGTGCACTATGTAACTTTTCTGGTGGAGGGTCCCTCAGATGCTTTTCTATCGTTTCTATCTTCATGGAGACCAAACCAGACCAAATTACAGGTCGGATCTGTGGCGAGGCAACCCCGCTCACAGAATGCTGTTTTTGAGCTACAAAACCATGTGTTTGGATAAATGTAAAGTAGAGCTGTTTAATGTCATACTGTGGTAAATTCCAGGCAGCGCAATGACATCTCCATAGAAACAAGCAGGTGACCGACCCCCAACCAAAAAGTTACACAGTGCACCTTTAAAAATAAATCAGCATTATAATAGCCTAGTTACCATTAAGAAATGTGTTTGATTTGAACTTGTCCACCTCATATCTGGGGACTCAATCTGGTCTTTACAAGTTTATGAAATTTAAAATCAAAATCTCGTTCCTTTAATCTTAACCCGCCACACCGTCCCTCCGGAGCCTACTGTCAAGCACTATTCCATAGAGCTGCTTTTGTATCGTAACTCTAGCTCACGGGTGCCTCTTACTCTTTGTTTTTTAGTCTGAAGTGCATTAGGGAGGCTGGGGTGATTCGTCACTGACCCCCTGAAGGTTCACTGTGCTCCTGCCCTGCACCTGTCACCTGCTGCGCACCTGCTCTACATTACTCACCCTCACAGCTAGGACTTCGTCTGCCCAAATATAGAAATGGACAAAAACTCTACACAACTGGTTTGTACTTTAAAGGGGACATATTGCGTCCTTTTAAAATCGTTTTTGAGTTTTTAAACATGTTATAAAAGTTTTTCCTCTTCTTTAACTTCCGTAAAGTTGTATTTTGATTGATTCACGTTTGTTTGAGTAAGACCATTGTCCTGCATTTGAAGCTTAAGTGCTCAGGAAATTTCTGTTTTCACCTTCCCCCCATTTAAATTGTCTTTGTTTTCATATCTCGAAACTCCTTGTTTATGTTTGTAGTTTGTTGTTCTATTATTATTTTTCCATTTGTTTATATCATTTCTATACATCAGCAAGCATGTAAACCTGTACATTTTGTATTCTGTCCAATGTGATGTTAATTATGGACCCCCTCGAAAACTAGATGGCACATTTAAAGGGGTATTCCAATAAAATAAATAAATACAAAAAGACTATAGTGAGAAATAGGACTGATCTAATCTAAGGTCATAACAGGACACCAGCGGGGGTCTGAGCTCACATATCCAGACCCTTTAAATCTCTACTGTACATGCATGAAAGAGCCTCTCTCCGCTGGTGGTCCCTCATGTTACAGTCTTTACACCAAACTGGAGAGGATTTTGGTCTGCTATTCACGTCTTACACCAGGTTAAATCACCACATAATCCAAGCGAGTGAGAATTTTCTTATCTGTGGAATAACAAGCCGGTACCTGAAGGTCATTCTTGCATAAATCTTGAGATGAATCCGCATCATCCGCAGAGTAGCTTTCCCATTCGTGGTTTCAGTCGATTTATTGAATATGCATCAGATCATGATTTCTAATATGGCCTGGGTCCACACAGAGGTAATTAAACTGCAGATGATCAACGGCTGGGTGTAAAATAACTCAACCTTTAAAAGCCTGAGAGCAAACGAAGGTGAAATGTGGCCAGTCCAACAAACAGATTGGAAAAAAGACCTCCAAAAGAAATAACAAGAAAAATACAGACTTTGTATTTTGGTGCAGACCTGGAGGTGTCCTTCAGGTATTTGTTAAAGCACAGCCAACAGTTTTCTGCTTAAATCTGGAGTACTTGTTTTTCAAACTCAACCCAGCTCTCAGCTTTGTTACATTTTGGGCCTATGCACAAAGATTTAGAATAGCTCTTTTCAGACAGTGCTCTCATTCCAAAGCATTATAGCTATGCCTCTTTCTTCTGAGTTTCCAATCAATAAAATGTTTTACAATGAGAATAATGGAGTAGGCAAACCATGGAATGGCGTCCCAAGGCTAAAAAGGGCCTGAATATTTAACAGTAGTTATGATAAACAGTGTTTCTTCTTAAATGGCCAAACACAAATTACTATTTTTTGTATCTGAGGGGCCCCAGAACACTTCTTGTTCATGTTGTCTAAAGACAGCTCTGCAGACACCATGCTGCATTCTTATAAAGCCGGGTAGCAGCTCAAATAGTCAAATTCAATGTAATGTTTTGTTTGTTTTGAAAAAAAAAAAAAAAAAGCAGCTCAGTGTGGGTCTTATTCTGTGACACCCACACGAGGACTGGAGCTTTGCTGTGGTCACCGCCTTTGAAGACTCAAAATAACTGTTCATTTATGAAGGGAGAAGGCTGTGGTTGCTTCGGTGGCAAAAACAGAATCCAACTGAATTGATCCGGAGTGCCACATCACCTCCGCCAGCACCACCGGACTCCACGTGCACCTCTAACTGCTTTTAGTTATTTGGAATACTTGCGGCCACCAGACTGGAGCTGCTAAACTTAAAACAAAGTGTTTTTTTGTATTGGTTTGCCGAGTGACAGTTTGTATTACATAGAATTCAGTGGTGATCTCATTATATGGCAAAAAAAACCCCAAAAAGTTAGTTGACCTTAACGGTAAAAGTTCTAATATAATATAATATAATATAATATAATATATTTCTGTGTTAGTTATTATAAACGGCATCTTAGCATTTTTGTTTACTTGCCACACAAAGCTGCTTGCACTGAATGTTGTTTCTGCCACACTTATATTTTTCTTTTGTCATGAGGGTACATTTGTGTGGCACCAAGTGGCAGTATTGTCAATGCCAAACTGTTTTCCACAGTATAAAATGATGCCTCGTTCTCATCAGATACACGAGGCACAGGACAGTACATATGCCAGTACACACAAAACTCACAACAAAATAACCGAAAATAACAAAACAATATAAAAGTAATTTTGACAAATAGTGTGCAGCAGAGGCAGCTGGTCTGTTGGATTCTTTTCTATTATTACTGCTGCTGGCCAGAATAACCACAGGCACTTTCTCCATGAGGCTGTTACTGAAAATGTATGAAAAACAGAATTTCTTACTAACAGTTGTTTATGACATTTGTGTTTTGTCAGGGCTTCTGGCAAACAATTTAAGAAAATCTGGAAAAAGACAATATCAAGCCAAATAACTGTATTTTTAACCAACTATTTAATTTATTTATTATTAAAGCTTCATCAATATTTTTCACCTTATAATCATGCTACTAATTTCCAGGCTCTTAGTCGACAAGGATTTCTTTTCAGAGACTTTGTTTGCAGGTTAAGGTTGCGTGTTGTTGTTGTGTCCTTGGGCAAGACACTGAGCCTGCCTCGTCTCCAGCATCTGAACACACTGGTATAAATGAGTTTTTGAATGAATGTAAATTTCCCTGGCAGAAAAGCTCCATATTCCATGTCCATTTGCTTGGGTGTATTAAAAGGTTTTATAGACACCTTAAAAAGTTTCATTCAGATTAATGATACTGTACTAGTAGACCAAGGCCTGTACTAGACTTGGACCATAGATCATGACTAAACCAGGACTACAACCAGATTAAACCAAGGATCTCTCAAGACCAAACCTAAGTTAAATACATGTTTAGTTCAGTGCTGATGACATAGGTAGAGGGAAACCATCTGAGAAGAAAGGGGGTGGGGACAAATAAGCGTTTGCTTCTCCCCAGTCCTTTTTGGAATTATTGATTTTCTTGTAGACTATAGTCATTGTAGTGGACCACTCAAAAAAAAAAAAAAAAAAAAAAAAGGCAAAGACAAGGTATAAAAATTATGTTTAAATTTAATAAAGTCAAATAAAAATGTAATTTAACAGAGGCTCAAATTAAGTAAATCATGAATAAAAAGTCAGGCCCAACTGGGGTAACTTAAATCCAACTGAACAGAACAAAAACTAACCCAGACAGAGAAGAGGTGCATTTAAAAGACGAGGGCGACTAAACTGAACACAAGAGAGGGGGAAATTACATTAAATAATTAACTAAAGCTACTAACTTAAAGTAACAAAAAGGCAAATACTTATAATACAGAAAACACGCGATAATAAAGTAACTTCAAACAAATTAACTTAGCAAAATTAACTAAATAGTGCTCCCCCCCTTTGTTCGGCATCGATGTCTCCTCCAAGGGTCCTCTGCCCGGCCACTCAAACAAAACAACAACAAAAAAACAAGTGTAATTAATAATTCAGACTTATATTAACTAAAATGTGTGCACCCAAAATTAGAAAATATAAGTCTAAATAAAGGATTAAATTCAACTATAACTTAATGAAAATGTAAGTGAAATGAAATACTAACACTATGGAGTGGTGGCAGACGTGTCCACCACAGTCATGATTATTAACATAAAATAATTGCCTTTATGTATCTGTTGGTTATTGTTGGAACATAATGCAATTTCATTCAGCAAATATCTGAATAAACATTGTATTATTGAAGTGAGTCCTACTTATTTTTCTAGTTTTCTGCTTAACTTTCTTTCAACAAACTGCCACTTACAGTAACTGATGTAAAGCTTATATTTACCAAGTACTATCCCCTATTGTTCTAATAATTATAAAAACCTGGCAGTGCTCGTTGAATCCTCTCCCTGTATCGTCTGTGATGACGCAGGCTGAAGCAGTGGTCCAGCTGTGGGGCTGATACACACAGGGGTTTGTTTGGACCTCCTGAGGCTCCACTTCTGTTACACGCACATGTGCACTCAGCTAAATACGATATTAAACGGTCACAGTCCTGAAATGCTCTGTTCACTTTTAGAGAATACAAAGAGGAGACAGCTGTGTGTTCATTTGCTTCAGAAAATATTCAGTTATTTATTTATTTTGTTTAAGGAAAAAGGCTGTGTCTGATAATGCTGGACAACTTTTAGACATTATTTTTTTTAAAATACCCATTATGTAACTTTTTTTTTTGTCAAAAATAGACTAAAATAAAATAATGCACTTTTTTTTTTTTTTTCATTTTAGATTTTTTTATTGCACTGAAAAACACGCGTCCTCACTCTGAGCGTGCTTGCGTCTCCACAAACCTGACTCCTGTTTGGCCTAGTGTTGGGCCTCCTTGTTTCCATGGAAATGTTGTTCCCTGGCCACCATCTATTTTAACTTTCTATTTCCGTGCAGGTGACAAGTAACTTACTTAATGCACCTTTAATTGTTTCCTTTACATTTTTGTATAGTGAATTTTTGTATAATTATGTAGTTAGTTTGTTACATAATACATATAAAACGTTATTTTTCATATTTAATTTCATTGTCATTTGTTGAACATCAGGACAAACAGCTGAGCCCATGTTGTACACGTGCCTTGATTGCAGCTTACTTCCCATAATCCTCTTTCAGTTCCCATAGAGCCACACCACTGATCATCACAGTCCATAATAAACAGGTAAACAGCTGCATGTCTCCAGCCCACCCCTGAGTGCACTGCGTCCTGGTTAAGAAGAGACCAAAGACCCCTGATGTGATTCCAATGAGACACTAAAGGCCCAAAAGGTGCAGACAGGTGCAGACAGGAGCTGAGGTGAGATGAGGTGAGGCAGGGGCAGGTGCTATAAAGAAAGTGTTTGAAGCGGAGGACGTCCATCGACAGCTTCTACAGTTTCAAAACAACATTCCAAAAACCATTACAATCACCCAAATGTTTCCAAGGATTTATTCAAAGGACTTTGCTTTGAATTTTGAGTGTTGGGGTTACAAAAGTTTTTATATTTGTGAAAAGCTGAGTTCTTAAGGACAGTGGGAGTTCAGACAGACCATGTACGGAGGCGAAGTCTGTGCTATAGGTTCAAAGTGAGATGTAATGTTCCAGTACCGTCCGATTTCAGGCTTAGTGAAGTGTGGGAGACATCTCAATGCTCTTTGAAGATGGAACACTGGATTTGAAGTTAGCGCTAGAGTTATTCAGTTACCTCAGATATACATTACATAAATATGGTACACATTTACCAGTATTTACCAGTAGTTATGTAATAACTGGATATTTTACTCAAATTATTAGTACCAGCAAGTGCAGTTCTTAATGGTGCTGTATACTTACCTTTTCTGGTGAAGGATCTGCCACCTGCTAGTTTCCATGAAGATGTTATTGCTTTGCTTGTAAAGTTCCACAGTATGGCATTACATTTAAAACCATGGAGACAAGCAGTAATCCCACCAGGCCAAGTCACAGGTCAGATCTGTGGTGAAGTAAGCCTGTTTATAGTAAAAATGGATGCCTGTTGGTGTATTTTGTAGAAATAAAAATATGTGTACCAATGGAAAATACTATAAAGAAATTCATCATAATAACAAATTTACAATTACAACAACAATTTATTTAAAGGTGCACTATGTAACTTTTTGGTTGGGCGTCTGTCACCTTGTTTCTATGGATACGTTATTGCTCTGCCTGAAATATTCCACAATATGACATTAAACAGCTCTAACTTACATTTATTCAATTACAGGTGGTTTTATAGCTCAAAAATACAGAGAAAAACAGGCATTCAGACTGTGAGCGGGGTCGCCTCTACACAGACCTGACCTGTAACTTGTTCTGGTTTGGTCTCCATGAAGACAACAAGACACTTCCAGACAAAGAAATAACATCTCCATAAAGAAACACATTTGACAGACCCTCCACCAGAAAAGTTACACAATGAAACTTGAAGCATACTGTCACATTTACAAGCAATGCAATTACATCGCCATGGAGACAAAAAAAACAACCAAAAAAACATTACATAGTGCACCTTTAAATAAAATCCAACAGCAACTTCTCCCTTCTGTTATAACACATTGGAGGAGCACTTTTACTCATATTATATTGACACAACAGATGCATAATACCAAACAGGAGCTCCTCTACCTCCAGCCTGAGCTCAGCCTCGTCCCATCTCAATCCGGCTGTGACAACAAAGATAATTACACTCGCCCTGATCCCACTGAGCTAGCTGTCTCGTTAGCCTCCCATTGACACTTTTAATTGAATCGAGTGCATCCACATCATCTGGCACAATCGCTGTATATTTGTAAGCGTATATACAAGCCAAAATCCACTCCGGTAGCTCCCCTCTATTTAAAAATCAGCACAAAAAGCACATATTACACTTATTTATATGTCTGTATTTTTGTATTTAAGTGTTCTCACAGTTTCCAGGTAATCAACAAAGCTTTTGGAGACGATAAGTGCATGGACAAACTGATACCTTCTCAGCATAATGGAGATCAGCTTGTACATAACAGCTCCGAAGTGGCACAGATTTCCTTCACATTTTTATTGGATTGAATAGAATGAACTCTGCACTGATGTTGATAATGTACACAAACCAGAACAGAAAAGTCTTGTGCAGTCTTATGTTGAAATTATGAACTGAAAAACAAACTGTGATATCTTTATTTCAGTTTAAAGGTCCTATATTACGCATGTGAGCTTTAAGTTGTGTTATAATGTTTCCTCGTCAAAAACATACCTGGAGTTGTGTTTTGTTTCATTCACACATGTTTGAGTAATCCTTTATTATTAGTCTGTCTACATCTCCAAAGCTCAAAATGCTCTGTTCCACCTTGTGATGTCATGAAGTAGTTTTCAAGTTAACAGCTACATTTTATCTTTTGTTTAATACATTTAGGACATTCCAGGGCTGTCCTCTGGAATGTCCAAACTCCTTTATAGGGCACTTCTGTGTTTATAAAGGAGTTTGTGTCTCAAAGGGAAAATACACTGAAACTAAACAAGAAAAAAAAACAAAAACAAATTACTCAAGACAAGATGGATGTTCTGTTTTATGGAGGGTAATTATTTTTTTTGCAGTTAATGCCAAGTGCCCTTGAGTGTTTCTTTGTCCAAAAATGTCTAAAAAAAGGTCTTTCAGAATTTAGCTTCTTGGCTGTTATCAAAGATGCCCTGTCAGCTTTTAAACACTGAAGCGCTAATGATCCAATGTGTGCAATGTTCTGAGGTGTAACAAAACCTACAGGAGCCTACAAGGCCAAAGTCAAAAGAACAAAGAGACAGTGTGACTGTCTGCCAGCTCCTCCTGAGTGTGTGGACATCGTGGAGAGCGTCACGTGACTAAACAGCTCCTAAACACGTCTTCAGTGCATGTAATTTCACATAATGACTTTGACATTTCAGTGTCGGACACGCCACATCCGCACGCGCTGCAGAACAGGGTGAAAGTTGGAGCGCTGTTC